>SMDT01001871.1:0-497785 GCA_005392925.1 Aquilaria sinensis
AGGTATTTTTTGCTTTTCATTGATGACCTAACGCGTCTGTGTTGGGTATATTTTCTGACAGCCAAGTCTGAAGCTCTTGAACACTTTAAGAAGTTCAAAGCCATAAGTGAAAAGCAAAGTGGCAACATCTTGAAGATTCTCAGAACAGATAGAGGAGGAGAATTTTGCTATAAGGAATTTACTGAATTTTGTGAGAAAGATGGCATCAAACGAGAGCTTACAGCTCCCTACACCCCGGAGCAGAATGGGACTGTGGAACGCAAGAATAGAACGGTGGTCGAGATGGCCAGATCTATGATGAAGTCCAAGCAGCTCGGTAATGACTATTGGGCAGAAGCGGTAGCAACAGCAGTATACCTTCTCAACATATCCCCTACAAAAGCTGTGTGGAATATGACCCCTTATGAAGCCTGGCACGGGACGCAGCCTTCTGTAAGTCATTTACGAATTTTTGGATGCCTATGCTTTGCCTTGATTATTACTGATAGACACAAACTGGAACAAAAATCAAAAGCATATGTATTTGTTGGATACAGTTTGTGTTCTAAAGCTTATAGATTGTTTGATCCTGAAAATAAGAAAATTGTTATTAGTCGGGATGTAAAGTTTGATGAAGGTAGGTGTTGGATCGGGGAAGCCACTAAGGAGTCTTCCATCCAAATTGAAAACGATGAGACTCCAACCGAAGCTGAAATAATCACTTCTCCAGAAAGTCCACTGCTCGAAACACCTGTAGCAAGTGCTTCAGAGGAATCATCATCAGAACAAGGAAGGAGGAAGACAAAGTCCCTGAATGAAATCTATTCATCAACATATGCACTCCTTGCCGAAGAACCGATCAACATTCAGGAAGCAATGAAAGGCAAAGTGTGGCGAGAGGACATGGAGGACGAACTTGCAGCCATAAGGAAAAATCAGGCTTGGAATTTGGTGGAACTACCAGAAGGAAAACATACGATCAGCTTGAAATAGCTCTTCAAGATCAAATATGCTTCAGATGGTCAACTGCAAAAGTATAAAGCCAGACTGGTGGCACGTGGCTTCACACAAGAATATGGGGTAGATTTTGAAGAAACGGTTTCCCCAGTTGCACGATTTGAGACTGTTAGAATCATTTTGGCTCTTGCAGCTCAGCACAACTGGAAGGTGTTCCAGTTTGACGTAAAATCAGCTTTTCTCAATGGAGAGTTAACGGAAGAGGTGTATGTCCAGCAGCCTGAAGGTTTTGTGATCCCGGGAGAAGAACATAAAGTGTACAAGCTAAGCAAAGCCCTGTACACGGCCTAAAACAAGCCCCAAGGGCTTGGTACAGTAAGATCGACAAGTTTTTCATCAGCCATGGGTTCGAAAGGAGCTCAAGTGAACCAACTCTCTATGTAAAGAAGCAAGAAGGAGAAGATATGGTAATTGTGAGCCTTTATGTGGATGATATGGTGTATACAGGTTCCTCCATACAACTCATATCAGATTTCAAAGATGCCATGATGAAGGAGTTCGAAATGACCGATCTAGGGAAGCTTCATTACTTCCTTGGGTTAGAGGTTAAACAAACCAAAGAAGGGATTTTCTTATCTCAAAGAAAGTATGCTATGGATTTGATTGAGCAATTTGGGATGGAGGAGTGTACTACCGCGCCAACACCAATGAACACAAATGAAAAGCTAAAGGCTCAAGATGGAACAGAGGCAACAGATGCAAGGAAGTTCAGAAGTTTAGTTGGGCGTCTCATCTACTTAACTCATACAAGGCCGGACATTGCATTTTCGGTAAACATGGTATCACACTTCATGAACAGCCCTACTGCATATCATTTTGGTGCCGCAAAACGAATTTTGAAGTACATTGCCGGAACTTATGACTATGGAATTTGGTATTTCAGCACAACCAAGTTCATATTGAAAAGTTATACGGATAGTGACTGGGCAGGGTCGCAAGATGATAGAAAGAGCACCACCGGCAACTGCTTCACCTTGGGAACTGGAGCTATCTCATGGATGTCCAAGAAGCAGAACACTGTTGCACTGTCCTCCACAGAGGCCGAGTACATTGCTGTAACTACAGCAGCATGTCAAGCAGTTTGGATACGAAGAATTCTGAGCGAAGTTGGGCAGAAACAAATCAGTGCTACCACACTTCTGTGCAATAACCAGTCAGCTATTGCCTTGACTAAGAATCCAATCATGCATGGAAGGACAAAGCATATTGAAATTAAGTTTCATTTCATAAGGCAGTTGATTAGCGATGAAGAAGTGAAAGTCAAGTTCTGCAAATCAAATGAGCAAGTTTCAGATATGTTCACAAAAGCACTATCCCTCGACAAATTTGTGAAGTTTCGAAGCATGATGAGCATTACCAGCTTTGAATTACGGGAGGGTGTTGAACTAATAATTCAAACTGTTGAGTAGTTTTAGGAGTGGATAAGAATCCTTGTTTCCCGTTGAAGTCTGTTACGATTCGAGTCAGTGTTTGTTGCCAACAGGCAACTTCTATTTTACACCTTTTCTTTAGCTTAAAAGCTTGCAATGTAACATCTATATATATCGAGTCATTATCAGTAATAAAGCAGTACAAGTTCAGCCTACTTTGTTCTTTCTTGCTCTGTTACTTCCAACAATCCAGAGTTTCAACTAATTTTTTTTTTTATATTTTTATTTAAAATAATTTTATTTGAAAGTTAATATTATGTAGATACAATAATCCATTTGAAAATAAATTTTTATGATATTGTTAAATTTTTATAAATTTTTTTAAGGCTTTAAACTAGAAAAATCCATAAAAATTTTAGTAAGATTACAAAAATTATATTTTCAATAGATTATAACAGCTACAAAGTATTGACTTTCAATAAAAATTAGTTCCAAATAAAAAAATATAAGAATAAAAATAAATTATTTTTTAATTAAAGTCAATTAATTTAAATTAAAATGAACCGCGTGTAAATCATTTTTTTGTAAAAGCAAGATGCTTGACTTGAGTTTTCAACTAGTTTGAAATTTATGTACATGCTGTCATTTTATAGGTACCTACTACTTTAATGGTACCCCACAACAATTGGTATCATAACTGTGGTGCGACTGCTTTAATTGAAGATTGTACTACTTACCTTGGAAGGAACCGACTCTTTGGCCATGCACAAAACACCCTTACTAGTCTGAGTCTTGGAAGTTGTCTCCATGGTAACGTCACCTTTTTATAGGATTATATCTCTGGCGATCTTGTTCAAATTATCTATTGCGGAAGATACTCTGACACCATCCAAACCTTTAATTGATGGCCAGACTTTAGTTTCTCCCCAGCAGAGGTTTGAGTTAGGCTTCTTCTCTCCATCCAACTCCACCAACAGATACTTGGGAATATGGTACTTCTAATCATCTTCCTCCTTCTCTCCAGGCAACTATACTTACAATTCTTATAATGGTCCTTGTCCTGTGGCGATAGGTACAAGAAAACCCCCGAAGTTGTGGTTTGGGTTGCAAACAGGAACAACCCGATCACAGGAGTGAACCAAATAAGGCACAGGCTGTACAGGGGTGATCAGGCAGTTCCGGAAGAACACGCTTTTGAAAGCGAACATTATAAGAGCCAAACAAAGAGGACATTTACAATGTCCCGGGGCTCCTCCAGCTCACTAGCGCAAAAAGCTCAGGTCAGACAAAAGCCCAAGAGCTCAGCTTTTGGATACGGGAAACTGTTGTCGTTGTCGACGGAAACACATAGTAGCACATGCAGAAGTTCTGGAACCGTTGTTTATTATGGGGCAAAGGCTTGGCGACTATCGTCTGACCCCGCTCTCGCTACCACCAGGGGTATATTAGGAGGACTCGACGGTAAACAGATGGTGGTGCCGGATGCAACAAAAGAATATGAATCCTTTTGTGACATCGGGCGGATTTGTGTTTCAGGGGTTGTAGGTGGATTCTGTCTTAACCAGCGATTTTGGTGCAGGGTGTTCAGGATATCAGGTTCTACGTAGTAATAAACAAAAAACACAAACATGTTCGCTGGGTAAATGGGCATAGGAAGAGCTTCTAGACAACAGTTGAACCACAGCAAAAGGTGTAGTGTATGGCCAGTGCGTCTCAAAGACACAGATAAATCAGACGACACTAGTTTCTGTGTTCCATGTCCGTATGATACAGGGTTAATACAAACGAAAAAACGCTAACCAAGGGGCACCAGCTAGATGCCCTCTTGTTCTGGAAACATCTCTCAGGAAACAGGCGTTACAATGACCAGTTATAGCGCTTTCTTTTGCGCTGCTATGTCCTTAAGGTGTTCTCCTTTTGTAGTTCCAATGAGACGCAGTATATTGATACTGTTTTCCAAATAACCACAGAATTCAATTATCGCGGTTTGCCTCAGCTGAGTTCGACTAGAGTGGTGGTTCAAGTACGAAGAATAACCGTTCTACAAAGAGTTCAAATGGCTGGCAATGGAGCTGTTTCAATGACAAGTATGATTATAACGGTTTGCCTCAGCTATCAAAAAAAAAGGGAGCAGCATTCACAAAAAACCTTTAGTATCCCAAAAAAAAGCGATTGGTGATCAGATACAGATAGCATGGTTTGAATATAATAGTTCTAATTGGCCTGCGGATTACATGAGATAACACATATACCAATGGGGGGGTAAAATGTAAAGAATGACTGCATCAGGTTCAGTTGATCGATACTTGTTAGATGAGGGGAGCAACACATGGAAACTGGTATACACAGTGCCAAATGATCTCTGCGAAAATTATGGAAGATGTGGTGCGAATGGCGTTTGCAGAGCGGCGGAACAATCTAATTGCCAGTGCTTAAATGGATTCACTCCCAAGGCACCACAAAACTGGGAACTGTCTGATTGGTCTGATGGATGCGTGAGACAAACGCCACTGAATTGCGAAACTGGGGATGGATTTTTAAAGCTTACTGGCATCAAATTGCCTGATCTACGGGAATATTATTGGTTAGATACTAACATGAATCTGAAGGCGTGTGAAACAAAATGCTTGAGTAACTGTTCTTGTACAGCTTATGCAAATTCAAATATCAGTGGTAGTGGGAGCGGTTGTGTGCTTTGGTTTGGTGATCTAATTGATATGACTGAATTCTCTCAAGAGGATAGCAAGCAAGAAATGTATTTACGTTTAGCAGCTTCTGAACTGAGTAAGTGTATAGTCTTCCATCTCCACTTAGATATCAGCAGAGAATATTTTCTTTTTTATGGAGGCAATAAAGCTGTATGTACCAATTCTCAGCGTATGAAGTACTTATGCCTTCAGACAGGAATAAATAAATTGTTTCCTTTCACTAAATAATTAACGTTCTTTGATGTCGTATTGCAGAATCATTTCACAGACTCAGAGGAAAGAGATTAGCAATGGCTACAGCTTTTCCCATTTCCTCGGGGATGCTTGCTTGTGATTTTTTCGTTTGTGGTTCGTTTTGTTTTGTCTTACTGTTGTGGGCTTATATGGTTCGGCTACGATAAAACCAAAGTAGTACTGGTATTATGGGTTAAGGGAACTAGTAATTGTTTTACCCAATTTTTTCTGTGGTCTTTCTAGGATATTTTAATAAGTAGATGGAAAACCTTTGGATTTTTTGATTATAAAACAATTTTTCCATCTTGTGCAATTTAGGTTTCAAAAACTGGGGGGGAAAATCCATATTCTTTTAGTTTCATTTGTTTTTTGTGGGAAAAGTGGTATGTTGGTTTTCCTTGAGTGGGGTTTTTTTTTTTTTTACTTCTTGGGGGGAGTGGGGGGGGGCTTTCAATTTTTGTTTAACTTTTGGACCTTGCATATAAGTATAAACAGCTACTTTCTATTTCGGGTGGCATTCATTTTTTCACTATTGTATGTGGGAGGATTTAGTTGTTTTTGTAGTCATTCTTGATTGATTATGACAAGCAGTGGGAGGTACTTTGGTTTTCACAAATTTAGGGAGTTTGAACTGATCTTTAGCTGGACAAGCTAATGAAATAGAAGTAGCAGATTGGATTTTGGTTTAAAATAAAAGTGAGCAGGACCAACAAATGTAACCAGGCAAAATTTGGAAAGGATTTTCGTTTTTTTCAGGTTCTCTTTAGTGTGTACTGGGCTTTGCAACAAACGCAAATTAGCTTCTTCTACCTTTAAACATAAACTTTTGGGAGGAGGTGGGATTTGGGGGGGGACCTGTATACCAAGGTATAGAATTTGCAGGTTTTTATTTGTTGTTGGTTCGTTTTGTTCCAGAGTTATGATATATTGATCAATTACTCTGTTTTTCATAAATCCTTAAGTGTGGTAAGTTGTTGCGAGATTGTGAGAGCTCTGAATTCTCTGCAATTGCTATTCCAGGGAAATTTGCCCAAGGGACAAGCAGTTGCCATTAAAAGACTATCAAGAAGGTCCAAACAAGGATTCAGCGAACTTAAAAATGAGGCGCTGCTCATGGCCAAACTCCAACACAAGAATCTTGTGAAACTGCTTGGCTGCTGCCTTGAAAGCAATGAACAAATTCTTGTCTATGAATATTTGCCAAACAAGAGCCTGGACCTTTTCCTTTTTGGTATGTGCTAGTTTTCTCTAACCATTAGCTCATATGAAATCCTTTTCTCCATTATTTTTTTTTTTGTTTGTCCATTTTATGAGATGATCAGACCATGACAGGTTCTGTAAAACACGGAGTCCTTGATTGGACAACCCGCATTAGCATCATTGAAGGGATTGCACAAGGATTGCTTTATCTCCACCAGTATTCCAGGGTAAATATTATTCACAGGGATCTGAAAGCAAGCAACATTTTGTTGGATAAAGATATGAATCCGAAAATTTCAGACTTTGGCATGGCAAGAATTTTTGGGGGGAGTAAACAAGGAGCAACCGACAGAATAGTTGGAACTTTGTAAGTACATAAGCAAATTGTCTTAACCAACACTTAGTTCCTCACGTTCTCACAATCCTGCTTGTTTATGTTTGATTTGGAAATGACATGCAGTGGTTATATGGCTCCAGAGTATGCGTTAGAAGGCATATTCTCGGTCAAGTCAGATGTCTACAGCTTTGGTGTTCTGTTGCTAGAGATACTAAGTGGGAGGAAAAACACCGGTTTTTACAACACTAACTATCTCAACCTTGTCGCATATGTGAGTTTCGGGCCTCTGAAATGTTAATGGATGTATACTGAACCGAAATTTTCTACCAAGCTTTTGGATCATATGTCTTGTCATATTTTTTCAGGCATGGGACGTTTGGACAAGTGATAGACCTTTGGAGGTGCAAGATCCGAATCTGCAACAGCGTGAAACAAATGTTGCTAATGTTGATTCAGTGTTCTCGAGATTCTTCCATGTCGGGCTTCTCTGCGTTCAACAAAACGCGGTGGACAGACCACCCATGTCGGAAGTAGTGCTGATGCTCAGTAATGAGCAATACTCCCTTCCCTCTCCAAAGCCACCGGCCTTCTTAATGCTGAAAAATCCCAAGAAGAATTTGCCATGAACCATGTCCCGTCTTCCGTGCACCTTGTAACCTCATCAATGCTGGAAACACGATGAGAACTTGGGGGAGAAAAAGAACTCGTAATTTTCATGAGAATCCGAGAGTTCCCCAACGGCTGGTGGCAGAGCGAAGAACTCGTTACCCAAGTCATGCTGGAACACTCGATTTGAAAACCGTGATGTTAATGAGCCAAGGGCGAATCAGCGAAACTTGGATTTATAACATGCCGATATTTTTTTACGATGAAGAGGGGGTGTTCATAATCACTTCACTTCGCCCACCATATGATAATGTAAATGGGAGGAGAGATCCCTCACCAATAGTCATTGTCACTTTGTAGTCCCTAAGAAAAAGAATATGAGTGATGAGACATAAAGCTATTGAAGAAAAAGCATTTTGGTCAAGAGAAGGTACACGAAAGGGCAGAAAAACAAACAGAACGTTAAAGAACATTTTAGATCATACGGTAACCGGAACCGATAACTCTAATCAAGGATGGCTAAACACAGAAAGAATCTGTGTATAGTTGGTAAATCATTCTAGTCACCTTCTTTATGATTGCTGTAAAGCTAAATTGTTATTGCACGATGAAAAACTATTAAATTAAATTGCGTATGTACCGTATCCAGTGTTACACTCTTTAAATTTACTGAAATGAACTTACCGTATATGTAAACTAGTATGGCAAAAGTTGGATTTTCACAATTATTCTAAATTAATGAATTTCAGCTATTGGGGTGATAGGGGTGAAACAATGTTGATAGGTTTAGGACCAAAATAGAACATTCGTTAGGTTAGGAACTAAAATGACATAACGACAAAAGATTCAGGACTATTTATGCAGTTTACTCATTATTTAATGGTATGTCCTCATCTACCATAAACCTTGTTTCATTTAAGGCAATATAGTTTGCGTTCTCATCTGGAGTCCTTATAACTTTATGGCAACTGGGTTACAAAATGTAAGATGCCTAAAATTTGAAATAAATATTGACAAATTTTGCTGGTTTATTGTCTCACGATAACAGTAAACCAAGAGATGATTGGTCGAGCTAAGTTTTTTCTATTCTCTGTTTCAGATTGAGGTTTTAGTTGATCAAACTGAAAAATGTTGGAAGTAGTTCTTATGCTCAGTAATGAGTCATACTCTCTTCCCTGAGCAAACCCACCGGCCTTGTTAATACTGAAAAATGCCATAAATCCTTCGCCGGAACCACAGAATTCTTCCGTGAACCTTGTTACCTCATCAATTATGGAAGCTTTATGAAACTTGGACCCTTTTGCAAAGTCGTAATTTTCATGAGAATCTAAGAGTTCGCCAAGAGCGGACGGCACAGAGAAGAAAGCGTTACCCAAGTCAAGGATGGAACACATGATTTGGAGGGGATTATGCCAATGAGCTAAGTGCTCTTCAGCGAAGAGTGTTTTTTTGTGATTGTGATATTTTTGTTTTTGTTTTTGGCCAGGGGCTGTTCATAATCAATTCAGCAGTGATTTTATGTATGTCCTCATCTACCATCGGTCTACTTTCATTTAAAGGAAGGGGCGAGGGATCTAGGGTGGGTCAGATTTGGGAGGACTCAATGGGGACTGGGATACAAAACGTAAGATGCGGCAAATTTGAAAGGGAGCTGGACAAATTTAGCAAATTAATCGTCTCCCTCGCCCTCGGGATCTTTGCCCATCGGGGATCTACTCATCGCACGATAAAAGAGAACTAAGGAGTCGATAAGTTGAGCTAAGTGTGAGAAAATCACATTCCTCGACTTTGGGTCCAATGGGCTGTTGAGGTTCTAGTTGGCCAGATAGAAAAAGTAAAGTTCAGGTACTTGTTAGGTCCGCAATAACATAGTAAACCCATTCTACAAATAGGAGCTGATTTCCCAAAAGGATCCCTCTAAATCTACTTAAATTTTTATTTCCTGTGTGGTTCATTAAAATTGGAGGCAGGATAGTCTTTATGTAAGACCCAATCGATGCAACTTTATGAATTTGTAAACAATACTTATCTATTGGAACAGTCTTAGAATAAATAGGCAATAAAGGAACTAGTGATAATTCAAGCGGCATTTTAACATTTTTTTATTTTGTTAGAATAAATTTAGTTTATTTTTTTTATTTTGATAAAATATATTTCATTTCAATTAAAAATGAGTTTAATGGTATCTTATAAACCAGTAATTGCGTAAGATTATAAGGAAAAAATAGAATATAAAATTAGCTACTAAAAGTAAGTCTAAAAGTCTACTTATTTCCACGACATCAAATGAAAAGAAGATAATTGGATTAAGCTAAAACTTCTATGTAAATCAAAATAAATCTATAATAGAGAGCTAAAAAATAATTGAAACAAATAAAAAATAATTGAAACAAAGTCCAGATCACGTTTACAATAACTAAATAGTGCTGGAACTAATAAAGTACCAAAAGTCTGAAAAAGGGTATTTATAAATATAAAAGGATTACTTATTAAATCTAAAAAAAATCAACTTTATTCTATGCAATCACCGTCATACCTATTACCAAAAGTCGGGACACCCCTTTAGACCGAGAATCCAGTGAACCAAAAAAAATATTTAGATATATCGCTGCTCGTCTCCGGTTAAAGATATGCCATGAGAGAGTGCTTTTGAACACAAGGACTTGCACCCACTATAAATCTAATAAGTAACATCATATAAAGCCAATCAAATCATAAAATGAATAAAGGAGAGTTGGTTAGATTTAATATGAAGTTCTAATAAAAAACAGTAAATGAGAGTAAGAGGGATTTTAAATACTAAAATTTGAAGAAAATTACATTCGTCATAAATTTAATAAATAACATCATATAATTTCCATCAAACCATTAAATAAATAAAGGAGAACCAGCTTGATCCGAGCCAAAGTTTTAGCAAAAAATGGTAGATGAGGGTGGGCGATACTGCAGTAAAGGGTGGCCGATGATAGGCTTTGTCATTACTGCTTCTTTAATAATCTTTTTTAATAAAATTAATTTGTTACTCTTGAATATTGTGTCTTCACATACGGATGAACATTCCCGTCCATTTTGGCAGCTCGGCTCCTGATTAATTACCATCGTTCTCAACTGTACAAAGCTTCCAGGCATTTGTTTAATTAACATAGTTTAATTAACATTCAAGTGCCCTTAGGAACTTGGAATTTTGTGATAGAGACACCGAGTTTCAAATAAAATTATGATGCTAAGGCGACGGAAATTGACTTTCACTTCTGCTTCCTTCAATCTTCCTCACCTTTTTGACATTGTCTACCATTAATTTTCATACCTTTGACGCATCAATTATAATAACAAAACCTTTCATTTGTCCTTGAGTCTAGAGGAGTTCAAAATATCAAGGTATCCCCTAATTGTCGTCGGAGGTGTTCAATGGACCCACGTGGCTCGGGATCGGCATGGCTTGATTGGGCTTGGGTTTGGGCTTGAGCTTGGATTGACTAGAGCAGGCTTGACCTGAGTTGGGTTTTTATTTCTTTTAAAGAAAGAAACAGTATTATCATATTTAATTTAATTTTATTAATTGAAAAACCAAATGTCACTTACAAAAACAGAAACATTTAATACATGAGAAAATAATGAAATGTTCCAACAATTACCAAGTAAATATACTAGTAATCCTCATTGAATAGGGTCTTATCGTATTAGGTTAATCATGGTTACACCAACATACCTTTAGATGACGATCATATCCGTTTATCTAATTTTTCTATTTTCCTAGAACTAAAAATTGTTTCGATCACAACAGTTGATTGTATCCGCATAAGTACTATCACTTTCTAGCAAAACTTGCACGTTTTGGATATCACATCGTTTTCAAAGTGAAATGTGAAGTCCAATCATACCCAAAATGGCATTTCCCAAGATGTTACAACTTAAATGTAGATGCCTTTGTTGGCTAGATGATATTTCTTACTAAAAAAAGACTTATTCCGGTGGTGCAGGATGAGAAGTCCATCACACCCTTATTCTCTTTCTTTTTCCCCCCTTGATGTCATTAGTGAGAGAGTAATAGTAGAGATGAAGAAGAGAATTAGAAGAAAAAACCGGTCGGCTATCTTTTTTTTCTTGAGTATTCTTAATTTGTTAAGTATCACTATATATATTTTCCTTGTGCATGGAAAGAGTCATCAATAGTTCCGTCACCAATGGCATACTTTTTCATTATAAATGTTATTTTTTTTATATATTTGTTTTAAACAGCAAGAAAATTTATTGAAGAAACCTTAAAAATAGTTACAGTATAGTCTTTGAAGAACCATTTTTTTTTCATATATAAATAAGGAAATGCCAACTTAATTAAAATTCAAAAGGTAATTGAACCAAATTAAATGGCATTTATAGACTTGGGAAGGAGAAAGAGGAATTGAACCCGGCGCCTCTCGCACCAGTCGAACAGGCACTTGGGACCATTATAAATTTTGTACAAAATAACAAATGTCACTTGAAGGTGTTGTACGGTTGGTTGTGTAAGATTTTATATTCTTGACAATTTTGCTTTCTTTTTTTCGAAAGATATAGATCACTGAGCTCATTAATAACGGTATCTCTTTTTATTGTTTTGGTTTTGAATCAATTTTCTTGATTGGTTCTTACAAAATTTCAAAAATAAGATTAGAACATCGAAATATTTTACCTACTATACGAATTTAAATTCAGAATGAGATTTACTAAGTACAACTCAAATAAAAATAACAAAAAAATTAATGACTATATATATTTATATATTAGACGAAAGGGGTATAAGCAAATTAAAATTCATTGAACAAAGGGAGGAAGTCGGGCTTGATGAGTTCATGCTCATGGAAGCTGTAAAAACTAAAAGTGACTTAATCAAGCCGGAGTTGAATTTTATCAACGTTCACGATCATCACCCTAGTTTTCGTTTCAACCTTTCTGCTATTTATGTTTGGACCTATTCATAATTCTAAGGGTAACAGCTATTGACTTTTCGTTGCTGATCGATGATTTCGGATTATACACATTTTTCAGCTGTATTATCTTTCTTTGAATGGGAGGAGTAAATAGAAGACAAAAGCACCACGAAAGGCAGCAATGTTGACAGTTGAAGTTTGAAAATTTAGTCGCATGGTCTTTCTATACAACATTAATCAAATATGCTGTTACATGGCAACAATTTTTGTGAATCTTGTATGTCAACATGCACGCATTAAATTAATGTTTCTGTCATGTCTTCCTTGTAGACTTGCTATGTTTTTCCTATTCTTTTTTGGTGTACCCAAAAAATTACTTGCTCTGTAGATGTATATATTAACTTTCTTGATATATTGTAAACTCTCTGTTGTACACATGACATTTAAAACCGTTATCCATAAGTTTGCTAGTATTATATTGAATTTTTAGGTGGCTCGAATTATAATTCTTTTAAATGAATTTGTTATTTTATTGTTTTACATACGTATATATGTGGTAAATTAATATTAATGTAAGATGGAAATGGAATTCTAACTCATTGCATGTAGTAAATTGACAAAAATTAATAGTAAGTGATAGTACATTGTGGTTAGGGGTGAAAATGGGCCGGGCCTTTTTTGGGTAGCTCGAGCTCGAACTCGAGCTTGAGTTGAGACCTATCGAGCCGAGCTTATTCGAGTTTGAGTTCGAGCTCGAGCCAAAAAATGAGCTCGAGTTCTTTTGGGGCTGAGCTCGAGCCTGAAAAAATCCGGCCCCAATAGCTCGCGGGCCTCACAGGCCCACCCATCCATTCAATTCCTTATCGTGGCAAGCCTCAGCACTCGTCTGATCTCCTGGAGCCAGAGGGTTCCTCCTGGTACTCTTTTCTTTGCTCTCTCCTCCATGCCCTTTCCTAGATCTGGTCACCTTTCTCCCTTAGTTTCCTGTTTCCTTCTAAGAGATTTGGTAATATTCGAGCTGGGCCATTTGCCTTTGCTGTCAAAGGTCTTGTTTCTTGTTAGTCTCCACGATTTAGACCGTCAAGGGTTTGGTCTTTCTCGATTTCTTGGTGAATTAGTTCGAGGAAGAGGATCTTCTCGTGTCTATGGAGCTACAGTTTCGTAGATCTGCGTTGCTTTGTTTGATTTTGTGTTTGGGTTGTGGGTTATTCAGGGAGATTGAAGAATGGACAATTTAGATTCGGATTTGTTGTTCAGGGTCTCTGATTTTAGTTATTTGATGAACAATTGCACAAATTAGTGTTCTGATCCGTCTCATATGTGGATATCACGACTCATGAGTCTTTTTTTTTTTTTTACAGGCGTTCTTTTGCAAAGTCGAAGCTTATAAGGAAGATGAATCATTTTGATTTCTAGCAGAACGCCGTCGCATCATGCGAGGAGATGAGGGGCTTGCTCTCGATCTGCGATCAGAAGGGCGCAGTCTTCTGCCCCAAGCCCCGTCAAGTCGGGGCTGTTGCCAGCAGTCCCACAAGGCCTTTTCGGTTGCAGTCTTTCAATCCACTCTCGACTCGAGCAGTCAGTAAAGCAAAGCAAGCAGCAATGTCGAGCGCCACCGTCCTCGATAATCTCAGCAGCCACCCGCGCAGCGGAGCTTACCGTTGAGGAGTAGAACCTCACTTATTCAGCTTCGTGTTTGTGTTGATTGGGTACCAGGATATTGCGCTGGCTGATCTCACTCCAACGCACCCGATAAGGCTGCTGCAACTTGAATCGTACTTCAGGCTCGTCTTGAGGAAGGTGATGGCTCATTTGTGAGACTTGTGAAATCAGGGTAAAGATGAAATAAATTAGAAAGTTTAGGATATGATCTGTCATTTTCTCTTCTTTCGCTATCTCTTTAAAAAATTACAGATTCAGACCCTATCTTTTATCTAAATTATAATTTCAAGACTAAAGATTTGTATGTGTCATTCGAGCCCAACAAGTCCTTGGGCCTAGCTCGAGCCTATCTCGAGCTGAGCTTGAGCTTGAAAAATTGGGCTCGAGCAATTCGAGCTCGAGCCCGAGTAGTGCCGAATATCATAGGGGCCGAGCTCGAGCCCACTGGGCTTGGGCTCGGCCCAGCCCATTTTCACCCCTAATTGTGGTATTCTAATAGATCGCAAAAACTCATGTATCACTAGCCATATATTTGGGATAAACAGTATGCAGTGGTATTTAGTAACATAGTTATATACAAGAGTTTATAGCATTAATGTATTTTTTAAATTAAAAATGTATAATTAGAATATACATGGGCACCTTAGTCAAATGATTATCTTTAGACTACTCGGTGTTAAAAAGACCAAATTAAATACGATAATCAGTCAAAGACACTGATTTTATAAAATTGTAAAAGGATTAAAAAAAGCAAAGAAAAGAAAATAGGCTTAAATACCAAAATTACAACCAGACTTTTTCATTTTGATCGGTAATATCACCGATGAACTTCTTTTCGTCTTTAAAGCCAAATGCACATAAATCAATTTTTTCTTTGAAAAAAGAAAACAGACCAATATGGTACCTACCCGTCCGGTCATGAGAATTGTCAAGCTCAGCTAGATTTTGAACAAATTATTGAAAAAAAAAATCAATAACTGGAAAATATAGAGAAATTTTTTAGTTTGTTATTTGGAGATCTATCACCTGTATATTGGATTCATTTTCAGAAGTTCAATGATCAGATGATTTGGGGGGAAAAAAAAGCTTGAAGAACCAGATGATCAAGGAGGTAGAAAATTGTGATGATTGTTCTGAAAATTAAGCAAGATACATGTCATCGATGTGAGAGGAGTCAAGGATGTGAGAGGAGTAAGTATGGATTTGGTAGGATAGAACCATTTTCCCAACCCAATAAGTGCGGACTGTAAAAATTGGTCATAGTCTACAAGCTGGTTCCACCCTTAAAAAAAACCATCATTTATTGGGTTGGTTTCAAATAGAACCAAAATTAATCCAATGTGAAAACAATCCAAGACATACATATTAATATATTATAAAATTCATGATTTTACATATATAATTATTCATTAAAAACTATATTACAAAGATTTATGGTCTTTTAGTACTAAACCAAATCTTCAATCCTAGCTATCTTATCTCATTCCAAAAACGCATTCTTAATTTCACATGCCATTATCAGAAAAGGATTGTGGATGCAATTTTATTATATTTTCGTGTTGTTATAAACATACAATATAAAAAAATAAAACCTGAGAACTAGAATAAAAAAAAACTCAGAACTATGGTTTTGGTTTTTTTTATTCTTGATTTTCAGATTTAGTAGAAAAATTTTGGAATCGAGCTTGATAGATAAAGTGATCGGGTAAGCTGAGCCCAAAAGCTTGGCGAACAGCAGATCGGAGTCCTATGTGAAGAGATAGTATCAAAGTCCTGGGATGTGCTTCTAAGGGAAACCTTCCAATGCTTGAGTTAGTTTTCCAGCGAAGAGTAGCAGGGAGAAAGAGAGGAGAGTCAAAATGTCGTACATTGGGATTTGTGAAAGGTTTATATAGTTGAGGTGTACTCCAAGTAATTCATTTCTGAGATAAAAATCCCATAACTTATCCTGTATTTACAGGGATACAGTTTCCTTCCAAGAATGAGTTTCCTTTAGGGTCTATTTGGGCTTCCAGAAATGGGATATCCCCCAGCTTTTTGGATTTGGGCCTCTAGGCCCTTTTCCCACCAATAACTCTACCTCCATCAGGAAATGTGGGTTGAAGGCCCCACATTCCTAAGTAGGTTGCCTCACTTCTTCCGAAGATGAGGTGTGATCCATCGTTTTTCCCTTGTTGTGCTATGGCTGCATTTAGGTGATGTCATTTTAAGGTGAGGGTGCAATCCCTCCTTCTATAGGCTTCCTGGGAAAGCTGGGTAAATGCCATCATTTTAAGCTTTTTCCTTGCCACTTCTATGCGGCTATAACACGTGTCAAACATGTCAGTTGAAGGAAAAGTGAGGAGACATTCATTAAATACTCTTCAGCGAAGTGATCGGGGGTGGCTATCTTGCCGGTTGTTAGTGGCCACACGTTCTTCGGTGATTGGCCTATTGTTTGTAGTAGTGGTTTCCGTGAGGAAACCCAAGGGTCACAGGTTTCTCTATATATACCGTAAGGGTTTCTGCCCTGCCTAATTCATTCAGTATTTGTTTGACTTGTTCTATTTCTTTTCCTTGTGATTCCTTGTTTCATACTTGCTGTCAGTGCCAGAGTTCTCTAGAATTTCTACTTTCGAAGTTCCTCTTCTTGGTGTGTTCATCCTTCTTCATCATATTCAAGTAGTAGATTCTCGTTCATTCTTTCCACTAATGTTCTTGTTTTTGTTTCTCTATGTTTTCCTAGGTTTTGGGTTTTTTTGGGCTTTTGCTTTTCTGCTGCCTCATTGCGTTGGTGACAGCCCTGACTTGTTCCTGCCGATTTTTCCAGATGGCTTTTGTGAAATCGTTGTCTAAGGCTGTCACAGACGGGGGTGATTTTTCCAATGTGCCCTTATTCCCAAACATTGGGGCAATGAAGGGGATTGTTACTCAGCATAATGAAGGCACACTAGTAACAAATCTTACTAGATACTTTTGGCTTAACTAAGTTGTTACCACCCTTTCATGTGCAAAGGCCCTTAAGGATAGGGGTCTAGAAGAGGGAAGAGGAAGAAAGGATATGCCTTTTGTGTTTACAGACCAACTCCAAGAGGGGCTTCGCTTCCCTCTGCACCTACTAGTAGAGTAGATCTATGAACACTACCAGATTCCGCCATCACAGCTGATATCAAACTCGTTCTTTTGAAATTTTTTTCTTTTATTGTTCTTGTTTATTTTTCATTGTTGTTTCAAACAGCATCATCCTTACCACTATATTTTAATTTTTTTTTTTTTTTTTCTTTTGTTGATCCTTTATTTCCTTCAATTTTTCTATTATTTTTCTACATTCTTTTGCGAATGATTTTCTTTATTTCATCTTTCCTTTTTTCAGCTTTTTCTGAAGGTTATTATTTCTTTTGCTTACTCTTTTTTTCTACAAATAAACTTTTATAATGGAATATGTTTTGTTAAATCTTATTCATGTTCATTTAATTTTAAGACTTGCACTAATTTAAAAAAATCCTTACTCTTTCCATCTTACTCTTGTTGATTTACTGTATAATTCAAAAATGAACATGGGAAATTTAACTTCTTTATTCTCCTATTTTAATTTAACATATAATGTGTAAAGGAACTTGGAAATTTTAAATTTTTTTTCTCTCATTTCATCATTTGCAAATATAAGTGAAAGGATGAAATTGAGAAACAATACGCAACAAAAAAAAAAGACAATTGAATTCCATTATAGTTGTGACCAACAACATAACATAAGACTCAAGAAAGAATCTTTTTCACTTTATAATAAACAAGAAGCTAAAATTGTAACAAACTCAAACATAAATTAGACCCATACATAAATATAGGAAAATTGAATGATAAAGAAGAGCAATCTCAACAATATCTTGAATGGATAAAAAATGGTATGTAAATTCTTTAACCTCCTTTACAAATTATATGTTAAATTCAAATAGAAAAAAAATTAAAATTTCCAAGTTCCTTTACGAATTATACAGTAAATTCAAAAGAGTAAGATGAAATAAGTAAGAATTTTGCTAAATTAATCTAAGTCCTAAAATTAAATGAACATTAATAAGACTCAACAAAACATGTTCCATTGTGAAAGGTTATTTGTAGATAAAAAAAGAAAGAAAGAAAGCAAAAGACAAAATAAAGAAAAAATTTTGCAAAAGGAACATAGAAAAATAATAAAAAAATTGAAGAAAATAAAGGATCAACAAAAGAAATAAATAAAACAAAAAAAGAGTGGTAAGGATGAGACAACAATGAAAAATAATCATGAAAAATAAAATTAAAAAAAACTTTCAAAATAAAAAAATTAAAAATTGAAGTGAAAGAAAAAAAAGAAAAAAAATTAAAGAAATTGGAATGAATACTTAATTAAAATTCAATTATAAAAGTTTTATTAAAGCAAAGTCAAGAAATCCATGCTTAGTTAGAAGAAACCAAGAGATAAATTAAAGAGAGTATATACATTTTCATAGTTTTATGACTAAAAAACTATAAAATTTTAGGACTCAAATAGAGACATTTTATAAGTTTTAGGGCCAATTTTGCATTTTTTCTATTTCTTCTATCATTTTTTAACACCTGTTATAATGATAGGATGATGAGTGGAACAATTAATTAATTTGAGGACAATAAATACAATAATTGATAGTTTCAGGACAATTAAGCAAAATGAGAATATTTTATAGATGACCAATGATATTAACCCTTTCTTTTTTATTCATTAATTGTAAGTTATACGGTATCAAACAATAGAATATAGCACTTAGTGTCACAAAGATAATATATATACAGGTTGAATTAAGCTAAACCTAGTCATCTCATCGTGTGAAAGCCCTGAGCATTGTTTTTTTTTTTCTTTTATAAGCAATGAAGAAGCTTTGGACAATATAGATACCTAGCTAACGAACATAATAATCACATATATATAAATCAAAATATGCAGTATCTTTTTTATGAAAATTTCCTTTTTGATTCATTAATTGTAAATAGAATACAACTCTTAGTGTTACAAAGATAATATATATAGGCTGAATTATACCATATACACGAGAAAAATTGTAGTAATGGGAGAGGAAATCCATATAGCTTTCAGACATTGGTTCTAGGACGGACTAAAACCTGCATGAACTTATCGAGATCTCAAATTGGCTATCAATTTCAACCATATTTAATTGTTAGGTGTTGGACAAGACAAATTGAAGGACATGAAGGGTGTGGTTTCTTTGACATGGAAGCTTTTGCCTGCCTAACATTTGGCTCTTGATGATTTCTTTTCTTGTTTTGGTGCATAAATTAGGGGGTGGACAAATTTTGCACCTCAGGTACGATTCCCCAAATTAAGCTTTCTTGCTTAATTAGCCTTTCCACATCTTACTCAACTAAACCATCCTAACTTTATTTTCCAGTACTTCAAGTTCAAACCATCTTTTTCAGGAATAAAAGTTGTCCTAGTTAATTCCTGCCTAAACATCTATTTCTATTTGGCTCGCTGGCTTAATTAAAACTTGACCTAATAAAAACATATCCGTCGTACTACTATTTCTTTTCGTAATAAAAAACAAATAGGGACGTGCTTGATTTGTTCTTTTGTAACCCTTTATTAGAATGGAAAACAACATTCATATTCCCATTAAGTAATGATGAATCTCTTGCAGCTTCTGTGTTTATTGACAAAAGATTCTTCTGACTAACAAGTGTAATTGTTAAAACAAAAAATGTTGCAGGTATAAGTTTTTACATTAAAATTAAAAGTTTTGAAATGATTACTTTTGTGTAACATCCACCAACATTTGAGATGTTGAATATCACAATCTACCACTCGCATAATTAAGTTAGTCAATTAAATGTTAAATTTACTAAAGTTTGTCTCCTTATTACTGACCTTCTCAAAAGAAAATAAGATGCACAAGCAAATTACCACGTTTTTTTTTTCACATGCAATGAAACCCACAAAATAGTAATTTGTTTTGTGGAGCTACTCGTAGAAAACTTATATAGTATAGGATTTATCCATAAACTTAACTGCACTGTTCCAAGAAGGGAACTTAAAGGGATAGGATTCAATTTTGAATATATAGTCAACATGGAAAGAAAACAAACATATTGAATTGACCATTTAAACATGATCAGTTATAAGTTAATTTTTAGGATTTTTTACAGTTACCCCATCAACTTTAAGTGATATTACACTTACCTCTTGAGGTTTGAAAATCTACACTTATGCCCTGCTTTTTTAATGCCATCAGTCAAAATTACAACCAGCTACCTTAAATTTTGTTTTGTTTACAATTATACCCAAACTTTGAAATCTACAATTTTTCAAGAATGTCCTTCCTCTTTTCATCTTTTACTTCTATTCTTTACTACCATCACTTCGACCCCATCCATCTCTGCCGCTTCCCCTCCTCCTTATCTAACTTCGCCTTCTTGCTTCATTGCCTCCTTCCCCAACCTTATACCCAAAATTACGTACCATCCTCACCTTAACCTATTCAAACTCACTCAAATTCGTCTCACTTGTCCTTCTGTATATCGATGGAAATTGAATGAGAGAAGAGGAAGGCCAACACTTCAATGCTTTCAGCCACTTCAATTGATTTTTTTTAATCTAGAACTATATTATTTGAATATCTAATTAATAATCACTTAAATAATGTTTTTAGAAAATAATTTTTTTTTGTAGCTAACTAAGAAAAATAAAAATCAAGAGAAAATACCAAGGTTTTCTATAATCCGTTAAAAAATATTTTTCAACCTCTTTAAATATAAAGTTTCAATCAATATTATTCAAGTTGAGTGAATAATCTCTATATATCAAAATAATTACTAATAATTTATTTTTGAGGATCATTGTCAAACGTGTAGCAATGTTGCTTTACCTTGTATTTTGGAATTAAATTGGTTTTCAACATTTCTCGTCTTATTTTATTTTGAATTCACTATATGAGGAACTAGTTTTTTAGACTAATGTAATGGGGCAAATAGCATTATTTGTCTCCAATCCTATATTCAAAATTTAAGGCTAAAACATATAAGCATATATTATAATTGTCACTAATTAATATACGTTGGAGAAAAATAAAATGAATCAAATTAAATATTTGACTCCATAAACTCTATTCAAAATTGGAGGTAAATAATTGGAACTAAATATTATATTGTTAATAATTAGAATATGATAGGAAAAATGAAAAATTAAATAAAAAATTTATCACTAATAATTAATTTCAAATAATTAAAGGCTCATATTATATTTTCCACTCATATGGGCGGGAATGTTTTCCAAGCTTATAGAAAATTTGATGAACTTTATAATTTTTTATATTAATATCATTATTACATGTTTGTTTTATTACTTTTATATGTGAACAGATCTGTTTTATTACTGTTATATGTGAACAGATCTCTTTTCTAATAAGACTTACATAGATAACTTATATAGCTTTTAGTCAAGAAGCAAATTCAAAGTTTTAATACTGAAAAACTTAGTAGAAACAACACAAATTTTACAAAGCTTGAGAAAGGTAGAGTTGAGCTCAACTAAGACTGACCCCTATCCTTCATATTTACATTTCTAGGTGGCATTGACCACTACATTGACATCTTCCACGGTGGTGTCATAGAAATTGGAGTTGAACTCATTGTTAGTAGCTAAAAGTTGGGAGGCGGTGTAACTGTTACAGCCTCAACATGTCTAGAGCATTCCATGGTCACCGGCATAGGTGGCACTGACAAGAAGAGTAGAGATGAGGGACCCTCCAGTTAGTGGCCTTGGTCTGGGTAAGTCACAATACAGCAACCCAAGGTCGCCGTTGGGAGCCTAAGAAGCACCGATAAGGGGGTTGCAGGAAAGGGTATTGGAGTAGAAGGAGAAGTCCCCTAAGGAGGTGAGGAAGGGCAGAGATGGATGGTTAGAAGCGGAGGTAGAGGAGAATAGAAGTAGATAGACGATGAGGGGATGGATAATCTTGAAAAATTATAGATTTCTAAAATTTTTTGTATAATTATAAACCAAACTGAGTTCAAGGTGATTGGTTATAATTTTGACTGACAGCTAATTGACGGTGTTAAAAAAGGAGGGGGTAAGTGTATATTTTCAAACCGTAGGGGGCAAGTGTAATATTGCCTAAAGTTCATGGTATAATTGTAAAATGCTCTAATTTTTAAAACCTCTCGTTTAATTTGTAGTTCGATTATTAGATCAATTGCATCGCATTTAAGCATGCTATAGTACTAAGACATGTGTGTAATTTATTCTCATATATTCTATAGTGCTAGAAGAAAGCAAAAAGAGGAAACAAAGCCAAAAGAAAAAACAAAGTTGAGACGTATACTTTTATGTGAAAGACGGTAAAAAAATAGTGCTAAATTTGGGAAGGCAACAAGTTGGGAGATGGTGGGATGACTTGTAAGAGCACGAGGGCCAACCAAAGCCTTCTCATTGATTCATCACCCTTTTTGGTCCTTTCACTTGTACATATCCAATACATGGCCATGATCAGGCAAGTAATGTCTCGGCCAATTGGTGATTGCGATAGCCGCAAGTAGGTTAAGATCTTTTTGGATTGGTGGGTTAAAGTCAGTTGACTCCTTTTTTTTTTTTCATTATTTCCACTTCATTTTCAGGAGTGCTTGATTGGTTTAATTTAATTAATAATGGCAATCAAACTAAAGGATTAGATCAGAAAAAAGCAGACATGGACCAACTTTATCGTGCCTGGTTAAAGCATATGTTTAGAATTCGGAAATATATGCAATGCAACTATTTAGCCAGGGGCGTTTAAAAGGGTTAGTGGATAGGCCAAAGGGGTGAGCTGACAGAGGATAGAGGGAAGTGAATAGAAGTTAGAGGGCAGTGATACTTTCTGTATGATAGAGGCTTTGCTTTTTTAGGGGAGGCATTTGTTTGCCGATTGCTTGGGAAAAGAGTCGGAAAAGGGGAGTTTGAAAAGCAAATACGATAGCGAACACTGGGATCTGGAGATGAGATGCCGTGTGACTCTTGTTCTTGTTTGCTACTACTTGTCAGATATCACTTCCATGTCTCCATGTTTTCTTTTTTCTTTTTTGTTACAAAACATGGAAGACAAATTTGGATGACCAGGGAAAGGAAAGTAAGGAATTGAAGTTTTGGGCAGAGCAGGTTAATAGTTATAGGGCTTTTTTTATGACTAAGAATCAACCCTCAACGTCATCAGATCAACTACATAAAAAAATAAGGGGAGAAGACAAGCTGAGGACTTGAGAGGTGAGGGGGCGATCGGATGCCTGGACATCAATTTGACAGTTAAAAACAACACTTGAGTTGTAGTGTCGCTTTGTCTTACGGTGTATTACTTGTAATCTACGGAATGCGTTAATATTTTTAGTTTGGGTGAGAGTTTGGGCTCGATTGCTGGGAAATATTCTCTTCTTTTAGATTTGGGTCGGGTCTGGAAAATTATAGCATTGGGCGGAAGAGAGAGAAAATTTTGGGTTACAAATAGAGAGTTTTTATCTACAATAGATAATGAGCCTATTTTCAAAATACGAACCGATTCAAGGATAGGATCCAGAGTTTCAACCAGATTAAAGACAATTCATAAACCCAGAAACTAAACCATTTTTTTGTAAAAGTAAGATGCTTGACTTGAGTTTTCAACTAGTTTGAAATTTATATACATGCTGTCATTTTATAGGTACCTACTACTTTAATGGTACCCCACAACAATTTTATCATAACTTCCGGTGCGACGACTTGTAAATTGAAGATTGTACTACTTACCTTGGAAGGAACCGACTCTTTGGCCATGCACAGAACACCCTTACTAGTCTGAGTCTTGGAAGTTGTCTCCATAGTAATGTCACCTTTTTATAGGATTATATCTCTGGCGATCTTGTTCAAATTATCCATTGCGGAAGATACTCTGACACCATCCAAACCTTTAATTGATGGCCAGACTTTAGTTTCTCCCCAGCAGAGGTTCGAACTAGGCTTCTTCTCTCCATCCAACTCCACCAACAGATACTTGGGAATATGGTACTTCTAATCATCTTCCTTCTTCTCTCCAGGCAACTATACTTATAATTCTTATAATGGTCCTTGTCCTGTGGCGATAGGTACAAGAAAACCCCCGAAGTTGTGGTTTGGGTTGCGAACAGGAACAACCCGATCACAGGATTAACTGGAGCTGTAAGGATCAGCAGTTCCGGGAACGTTTTGGTTATGAGCCAAACAGGAAGCATTTCATGGTCCTCCAACTCATCCAAGCTAGGTCATAACCCAATAGCTCAGCTTTTGGATACCGGAAACTTCGTTGTTGTCGACGGAAACACTAGTGCTGCTTCTGGAACCTTTTTATGGCAAAGCTTCGACTATCTAACTGACACCTTCATACCAGGGACTAGATTCGGACGCGACGTAAACAATGGCTACGAATATTTCGTGACATCTTGGAAAAGTAAAGACGATCCTTCTTCCGGCGATTTTGTTTTCAGGTGTTGTCCTGTTTTACCTTTCTGCTGGTGAACTTAATTCTCTACAGTTGACCACCAAGTGTTTGTTGATAGTTCTAAAAAAAGCTTCAGACATCTGTTATTTTCCTCTTTTTGTACAGTTTTTCACGAACCCTTCACATTTCTTACACCTTCACAGCAGCCAATGCCCTGTTTCTACCAAACGTAGCAATCAACATTCCGGGCGGAACTAGGAAAGGGCTAGTGGGCCCTGCCCCATTGAGTATGAGAAATATGTATGATAGGAGCTTTTAGAATGATGCAAGAAAATTTTATTTGTGAGTCCTTTTTAATAATTTTATATATTTGGCTTCATTTCTACTTCTTGCAAAGTTGTTGTTGATGAGGATTAGTTCTTTTTAACTTTAAGTTATTATATCAAATGTTATTTGGAATAAATAATTCATAAAAAATGAATTTGGATTTACTTTTTTTATCTCATGACTCACATCCAATTTGAGTAACAGCACCGTTGCTCTACTAATGTTCTTTAAGTGTTCTACTTTTAGTTCTAATGAACGTTATTTGTTCTGTTTCCTAACAGGTTTGATTATCGCGGTTTGCCTCAGCTGGTCGTTGAAATGGGTCCAATACGGAAATACCGTACAGGGCCATGGAATGGAATTTCATTTAGTGGTGTTTTAGCTTGGAGAGTCTCGCCAAAGCTTGTCCTGGATTTTCATCAGAACGTGTTGTATAATTTCTATTGGCCTGCTGATTACATGTTGCTTGCAAGGGCAGTGATGACTCCATCAGGTTCAGTCGATCAATACTTGTTAGATGAGAAGAGCAACACATGGAATCTGCTATACAAAGCGCCAACTGATCTGTGCGAAAATTATGGAAGATGTGGTGTGAATGGCTTTTGCAGAGCGGCGGAACAATCTAAGTGCCAGTGCTTAAATGGATTCACTCCCAAGGCACCACAAAACTGGGAACTGCGTGATTGGACTGATGGATGCGTGAGACAAGCGCCACTGAATTGCGAAACTGGGGATGGATTTTTAAAGCTTACTGGCGTCAAATTGCCTGATCTACGAGAAAATTGGTTAGATGCTAACTTGAATCTGAAGGCGTGTGAAACCAAATGCTTGAGTAACTGTTCGTGTACAGCTTATGCGAATTCAAATATCAGTGGCAGTGGGAGCGGTTGTGTGCTTTGGTTTGGTGATCTAATTGATATGACTGAATTCTCTCAAGAGGATAGCAAGCAAGAAATGTATCTACGTTTAGCAGCTTCTGAACTAAGTAAGTGTATAGTCTTCCATCTCCACATAGATATCAGCAGAGAATATTTTCTTTTTTATGGAGGCAATAGAGCTGTATGTACCAATTCTCAGCATATGAAGTACTTATGCCTTCAGACAGGAATATATAAATTGTTTCCTTTCACTAAATAATTAACGTTCTTCGATGTCTATTGTAGAATCATTTCACAGACTCAGAAGAAAGAGATTAGCAATGGCTATAGCTTTTCCCATTTCCTCGGGAGTGCTTGTGTTGTGCTTGCTACTGTTGTGGCTAATTCGCCAAAAACAAAGGAGTACTGGAAAGGGTAAGGACTAGAATTTACCATCTGTGGTCTTCTAGGAAAAGAGAGAGAAAAAAACCTTGATTTTGATTAACATTCAATCTTGCAATAGGTTTCACTACCTCTGTCTCAGCGTGAAATAGAGGGGAAAAAACCATATCTTTTATTCTTTGTTGTGGAAACGAGGGGTTTACTCTTGGGGGAGGGGGGCTTGATTTTGGTTAACTTTTGATCTTGCAATAAGTAAAGCTACTCTATTTGGTGGCCTTCTATTATTGGAGGATTAGTGTTTTTATCATTTTGATCCTATGACAAGCAGGGGAGGACTTGTTACAATTAGAGTTGACTGCTAGCCTGACAGCTAATAAAGAAGAGCAGAATGAGGTAAAAAGGAACATAACAAACCAGGCAGAATTCGAGATTCCGTTTTTCAGTTTCTCTAGTGTGTCTGCTGCAACCAATAGCTTCTCTACCCTAAACAAACTTGGAGAGGGTGGATTTGGACCTGTATACAAGGTAAGAATTTTACATGTTTTCGATTTCAGAGTAATGAAATTCTCTGTTTCATAACTTAAGTGAGTTGCGAGGAAGAGCTCTGAATTCTCTGTAATTGCTATTCCAGGGAAATTTTCCCAGGGGACAAGCAGTTGCCATTAAAAGACTATCAAGAAGGTCCAAACAAGGATTTAGCGAACTTAAAAATGAGGCGCTGCTCATGGCCAAACTCCAACACAAGAATCTTGTGAAACTGCTTGGCTGCTGCCTTGAAAGCAATGAACAAATTCTTGTTTATGAATATTTGCCAAACAAGAGCCTGGACTTTTTCCTTTTTGGTATGTGCTAGTTTTCTCTAATCATTAGCTCCTATGAAATCCTTTTCTCCATTATTTTTTTTTTGTTTGTCCATTTTATGAGATGATCAGACCATGACAGGTTCTGTAAAACACGGAGTCCTTGATTGGACAACCCGCGTTAGCATCATTGAAGGGATTGCACAAGGATTGCTTTATCTCCACCAGTATTCCAGGGTAAATATTATTCACAGGGATCTGAAAGCAAGCAACATTTTGTTGGATAAAGATATGAATCCGAAAATTTCAGACTTTGGCATGGCAAGAATTTTTGGGGGGAGTAAACAAGGAGCAACCGACAGAATAGTTGGAACTTTGTAAGTACATAAGCAAATTGTCTTAACCAACACTTAATTCCCCACGTTCTCACAATCCTGCTTGTTTATGTTTGATTTGGAAATGACATGCAGTGGTTATATGGCTCCAGAGTATGCTTTAGAAGGCATATTCTCAGTCAAGTCAGATGTCTACAGTTTTGGTGTTCTTTTGCTAGAGATACTAAGTGGGAGGAAAAACACCGGTTTTTACAACACTAACTATCTCAACCTTGTCGCATATGTGAGTTACGGGCCTCTGAAATGTTAATGGATGTATATTGAACCGAAATTTTCTACCAAGCTTTTGGATCATATGTCTTGTCTTATTTTTTCAGGCATGGGACGTTTGGACAAGCGATAGACCTTTGGAGGTGAAAGATCCGAATCTGCAACAGCGTGAAACAAATGTTGCTAATGTTGATTCAGTGTTCATGAGATTCTTCCATGTCGGGCTTCTCTGTGTTCAACAAAACGCGATGGACAGACCACCCATGTCGGAAGTAATGTTGATGCTCAGTAATGAGCAATACTCTCTTCCCCCTCCAAATCCACCGGCCTTCTTAATGCTGAGAAATCCCATAAATCGTTCGCCGGAACCACACAATTCTTCCGTGAACCTTGTTACCTCATCAATGCTGGAAGCTCGATGAAACTTGGACCATCTTATTAACTCGTAATTTTCATGAGAATACAAGAGTTCCCCACCATTTGGTGGCAGAGAGAAGAAAGCGTTACCCAAGTCAGGATGGAACACAAGATTTGGTTGGCATTATGTTAATGAGCCAAGGGCTCTTCAGCGAAACTTGGATTTCTTAAATGCCGATATTTTTTTATTTTTTGGAGGGGGTGTTCATGATCACTTCACTTCCGCGATAATTTTATAAGTAAATGTCATGAATGATCCCTAACCTTTAGTCATTGTTTCTTTCTAGTCCCTAACCTATTGAATATTCTATTTTAGTCATAAATCTATTGAAAACATTTCATTTTGGTCCCGATTTGGTAAACTTTGTTAACTCAAAGTATTTGCCTGATAAACAACATTTTAGATCATAATTTAAACTATCCGATAACTGTCTTAAAATAAATTTAATCTGTAAAATAATTTTTTTATAGTTAATAAAAAATTTAAGTCACCTTCTTTTTCCTTTCTGTAAATTGAAATTTTCATTCAAGAAGAAAAACTATTAAATTAAATTGTCTATTTACTGTAAAAAATGTTACACTATTTAAATTTACTGAAATGCAGTTACCGAATATTTAAATTAGTATTTCAAAAGTTTCTGTCAGACAATTATTCTAAATTAATGAATTTCATCTAATGAGGGACCAAAATGAAACAATTTTAATAGGTTTAGGACCAAAATAGAACATTCGTTAGGTTAGGAACTAAAATGAAACAACGACAAAAGATTAGGGACTATTTATGCAATTTACTCATTATTTTATGGTATGTCCTCATCTACCATAAACCTTGTTTCATTTAATGCAATATAGTTTCCATTCTCATTTGGATGTGTTATAACTCAATGGCAACTGGGTTACAAAATGTAAGATGCATAAAATTTGAAATAAATATTGACAAAATTTGCAAATTAATTGTCTCCCTCAGCATTGTTGCCCATTAACTTTCTCTTCTCATCGCACGATAAAAGTGAACCAAGAGTTGATAGGTCGAGCTAAATGTGGAAAAATCACATTCCTCAACTTTGGGTCCAATGGGCTATTAAGGTTTTAGTTGGTCAAACAGAAAAAGTAAAGTTCAGGTACATGTCAAGTCTGTAATGACATAGTAAGCCCATTTTGCAAATAGGAGCTGATTTCCCTGAAGGATCCCTCTAAATCTACTTAAATTTTTATTTCCTGCAAGGAAATGGTACATGGTTCATAAAAATTAGAGGCAGTATGGTTTCTGTGTAAGACCCACACGATGCAACTTTATGAATTTGTAAACAATACTTATATATTGGAACAGTCTTAGAATAAATGGGCAAGAAAGAAACTAGTGATATTTAAAGCAGCATTTTAACATTTTAGTATTTTGTTATAATAAATTTAATATTATTTATGAATACCACATCTTATGAAGCAAACAATATATTATAGAACAATATAATTGTATGAATGAAACAACACGTCATACTGAATGAAACAACACTATTTATGAACAAAACAACCTACGAAATAAATAACATATTACAGAATAGCACATTTCGTATGAATTAAACAATACTTCTTATTAAACGGAGCAACACAGACACTATCGAAGGCAAAGATGATGGTTTTTCCTCCAATGAGGCACAAACATTGCCGAAGACAGGGATGAACGATGGAGCATATTACTGAATAACATATTTGTATGAATGGAACAACACTTCTTTTTAAATGGAACAATACAGATGTCGTTGAAGGTAGGGATGCCGGTGCTTCCTCCAAGTTGAAGGTTGGAACGAACGATGGAAGGAGGTTGGCAAAGGAGGTTAGGCTTCTCTGCATCTTCATCTTCCATATCGTCGTCATTGGAATTGTCTCCAACCGAAACAGATCCATCAACAAGTAACATTCTTCCATCATCGTCATTATTGAAATCATTTTCTCAAGGCCGGCCTCATCTGCTGTGAGGAGGGTGTCGACAAACTGCTAATTTTTCCTTGAATTGTGAGGATTGGTGCAACGACAATGGAAATAAGAAAAGAAGATCATGCAAGAGGAAAAGGCTGCGATTTGGGGAGGAAGAAGTGACAGTAGCATAATTATAAACAAATGTAAACTTTGGGTGCAACATGTGATGCAGGTGTATTTTAACCTTAGTCAAAACTAATTTGTCAAAAAATGTGAAATAATTTTGGTATAAATGACCACCCACAACATAGTAGTATAGGAAAATAAATAAGTATAATTGGACATTTGATTGGGTGGTAAAATAAAACAGAAATAAGAAAAGTAAGTAATGATATTACTGGAGAAGGGGCTGGGCTGGGTGTGGCCAAGTCAAAGGAGGGCCGTTGAACTCACAGTTACGGCAGCACATGCATGACCATTGATCCAACCCCCCTCCTTTGTGTTTTTCACGATTTCTGTTTCAATTGTGTGTTGACGCTATTTACCCACAGTGTTAATGCTTTCTTCTTCTCCTGTTTTTTTTTTATTAAAGTCTTTTTGCGTGGGGCCTATTTGGGCCAACGTGTGCATCCTTTATTGGACTAGGGCCCGTACTTCTTGTCTGAGCTTAGGGATGGCAAGTGGGTAGGTGAAATCCATGATCCGCGGATATCCATCCGTGACGAGCGGGTTAACGGGTAAAAATATCTGCGATAAGTAGGACGTGGGTAGCAACTCATACCCATCTGGCGAGTACGGGCGAGTGGCGGTAGGGGGTATCCATCGCGGGTAAATCCCCCCCACCTACCCGCGAAACCCGCGAACATAAATTTCCCACTTATTAATTATAATGGGATACAACACCTACATTTAACTAATATTTTATACTAATTCACATAAAATATTTCTCTTGTATGTATGTTATGATTTTGTGTATTTTATGATTTTGTTACATTATATGTGGATAATGACTTTGTATATATTTTTTATATTTTATTTTTATGAAATTTAAAAAATATAGTTTAAACCGTAGGTTATCCGCGGATATGGATTACCTGCAGGTCGTGGGAATGGATGAGATTTTTCACCCGCTTGCAGATATCCGCAAAGTGGCGGGTACTAAAAAAACTGCAGGCACGGATAACGGGTAAGGGGTATCTACGCCCAATCCGCCCCGTTGACATCCCTATCTTAGCTTGCCCTCACTTTAATGGCCGGCCACAAAGACTCACTATTGCATCAATAAACTAGTAGTACTAGCTACTTTTGCTTGGCTTAACTCAAGAGAAGTACTCGGACTTTGTTGATTCGGCTATTTGAGTCCTCTAATGATTTTATTTCGAACCTGAACAAGCTCAACCATATTACTTAACTCCCATGTAGAGAGGTCATCGAGTAAAAGAGTTTGTGTGAAGTAGTCTATGGACTACAAACATATATGCATTTCACTACATTATGTACTTCATTTTAATCGCTTATACACTTGTACGATATTTCTGGTTAAAAAAACACATATCGCTTTTTCTTCTTTATCTTTTTTTTACCTAAGGAATCGATCTTGTAATACAAATGCCTAATTTTTATGTGTCAACTCAGTCATGATGGGAAAATGTCCGATTTTGTCCTAAAATTTTACATATTTTTCTATTTCAACCCTAAAACCTTTTATTTGTTGAAATAAGTCATAAAACTTTGCTACTACATAAACAGTCAGTCATAAAACTTTTGTAATTGTGTAAAAAAATTAGCCCTAAAATTGTTTACTTTTCTAAAACAAACTTATTTAAATTTATAATTTAAACTACCTAATAACTATATTTCAATATATTCAAACTGTACAATATTTTTTGACAATCAATGAATCATTTAAATTATCCATTTTTCCTCACTATGTTTTAATAAATATATGACTAATTGTTAAAACCCAATTCATCTCAAGTTAATGCAAATGCATTAATGTGTTATTGCCATAAGGGCATGATCTACGTACTTTCAGGGCATTTGAAATTATCTTTAAAGTTGGTTGAATTTACCATCAAAGCCAATCTCCAATTCCTCAAACCTTGCCACGTGTGTCGCCCCTTCTCCCTAATATACCGCCACCCCCAAGGTCTCCCAAAGACCCTGGCAACCGTGGAAGATTGTGACCTATTTAGCCATGCACGAGGAAAAACACAACATCAAGTGTTAGCTTTCAAGTTTGGGGCTTGTGGAAAGTCAATTGTGGGCAGAAGAGCTTTAAAACATAAAACGTGACTGTCACTGGATGCCATCTTCCTACCTTTATTTCATTTTTTTGTCCTTTCCTTCTTGAATCAATTTACCAGGATAAATTACATGCACTACTAAAAAGCATGGATTTTCCAACAGCCACATTTCCAACGGCTTGGCAGTTGGAAATTTAGTACACATATATTTTGCACATAATAATAATAATAATAATAATGATAATAATAATAATTAATACAAATATAATACCTATTATTATTATAAATATAATAATAATAATAATAATAATAATAATAATAATATATAATAATAATCATCATCATCATCATCATCATAATATATAAAATTATATATTTTAGAAAGTAAAATAAAATTTTAAAACTTTTTTAACAAATGTATCATATACTATATTAATGTATTGTATTTATTATACTATAATGTATGTATCATTTATATTAAAATATATATCATCTTCATATAATAAATATATCAATTTTAGAAAGGTAAGTAATATTTTTAAAACATTTTTTTACAAATTATTATTATTATTATTATTATTATTATTATAAATTTAATAAAAATAATAATATGTGATGTGATAATGTATATGGTGTATATATGATACACATAATACATACATACATATATATATATATATATATATATATATATATATATATATATATATATATATATATATATATATATATATATATATTATACTATAATATAACCCAGCCCATACATCAGGCCAGCCCAATAACCCCACCCTTGTAAATTTATCATGACCTAGTCCCCGTTAAAGATGGGAACCGGTTCAGCCAGGCCCTAGACCGGCCGGTCTTGGTCTTGGGTCACGAGGATCAGGCTCGGCCCGGGCATAGGCAGGGTGGTTCCAAACTGGGTCTAGGGCGGGTTTGTTTTTTTTTAAAAAAAAAAAATTAGAACCATAATTAATTATATATGTTATAAATATTTTTAAGAAAAAACACCACCTCCAGTGTAAGTTTTATTAAGTTAAAAAACCAAACGGCACTTACAAATAATCGGAATGGGCCTTACATTTTAAAATGGTAAAAACGTTACAGAAATGATGAATAATAGAAACCTATGATCTATGCTAAACAGCATAATCAGATCAAATACAAACTACAAGTATGATTGAAAAAAAAAATTTAAGTCTCGGTATCGGATATTACCTCATCGTCGGAACTCTTTTGGTCTTGTTGCCAAAGTATTGCAATGCCCCAATCTTTTTTGCACATGCATACTTCACGTCAGGTGTCAATCTCGATCATTTTTCTGATATCACCCATTTTCCGGTATTAAACGCTGCCTTAGATGAGACGGTCAATATAGGAACGGCAAGAATCTCCTGTGCGATTATTGACGAGATCGGAAACCTTGATCTTTTTTGTTTCCACCACTCCAAAATGTCGATGTCACTTGCCTCGAACGATGTGTTGAGATAGTTATCGCTCTCAACTAATTCTGATGTCGTCGGTCAGGGTCGTTTGAGCATTTAGAGGGCCGGGTTGAATCTTGAGGAGATTGATCTCCATGGAGGCTCAGTTTGAGGAGCTTCAGATCTTACCTTATTCGAATGTCATTCACAATATAACTTGTATAAAGAATGCAAGTACTCGGAAGTAGTAGCAGACATAGCCAAAATATTTATATGAGACATTTTCTACATAAGTATGAAAAATTCCTTCAAGCAATATTGTTGTGCCCGTTAATTTAACGTATGGGTCAAGTAAAGAAGCAACTAAAAAGATGGATGAAATGTTTTCGAAATACTGAAGCTACTTGGCCTGCATGGCTTTGACAGTCGGTTTTAACAACTCATCATCTTTAAACTGATGTAAAACATATGTAATGTTCACTAAATGAAACAAAACTTGATGAATGGTTGGGTAGTAAACACCAAAGAAAAATTCAGTTGCCTCGTAAAAAAACTTAAGCAATTCACCAGTTTTGGAACATTTGTCCTAAACTTCAGTCATAAGAAATTTACAACCCATTTTTAAATTTATGAAATGTGACAACAAATTTGCATACTGGAATAAATCTTGCAACATCAAATATGTGGAGTTCCAGCAGGTTGGGCAATCTAATTTAAACCGTTTCCAAGAAAATGGTTTTTGATTTTTACTACAAAAGCTTTTAAATTCACAAAAACCAACAAGTCTGGATATAAAATATTTCAATGAGTCTCAAATAGATAGAATCTTATTTTGGAGAACTTCTAAACCCTTTTGCACATAAATGTTCAAAATATGACACATACATTTAACGTGAAAGAATGCACCGTTGAGAGGTAGTTTTAAGTTTTGACTCAAAAGACGAGCGACAACATTATTATTTAAAACATTATCAAATGAAATGCACAGGACTTTATCAGTGCAAAAATAATCACATAAAGTTTCTAAGATATAATTAAATATTTGATAACCAGTATGATCTGTTTCAATAACCTTAAATGACAAAATTCATTTTTGCATTATCCAATGAGAATCAATTCAATTAGAAGTAACACAATAGAATGATTGACCTATAGGTGATGTCCACATATCAGAAGTAAATGTCACACAATGATCAAGAGCAGAAAAATAGACTTGCAAATTTGATTTTCCGGCTTCAAATTGTCTAAAGCTTTCTTTCCTAGCTGTTTTCCTAGATACTTTTCCAAATATAGGATTTAATTGTGATTTTATGCAAGATTCTAGGTGGACATCTTCAGCTTGTGAAAAAAGTTTTTCAGTAAGTATCATTCAATTTATCATACCTTTTATACAAGATTGTTAGTTAAAATGAAATATACCTGTCCCGCCAACGCCGGTTGTAGACCCAAGTTGTGTTTGTCCTTCAAAACTAGTCCCGGTACTGGGGCAAATGTTAGGATGTTGATTTTCAATATGCCGCTTCAGTGTTCCAGTGCCGGAATTCTTTTTATACACCAATTTTTTCCCGCAATGTTTGCATTTCCCGTACCTCAACTCCTCTTTGTGTATGAACTCATAATGTTCCCAAATCCAAGCAGTTAGTCTCGTGGATTTACCTTGTGCTTGGGTTTCCTCCACGGCGGGTTCATAACTTGTAGGCGTCAGTTCTGTTGACGGATTCCCGGACGCCATCGCATCCAACTCTTCAACTTCATCATCGGATAATTGATCATCGAGACCTAAATCCTAATTGGTCATATCGATTCCGGCATCATCGTCGTGCAACTCTTAAATTGAGATGCCTTTATCGGCAGGCCAAGAACGGCAACGGAATAAGCCTCGGAGGCCGGTGGTGCGGGAAGATGAACTCTCTGTTGACTTGCCATTTCCTTTTGAAGTCATGCCTCACTAACTAATAGCAGTAATTAATGCAAAATCAAAAGGAGATTATGAAGATATTAGGGGGAGATTAGTAAAAAATTTGGAAGAGATTAAGAAAATAAAGAGAATGCTTGAGAGAATATAGTAGAGGAAGAAGAGAGATTGAGTAATTGTGTGAGGATTGAGTGAAAATGCTATTGGTATTTATAGGGGAAGGGAAAAAATTAGTTTCACCAAAAAGTCCTTGAAATTTAGTTGTTGGAAAGGATGAAAATGGAGCAGAAAACCGTTGAAGAGCCTACTGTGTAATTAACACTTTTTAAAAAAAAATTTTTGCAAGTTAATGTTGCTGTCGAAGGAGCCATTGGGGCGCCAGGGGCCTGGGGTAGTCTGAGGCAGTTCGGCGGGGCGGTCCGGTCCTGGTCGGGCCAGGTTGTCGAGTTTTTCCTAGTCTGAGGTGGGTTTTTTTGCACCTCCTCCTCTTTTAGGGCCCATACTCGGCCCACATCTTTACGGGCTTTAGCCGAGGGCGGGTTTGACAGAGTCAGGCCAGGATTGACTTCCGATCCGATCCGGCCCCGGTTTGGGCCGGGTCGACCTAGCCCACGTCCCACCTCTAGTCTCCGTCCCACAAGACTGCCGCCCCTTCTCTCTCAACCTCTTCATCTCTCTTCATCATTCTATGGCCCATCCTCACCATTGCTTCCTTTCCGTCGCCATGCCGTCTTCCTGGTGCTATTCGTCTCTCGGTCCTCCCGGTGCTCTCCTTCTCTCGGTCTTCTTCGTCTCGTAATCCTCTCGGTCCTCTCCGTCGCTTCACCATCCGTTGTCCGCTCTCCGTTGCCTCGCTGTCCGTCGCCCGCTCTCAGTCGCCGTCGCTGTCCTTCGTCTTCCCCGTCGCCTTGTCATTCTTTCCAGCCTTCTCGCGGTTCTCGCCGTTTGGCCATGGATCTGTTCTCTTTCCTGGCCATTCGTTTCTCTTCGTCGCCGTCAGCTTCTCTTCCCCGTCCGGGTCACTCGTCAACCTGCTGCTTCCCAAATCTGGTTAAGATTAGTTAGATCTATGTTTTTTAGTTGTGATTTTGTTTTGAATTTTGTGATTTATGTTTTTAAATTTTGGGAATCTGGTTTTGAATTGTGATTTTGTTGTTTTGTGCAGATCTGTTTTTGTTGTGATTTGTTTCGATTTTAGTAGCTTAAGTGATTTTTGTAATTTTGTAATTTGCGATTGATGTAATTTTGTGATTTTCAAATTTTTGTGATTTTGAAATTTTGTTGCTTTAGGAATCTTCTGTTTGTCAATTTTCTAATTACAATATGTTTTCGTATTATTATAAAATATAGTATTTGTTAGTATAAAAATATATATTTTAGTAAATAAAAAATAAATTTATTAACATTTTTTTTGAAAATTTTAATTTATTTTTATAATATTATAAAATATACTCCTTCCGTCCCAATTCACTTGAAATATTTTTTTGGACACAGAGATTAAGGTGTATGTAATTTGTGTTATTTTTTTATGTAGTAAAAGTTTAAATAATGACTAAAAAATAAAAGATATTTTTTTGGGTTTTGTGCAGTGAGAGATTAAGTGAAGATTTAAAAAAGAAAAATTTATTGGGTTTTGTGTATAAGGATAATTTAATTGTTTAAATTTTTTCAAAAATTGAAACGTTTCAACCTTTCGGAACATCTAAAAAAGGAATGCATTTTATCTAAATTGGGAAGAAGGGAGTAGTATTTATTGAAATAAAAATATATTTTCTGCATATATAATAATAAATTCGATAAAGATTATTTTTATTTTTTTATAAGGGAGTTTCCAATGGCAATTCCAACAGCTCTAGCCGTTGCTAAACAAAAGAACCATATAGCTCATAGATGGCCATTGGAAACTCCAATGGCCTGACCGTTGGAAATTGTGATGACTTTAGATTTGGCCGTTGGGAATATTTTTATTTAACTTTTTTTTTGTCAAAAAGACTTAAAAATGTTAAAACCTAACGATTTAATTGCACTCGTTGCCACTCAAAAAAATTCAAAATTTTTAGAATTTTAATCAAATTTCATGGTTTGATAGAATTTTTTATCTTCCTTAACTTTTTCTTGTAGATTTTGAAACCTTAATATTTAAAGCCTGATTTGCAAAGATTAATTGAGATTTAGACAAAAATGACATAAGAGAAAGTTAAAGAGACTGAGAAATGTAACTAAATCGTGAAAGTCAATTAAAATTCTAAAAATTTGTTTTTTGCCTTGGTGACGCCATTGGAAAACTCATTGCCACTATGGTAGAAAACAATTTGTCATAATTTCGATCAATCTATATGGTTTGATAGCTTTTTTCACTATCTATAACTTTCTCTTCTATTATTTCTTTCAAATTTTGACAAATTTTCATATATTTGCATCTAAAATTATGAAACTCAAATTTTTGAAGTTTGATTTATAAAAATAGGTTGGGATTTGGAAGAAATGTAAAATAATAATAATAATAAAGAGGATGAAGAAAGTTATCAAACCATGGAGATTGATAAAAATTCTGAATTTTTTTTAGGTGGCGATGGAGTGGCCGAATCATTAGGCTCCCAAGGTTTTAGGTCTCTTTGATAAAAAAAAAAAAATTAGGGAGTTAAAACTAGAGGGCAATTCTGTACAAGTTAATGAGATTAATGGGGCAAATTATTAGACTGTTCAACTGAGGTTGGGAGTAGAGGTGGGAACCGGGTCGGACCGGCCCGGGACCGGCCTGGTCCTGGGCCTGGGTCTTGAGGACCGGGCTCGGCCCGGTTGTAGGCGGGGCGGTCCCGGGGCGGTCCCGGGCAGCGTGGCGGTCCTCTGGGCGGGGCGGGGCGGGTTTCATTTTTTTTTTGTTAATATATATATATATATATATATATAATAGAACAATTATTAATTATATAAGTCATAAATATTTTTAAGAAAAAACACCACCTCCGGTGTAAGTTTTATTAAGTTAAAAAGTCAAACGGCACTTACAAATAATCGGAACGTGCCTTACATTTTGAAATGGCAAAAACGTTCCGGAAATGATAAATAATAGAAACCTATGATCTATGCTGAACAACATAATCAGATCAAATACAAACTACATGTATGATTGAAAAAAAATAAAATTCAACTCTCGGTATCGGATATTACCTCCTCATCCGAACTCTTTTGGTCTTGATGCTGGAGTGCTGCGAGGCCCCAATCTCGGTTGTACACGCATACTTCTACCGCATCGGGTGTCAATCTTGACCATTTTCTGTTATCACCCGTTTTCCGGCACTAAACGCTGCCTCGGATGAGACGGTCGATACTGGAACGGCAAGAATCTCTTGTGCGATTATCGACAAGATCGGAAATCTTGATCTCTTTTGTTTCCACCACTCCAAGATGTCGAGGTCGCTTGTCTCGAATGATGTGTTGAGATAGTCATCGACCTCAGCTAATCCCGATGTCATCGGTCGGGGTCGTTTGAGCATTTGGAGCGCCGGGTTGAATCTTGAAGAGATTGATCTCCTTGGAGGCTCGGTTTGAGGAGCTTCGGATCTTACCTTATCCGAATGCCGCTCACAATATAACTTGTATAAAGAATGCAAGTACTCGGAAGCAGAAGCAGACATAGCCAAAACATTTATATGAGACATTTCTAAATAAGTATGAAAAATTCCTTCAAGCAGTGTTGTTGTGCCCGTTAATTTTACATACGGGTCAAGTAAAGAAGCGACTAAAAAGATAGGTGGAATGTTTGAGAAATATTGAAGCCACTTAGCCCGCATGGCTTCAACAGTCGGTTTTAACAACTCATCAATTTTAAATTGATGTAAAGCATATGTGATGTTCACTAAATGAAACAAAACTTGATGACTTGTTGGGTAGTAAACACCAGAGAAAAATTCAGTTGCCTCGTAAAAAAACTTAAGCAATTCACCGGTTTTGGAACATTTCTCCCAAATTTCAGTCGTAAGAAATTCAGAACCCATTTTTAAATTCATGAAATGTGACAACAAATTTGCATACGGTAATGCATCTTGCAACATAAAAAATGTGGAGTTCCAGCAGGTTGGGCAATCCAATTTAAACCGTTTCCAAGAAAATGGTTTTTGATTTTCAATACAAAAGCTTTTAAATTCACGAAAAATAGTTGGTCTAGACATCAAATATTTTAATGAGTTTCGAATAGGCAAAATCTCATTTTGGAGAACTTCTAAACCCTTTTGCACACAAATGTTCAAAATATGCCACATGCATCTAACGTGAAAAAATGCACCGTTGAGCGGTGGTTTTAAGTTTTGACTCAAAAGGAGAGTGGCAACATCATTATTTGAAGCATTATCAAATGAAATGCACAGAACTTTATCAGTACAAAAATAATCACGTAAAGTTTCTAAGATACAATTAAATATTTGAAAACCAGTATGATCTGTTTCAATAACCTTAAATGACAAAATTCATTTTTGCATTATCCAATCAGAATCAATCCAATGAGAAGTAACACAATAGAATGATTGACCTATAGGTGATGTCCACATATCAGAAGTAAATGCCACACAATGATCAAGAGCAGAAAAATATGCTTGCAAATTTGATTTTCCGGCTTCAAATTGTCTAAAGCTTTCTTTCCTAGCAGTTTTCCTAGATACTTTTCTAAATGCAGGATTTAATTGTGATTTTATCCAAGATTCTAGGTGGACATCTTCAGCTTGTGAAAAAGGTTTTTCGGTAAGCATCATCCAATTTACCATACCTTCTCTACAAGATTGTTGGTTAAAACGAAATATACCTGGTCCGCCGGCGCCGGTTGTAGACCCAAGTTGTGTTTGTCCTCCAGAACTAGTCCCGGTACTAGGGAGGACGTTAGCATGTTGATTTTCAATATGCCTCTTCAGCGTTCCAGTGCCGGAATTCTTTCTATGCACAAAATTTTTTCCCGCAATGTTTGCATTTTCCGTACCTCGACTCCCCTTCGTTTATGAGCTCATAATGCTCCCAAACCCAAGCAGTTAGTCTCGTGGATTTACCTTGTGCTTGAGTTCCCTCCACGCCGGGTTCATGACTTGTAGGCGTCGGTTCTGTTGACGGATTCCCGGACGCCATCGCATCCAACTCTTCCACTTCATCATCGGATAATTGATCGTCGAGACCCAAATCGTAATTCGTCATATCGATTCCGGCATCATCGTCGTGAAACTCTTGAATTGAAATGCCTTTATCGGCGGGCCGAGATCGGCGACGGAACAAGGCTCGGAGGCCAGTGTTGCGGGAAGATGAACTATCTGTTGACTTGCCCTTTCCTTTTGAAGCCATGACTCACGTACTAATAGTAGTGATTAATGCAAAATCAAGAGAGGATTATGAAGATATTAGGGAGAGATTAGTAAGAAATTTGGAAGAGATTAAGAAAATAAGGAGAATGGTTGAGAGAATATAGTAGATGAAGAAGAAATGTTGAGTGATTGTGTGAGGATTGAGTGAAAATGGCATTGGTATTTATAGGGGGAGGGGAAAAATTAGTTTGACCAAAAAGTCCTTGAAATTTAGTTGTTGGGAGGGGCAAAAATGAAATTTTGGGGGCTGAAATGGAGCAGAAAGCTGTTGGAGGGCCTGCTGTGTAATTAGCCCTTTTTTAAAAAAAAATTTTGCAGGTTTACGTTGCTGGCAGAGAGCCGTTAAGCGTCGGCGGGCGGTTCGGGGCGGGGCGGTCCGGTCCGGGCTGGCGGGTTCGTCTGGTCCAGGCCGGTCTTTTTTGCGTCTCCCTCCTCCTATTGGGCCCATACTCGGCCCATAATATTGCGGGCTTCTTGCGGGGCGGTCGGGGCGGGTTTGACCGGTGGTTGTCGCGGTCCCGGTTCGGTCCGGGCCAACCCGGCCCACGTCCCACCTCTAGTTGGGAGAGGGGTACATGATAGGGTATGAGGATGGCTAAAATTACAGAAAAATGCCATTGGCTAAATTTGGTACGATCAGCCCGCGCGTCTTTCGCCTCACTCTCAAATGCCACAGTGCTGCTTCCAAAGGGATGCTTCTCTCCGCCGGCTACTATTTGTCTGGGATCCATAAAAAATAAAAAAAAAAGACCCAAAAAAATCCCACCGGCGACACCAACCCACCCCCCCACAGTTGAAAAACCAAACTCCCCATGACTCTCAAAGAAACAATCAATAAACACCCCCCCACCCCCCCCACCCCCCCCCCCCTCCCCCCCCCCCCCCCCCCCCCCCCCCCCCACCCCCCCCCCCCCCCCCCAGACATTATTTGAAGAGCTCTGTCAGATTTTGCATGCCCATTTTCCTCCTTCGTCCACACCGTACAGGAGGTAACAATCTTGGCCGCCCAACACACTTTTCTTTCATTCCTTCTTTATTTTCCCCCTAATTATTCAAGTTTTCTGCAGCTCCTTCCGTTGCCCTTTTTTGTTCATGAGGCCTTTCCCCTATGAGTTCAGGCACTATTGAAAAAGATTGCTTTGAGATAGGATAAGCACTGTTGTATTTTTTACTGATCATTTTTTTTCCGGATTTTTCTTATGGTTCTACTTGATTTGAACTTTTAAGTGCACTTTGTACATGTATTGATCGGTGAAGAAGTATGTCCATATGTGGAATTTTTGTCCCACCATAAAAGCTTACGATGCTTGAGTAAAATCACATGGTGGTCGGCGGACGGGTGTACCTGGGAAGCAGTACCGTCGACGTAGGTGAGAGAGTCTGAGAGTGAGGAGAGCGACACGTGAGCTAATATGTTCCAATTTTATGGAATGGCATTTTCCTGTAATTTTAGCTATTCTCAGACCCTATTACATACCCCTCTCCCACTCTCAGTTGACTAGTCTAATAATTTACCCCTATTAATCGCTTTTAACTGTACCGAACTGTCCTAGCTTTTCCCCCTACAGATTCCATACTACCGTGGTGTTTTCTGCCCAACATAACAATTTCATAAAAAAAAAAAAAGTTAAAATGAAACATTTTAATATAATTAAGATATCATATGAACAAAATAAAAGTTAGGTTATAATAGAAATAATAATTAAAAATTAGGGGTAATGCGTGTAATAAGGTTTGTCGCTCAGAAAATCACACCTGGGCCCATAGAAGTAGAGAGAAATGGTTCAGAACCCAACAAGCAAACGCTCGCTTTTGAACTTTACCTTGTTTCTTTTTCTTTCTAATTCATTTCAGGTTCGTCTTCTCTGCTTTTATAGATATGATTATTGATGTTTCATGTCTTTCAGATCTTGCTGTTGTTTGAAAATAAACGTATTACGAGATGAGATGGTGATACTAATATATCTTTAATATATAAAAAGTATGAAGGTACATAAATATTAAACAATTTTTTTTACCTTTATATTATAAGTTATTTATTTTTTTAATAAAACTTAATTTTGTCATTATTTATTTCATTGAAGTCATATTAGCACAAAAAACACTAAAATGATTTTTAAGTTGCCACTAAATTTTATTTTTCTCCTACAAATTTACCCGCACTTGATTTTATATTATAGAATCAAGTATTATATGCAATTTTTATGTGTTAATCTTACCTTTAACGGCTAAAACTTCTATATTAACACTAAAATTTTTTAATTTTTTAATTTTTATTTTTTGCATCAAACATGTTATCCTTGGTTCAACATTACTATCAAATAATTATTTCAAGTACAATAAATATTTTATAAAACTTAAAAATGCAACTTAACAAGTATGAATTAAATATAAAATTTTTATCAATTAAGTTTTTTTGCAACTTGAATGAATATATGTTATATGAGAGCTTATATATCCGGTCCATCTTGGAGTAATAATATAATTAAAGTATGACTCAAGCACCTATTATAAGAAATGACAATTATCATTATAGCAAAGGTCATTGGCAAAAACTTTAGTAGCAACTTTTTTACATTTTCCAATTTTTTGAAATTTAAAAAAAATCATAAGAATTATTTTTTTCCACATAGTCATACCTTTTAATATTGAATTCTTATACTTTCATATTTGACATTGATACACAAAATTTATTAAATATGAAATATATTTTGAAGATTTCTAATTTTTTGATAAATAGTATTGTTATATTCAGTTTGCTAAGTTAATATTTTTCGTTATTTGATTAATCAAAATTTTAATTTATTTCTACTATTTAAAATTTAAACACATTTGTACCATTTACAAATTGTTTATATTAAGAAAATAAGATTAGTATTTGAAATAAAAAATTTAAAAAAGTTGGTGATTTTTTTTTATGTTTTCTATAAGCCTTTTTTTATGTAAAAAAAACTGAAAATGCCATTGGATTTAAAAATTTGTAACAACTTGTCTTTGATTTATATGACCATTAAACATGCCTAAAAATATAATGTTTATCAATTTATTTAATTTTTAAACTTTAAAGATTTTTATCAGAACCTAAAAGCACAACTTAATATTTGTCTACATCTATATTTATATCTATATATAATAAAAATGCAAAGATATAAAGTGAACCTTAAATTATAAGTCATTAGTTTTCCATTTAGGTATTAGAAATTTACTCAATTTTAAGGACTCTATTTTACTATAGTTGACTAATTATATTATAAGAACAATGAATAAGACTAGGTTTTTAGACCTTAGTGATATGAGTATAATTTCTAAATCAATAAATAAATATTAATTACCCAAAAAGATTAAGAAAATTACATAAGACTTGTCCTCGTGTTTTGAAACAATCACATTGACTCAACTATAAAATAAATGGAAAATGTAGATTTGAAACCTCAGGATTGAGTGTATTTTTTATTAAAAGTTAAAAGTCAAATAATTAAGATTTTTTAATAATGTATAATTACTTATAATTAATGTATTTAGAAAAATTCAATATTTACTTATCAAGTGTATACTTTGACATTGTGGCTCTTATTTATATCACACTTATTGAAAGAAATTTATTTTGCTTAATTTTTTATTGAATGTCCTACTTGTGGACTTAGCATATGTCTTTTTTTTTTTTTCATTTTAACAGAACCTCAAAATATTTATTAAAAATTTAGTTTATGTCACTTTAAAAGTCAAATTTATGCTAATACATTAATGGTAAATTTATTTATTTGTTTGAGACAACTAAGACAAGATCTTTTATTTAATCATTATTTTTTGAAACTAAAAATAAAATTATGATAAAATTTACAAACTTAACTTTTAATAAAATTTCTAAATACATAATATCATTATAAGTTCATTAGATACAATTTTTTTCTTAACAGATTGCATATAATTAATTTTAAATTTTAAACTAAGAAGAGAAATTTTGACATATTTGGTAAGATGTTAAATGTACAATGAAGTAATTTTTATAAGTACTTTACCAAAAAAAAAATCTATCTGTTTTTGCAACCACATTACATCTAGCATGTTCTACATTGTATTATTATTATTATTATTATTGTTGTTGTTGTTGTTGTTGTTGTTGTTGTTATTGTTGTTTATAATAAATAGATACAATGAGTATTCAATTATAATGGGTGGCACAAATGCAAATAGATATGATGAAATGTTACAATAAAAAATCATGTAAAAAATAGAAAAATGAGACTAATAAAAAATATATCTAAAACAAAAAAGTAAAATTATTATTATTACTATTTATTTTAGAAAGGATAATTAGAATTATAGTTATTTGAGTAAAAAATAACTTAATATTTTGATTTGCGTATAGCGCACGTGTGTAATTACTAGTTTACAACAAATTGGCAAATGCGCATAGATTAACCAATCAGTTTCGTCCGGGAACGTGAACAATCTAACTCAAGGACATTATAATTAAGCCCTGAGCATTTTTTTTTATAAGCAATGAAGAATCTTTGAACAATATAGATACCAATCTAATTAACGAAGATAATAATCCCATATATAAATCAAAATATGCATTGTCGTTTTTATGAAAGGTTCCTTTTGGGTTAATATTACTAGTCATCCCTAAACTATTTTTATTTTACTTAATCGTTCCCAAAACTATCAATTGTTATATTACTGTCCTCAAACTATTTAATTATTACATCCGTCATCCTATTGTTATATTAGCCGTTAAAAAGTGATAGAAAAATTGCACCTATTACTCATAACATTTTATTATTGTCTTATTTTAGACCCTAACCTCAAAACTTCACATGGGACATCCTTAACCTCAATTTTTTGTTTCATTTTAGACTTTAAAAACGGAAAGTGTTAAAAATAACAGAAATGGTCACGTGGTATACCAAGTTGTGGCAGTTAGCCACGTGGCACAATCAATCACCAGCTATAGATACTTGCAATTAGCCACATCAGACATTTAGGGCCTATGTTATAAAAAATGACGAAATTTAGGGTCTATATGGGGTTAGCCCACATCTCTCCTTCCTCCTCCCTCACCTGCAGCCTCCACCCTCGGCCGATTCCTCCACCTTCCATTCTTTTTTCCCAACCATGTCCAACGAATCGTCACCCTCTCCTCCGCCTCCCCAAGATCCTTCCATAGACTCGTCGCCGCCGTCTCCTCTCAAAGCCATTCTTGCCCTCCTAGTACTGCCGCTCACTTCTTCGCCTAATATTCCCACTGCACGGTTGTCACGCCGAATTCACGTTTGTTGTCACCCCCTAGATGATCTCCTGTTGAGACTATTGCCCTGATCGATACATATCACGACAAAGTGGTATGCTTTCTCAACACCATGCAATGGCAAAAGGTGGCGGAAGCTGTTTCACGGCGCTGCGCCACTGCCTCCCCTGCCGAGACCACCGTCCAGTGTCACCACAAGATGGAAAAGCTCTGGAAGAGCTACTGAATCAAGATCCAGTGGGCTTGATCACTGCCTCCCAATGTGTACTGGCCGACGGAAGAAACTAGGTAAGTGTTCAAGCGAGTTTAGGGTTCGGCTGCGGAGGAAAATGGGGGATGGTTATGACTCAGGGGATTTGATGGGGGACGGTGGTGTGGCAAAACAAGGATGACTGGCTAGAGAGAACGGTGGTATGAGGTTTTGAGGGAAGGGAGCGGCAGTTGAGGAAAATCAGGGACCTAGGTTATTATTCACTTTTTATTCTTTTTTTCTTTCTTCCTTGTCCATGTCAGTGCCACCATGGCAAATTGTCCACACTAGCATGCCACGTGGCAAGTTCCGTCAATTCTAACATTTTCCGTCTGCCAAAAGTCTAAAATGGAACAAAAAATTGAGGCTGAGAACGTCTCATACGAGATTTTGAGATTAAGGCCTAAAATATGACAATAATAAAATGTTAGGGGTCACGGGTGCAATTTATCAAAAAAAAATTGCACAGTTAACACTAAAACTTAGAAAACTTTCTATCTGCATCCTAAAATTTTATGATTTTCTAGTTCAATCATAAAACTGTGAAAATGTGTATACTTTATTTAATTTCCCCCCCTGTATTTTTCTAAGTAAGTGTAAATTTCTTGACTTTACTTTAATAAAAAAAATTTTAATTGAATTTTAATTAAGTCTTCATTCTACTTTCTTTAAATTTTTTTTCTTTTTTTTTTCTTTCACTTCAAGTTTTAAGTTTTTTTCTTTTGAAAGTTTTTTTATCTTTTATTCTTCTTGTTTATTTTTCATTGTTGTTTCATCCTTACCACTCTATTTTATTTTATTTTTTTCTTTTTTTTGATCCCTTATTTCCTTCAATTTTTCTATTATTTTCTTACGTTCCTTTTGTGAATTTATTTCTTTATTTCATCTTTCCTTTTTCATTATTTTAAAGGTTATGATTTCTTTTGCTTACTCTTTTTTTTTCTGCAAAGAAAATTTTATAATGGAATATGTTTTGTTAAATCTTATTCATGTTCATTTAATTTTAAGACTTACACTAATTTAAAAAAATCCTTACTCTTTCCATCTTGCTCTTGTGGATTTACTGTATAATTCATAAAGGAATATGGGAAATTTAACTTCTTTATTCTCCTATTTTAATTTAACGTATAATTTGTAAAGGAACTTGGAAATTTTAAGTTTTTTTTCTCCCATTTCATCATTTGCAAATATAAATGAAAGGATGAAATTGACAAACAATACGCAACAAAAAAAAAAAGACAATTAAATTCCATTATAGTTGTGATCAACAACGTAACAGAGGGCCTCAGGAAAGAGTCTTTTTCACTTCATAATAAACAAGAAGCTAAAATTGTAACAAACTCAAACATAAATTAGACCCATACATAAATCTAGGAAAATTGAATGATAAAGAAGAGCAATCTCAACAATATCTTGAAGGGATGAAAAAATGGTATGTAAATTCCTTAAGCTCCTTTACGAATTATATGTTAAATTCAAACAGGAAAAAAAATTAAATTTTCCAAGTTCCTTTATGAATTATATAGTAAATCCAAAAAAGTAAGATGAAATAAGTAAGATTTTTTCTAAATTAATGTAAGTCCTAAAATTAAATGAACATTAATAAGACTCAACAAAACATGTTCCATTGTGAAACGTTATTCGTAGAAAAAAAAAAAGAAAGAAAGCAAAAGAAAAAATAAAGAAAAACATTTGCAAAAGGAACATAAAAAAATAATAAGAAAATTGAAGAAAATAAAGGATCAACAAAAGAAATAAATAAAATAAAAAAAGAGTGGTAAGAATGAGACAACAATGAAAAATAAACATGAAGAATAAAAGAAAAAAAGCTTTCAAAAGAAAAAAATTGAAAATTGAAGTGAAAGAAGAAAAAAAGAAAAAAAATTAAAGAAATTGAAATGAATACTTAACTAATATTCAATTATAAAAGTTTTATTAAAGCAAAGTCAAGAAATCTATGCTTAGTTAGAAGAAACCAAAAGAAAAATTAAAGAGAGTATGCACATTTTCATAGTTTTATGACTAAAAAATTGTAAAGTTTTAGGACTTAAATAGAAATTTCCTTAATTTCTGATTCATTAATTGTAAATAGAATATAACTTTTAGTGTTACAAAGATAATATATATAGGCTAAATTATGCCGTATACACGAGAAAAGTTGTAGTGATGGGAGAGGAAATCCCTATAGCTTTCAGAGATTGGTTCTAGGACGGACTAAAAACTGCATTAATTAATCGAGATCTCAAATTGGCTATCAATTTCAACCATATTTAATTGTTAGGTGTTGGACAAGACAAATTGAAGGACATGAAGGGTGTGGTTTTTTTGACATTGAAGCTTTTGCCTGCCTAACATTTGGCTATTGATGATTTCTTTTCTTGTTTTGGTGCATAAATTAGGGGGTGGACAAATTTTGCACCTCAGGTATGATTCCCCAAATTAAGCTTTCTTGCTTAATTAGCCTTTCCACATCTTACTCAACTAAACTATCCTAACTTTATTTTCCACTTCAAACCATCTTTTTCAGGAGTAGAAGTTGCCCTAATTAATTCCTGCCTAAACATCTATTTCTATTTGGCTCGCTAGCTTAATTAAAACTTGGCCTAATAAAAACATATCCGTCGTACTACTATTTCTTTTCGTAATAAAAAACAAATAGGGACGTGCTTGATTTGTTCTTTTGTATAGCCCTTTATTAGAATGGAAAACAACATTCATATTCCCATTAACTAATGATGAAAATAATCTCTTGCAGCTTCTGTGTTTATTGACAAAAGATTCTTCTGACTAACAAGTGTAATTGTTAAAACAGAAAATGTTACAGGTATAAGTTTTTACATTAAAATTAAAAGTTTTGAAAATATTACTTTTGTGTAACATCCACTAACATTTGAGATGTTGAATATCAAATTCTACCACGCACGTAATTAAGTTAGTTAATTAAATGTTGAATTTACTAAAGTTTGTCTCCTTATTACTGACCTTCTTAAAAGAAAACAAGACGCACAGGCAAATTACTACGTTTCTTTTTCGCATGCAATGAAACCCACAAAATAGTAATTTCTTTTGTGGAGCTACTCGTAGAAAACTTATATAGTATAGGATTTATCCATAAATGTAACTGCACTGTTGCAAAAAGGGAAGCATCTTAAAGGGATAGGATTCAATTTTGAATATATAGTCAACATGGAAAGAAAACAAACATATTGAATTGACCATTTAAACATGATCAGTTATAAGTTAATTTTTAGGATTTTTTACAGTTACCCCATCAACTTTAAGTGATATTACACTTACCTCTTGAGGTTTGAAAATCTACACTTATGCCCTGCTTTTTTAATGCCATCAGTCAAAATTACAACCAGCTACCTTAAATTTTGTTTTGTTTACAATTATACCCAAACTTTGAAATCTACAATTTTTCAAGAATGTCCTTCCTCTTTTCATCTTTTACTTCTATTCTTTACTACCATCACTTCGACCCCATCCATCTCTGCCGCTTCCCCTCCTCCTTATCTAACTTCGCCTTCTTGCTTCATTGCCTCCTTCCCCAACCTTATACCCAAAATTACGTACCATCCTCACCTTAACCTATTCAAACTCACTCAAATTCGTCTCACTTGTCCTTCTGTATATCGATGGAAATTGAATGAGAGAAGAGGAAGGCCAACACTTCAATGCTTTCAGCCACTTCAATTGATTTTTTTTAATCTAGAACTATATTATTTGAATATCTAATTAATAATCACTTAAATAATGTTTTTAGAAAATAATTTTTTTTTGTAGCTAACTAAGAAAAATAAAAATCAAGAGAAAATACCAAGGTTTTCTATAATCCGTTAAAAAATATTTTTTCAACCTCTTTAAATATAAAGTTTCAATCAATATTATTCAAGTTGAGTGAATAATCTCTATATATCAAAATAATTACTAATAATTTATTTTTGAGGATCATTGTCAAACGTGTAGCAATGTTGCTTTACCTTGTATTTTGGAATTAAATTGGTTTTCAACATTTCTCGTCTTATTTTATTTTGAATTCACTATATGAGGAACTAGTTTTTTAGACTAATGTAATGGGGCAAATAGCATTATTTGTCTCCAATCCTATATTCAAAATTTAAGGCTAAAACATATAAGCATATATTATAATTGTCACTAATTAATATACGTTGGAGAAAAATAAAATGAATCAAATTAAATATTTGACTCCATAAACTCTATTCAAAATTGGAGGTAAATAATTGGAACTAAATATTATATTGTTAATAATTAGAATATGATAGGAAAAATGAAAAATTAAATAAAAAATTTATCACTAATAATTAATTTCAAATAATTAAAGGCTCATATTATATTTTCCACTCATATGGGCGGGAATGTTTTCCAAGCTTATAGAAAATTTGATGAACTTTATAATTTTTTATATTAATATCATTATTACATGTTTGTTTTATTACTTTTATATGTGAACAGATCTGTTTTATTACTGTTATATGTGAACAGATCTCTTTTCTAATAAGACTTACATAGATAACTTATATAGCTTTTAGTCAAGAAGCAAATTCAAAGTTTTAATACTGAAAAACTTAGTAGAAACAACACAAATTTTACAAAGCTTGAGAAAGGTAGAGTTGAGCTCAACTAAGACTGACCCCTATCCTTCATATTTACATTTCTAGGTGGCATTGACCACTACATTGACATCTTCCACGGTGGTGTCATAGAAATTGGAGTTGAACTCATTGTTAGTAGCTAAAAGTTGGGAGGCGGTGTAACTGTTACAGCCTCAACATGTCTAGAGCATTCCATGGTCACCGGCATAGGTGGCACTGACAAGAAGAGTAGAGATGAGGGACCCTCCAGTTAGTGGCCTTGGTCTGGGTAAGTCACAATACAGCAACCCAAGGTCGCCGTTGGGAGCCTAAGAAGCACCGGTAAGGGGGTTGCAGGAAAGGGTATTGGAGTAGAAGGAGAAGTCCCCTAAGGAGGTGAGGAAGGGCAGAGATGGATGGTTAGAAGCGGAGGTAGAAGAGAATAGAAGTAGATAGACGATGAGGGGATGGATAATCTTGAAAAATTATAGATTTCTAAAGTTTTTTGTATAATTATAAACCAAACTGAGTTCAAGGTGATTGGTTATAATTTTGACTGACAGCTAACTGACGGTGTTAAAAAAGGAGGGGGTAAGTGTATATTTTCAAACCGTAGGGGGCAAGTGTAATATTGCCTAAAGTTCATGGTATAATTGTAAAATGCTCTAATTTTTAAAACCTCTCGTTTAATTTGTAGTTCGATTATTAGATCAATTGCATCGCATTTAAGCATGCTATAGTACTAAGACATGTGTGTAATTTATTCTCATATATTCTATAGTGCTAGAAGAAAGCAAAAAGAGGAAACAAAGCCAAAAGAAAAAACAAAGTTGAGACGTATACTTTTATGTGAAAGACGGTAAAAAAATAGTGCTAAATTTGGGAAGGCAACAAGTTGGGAGATGGTGGGATGACTTGTAAGAGCACGAGGGCCAACCAAAGCCTTCTCATTGATTCATCACCCTTTTTGGTCCTTTCACTTGTACATATCCAATACATGGCCATGATCAGGCAAGTAATGTCTCGGCCAATTGGTGATTGCGATAGCCGCAAGTAGGTTAAGATCTTTTTGGATTGGTGGGTTAAAGTCAGTTGACTCCTTTTTTTTTTTTCATTATTTCCACTTCATTTTCAGGAGTGCTTGATTGGTTTAATTTAATTAATAATGGCAATCAAACTAAAGGATTAGATCAGAAAAAAGCAGACATGGACCAACTTTATCGTGCCTGGTTAAAGCATATGTTTAGAATTCGGAAATATATGCAATGCAACTATTTAGCCAGGGGCGTTTAAAAGGGTTAGTGGATAGGCCAAAGGGGTGAGCTGACAGAGGATAGAGGGAAGTGAATAGAAGTTAGAGGGCAGTGATACTTTCTGTATGATAGAGGCTTTGCTTTTTTAGGGGAGGCATTTGTTTGCCGATTGCTTGGGAAAAGAGTCGGAAAAGGGGAGTTTGAAAAGCAAATACGATAGCGAACACTGGGATCTGGAGATGAGATGCCGTGTGACTCTTGTTCTTGTTTGCTACTACTTGTCAGATATCACTTCCATGTCTCCATGTTTTCTTTTTTCTTTTTTGTTACAAAACATGGAAGACAAATTTGGATGACCAGGGAAAGGAAAGTAAGGAATTGAAGTTTTGGGCAGAGCAGGTTAATAGTTATAGGGCTTTTTTTATGACTAAGAATCAACCCTCAACGTCATCAGATCAACTACATAAAAAAATAAGGGGAGAAGACAAGCTGAGGACTTGAGAGGTGAGGGGGCGATCGGATGCCTGGACATCAATTTGACAGTTAAAAACAACACTTGAGTTGTAGTGTCGCTTTGTCTTACGGTGTATTACTTGTAATCTACGGAATGCGTTAATATTTTTAGTTTGGGTGAGAGTTTGGGTTCAATTGCTGGGAAATATTCTCTTCTTTTAGATTTGGGTCGGGTCTGGAAATTTATAGCATTGGGCGGAAGAGAGAGAAAATTTTGGGTTACAAATAGAGAGTTTTTATCTACAATAGATAATGAGCCTATTTTCAAAATAGGAACCGATTCAAGAATAGGATCCAAAGTTTCAACCAGATTAAAGACAATTCATAAACCCAGAAACTAAACCATTTTTTTGTAAAAGCAAGATGCTTGACTTGAGTTTTCAACTAGTTTGAAATTTATATACATGCTGTCATTTTATAGGTACCTACTACTTTAATGGTACCCCACAACAATTTTATCATAACTTCTGGTGCGACGACTTGTAAATTGAAGATTGTACTACTTACCTTGGAAGGAACCAACTCTTTGGCCATGCACAGAACACCCTTACTAGTCTGAGTCTTGGAAGTTGTCTCCATAGTAATGTCACCTTTTTATAGGATTATATCTCTGGCGATCTTGTTCAAATTATCCATTGCGGAAGATACTCTCACACCATCCAAACCTTTAATTGATGGCCAGACTTTAGTTTCTCCCCAACAGAGGTTTGAACTAGGCTTCTTCTCTCCACCCAACTCCACCAACAGATACTTGGGAATATGGTACTACTACTTCTAATCATCTTCCTCCTTCTCTCCAGGCAACTATACTCACAATTCTTATAATGTTCCTTGTCCTGTGGCGATAGGTACAAGAAAACCCCCGAAGTTGTGGTTTGGGTTGCAAACAGGAACAACCCGATCACAGGATTAACTGGAGCTGTAAGGATCAGCAGTTCCGGGAATGTTTCGGTTATGAGCCAAACACGAAGCATTTCATGGTCCTCCAACCCATCCAAGCCAGGTCATAACCCAAGAGCTCAGCTTTTGGATACCGGAAACTTTGTCGTTGTCGACGGAAACACTAGTGCTGCTTCTGGAACCTTTTTATGGCAAAGCTTCGACTATCTAACTGACACCTTGCTACCAGGGGCTAGATTCGGACGCGACGTAAACAATGGCCACGAATGTTTCCTGAAATCTTGGAAGAGCAATGGCGATCCTTCTGCCGGCGATTTTGTGTTCAGGTGTAGTTCTGTTTTACCTTTCTGCTGGTGTACTTATTCTCTACAGTTGACCACCAAGTGTGTGTTGGTAGTTCTCAAAAAAGCTTCAGACATCTGTTTCTTTCCTGTCTATGTACAGGTTATCACGAACCCTTCACCCCAGCTAATGCCCTCTTTCTACGAAACGTTACAATCAACAGTTATAGAGCTGTTCTTTGCGCTGCTAATGTCCTCAAGTGTTCTACTTTTAGTTCCAATGAACGTTATTTGTTCTGTTTCCTAACAGGTTCGATTATCGCGGTTTGCCTCAGCTGGTTATTGAAATGGGTTCAATACGGAAATACCGCACAGGGCCATGGAATGGACTTTCATTTAGTGGTGTTTTAGCTTCAAGCAGCATTTCAAAGCTTGTCCCGGATTTTCGTCAGAACGTGTTGTATAATTTCTATTGGCCTGCTGATTACATGTCGCTTGCAAGGGTAGTGATGACTCCATCAGGTTCAGTCGATCAATACTTGTTAGATGAGAGGAGCAACACATGGAAACTGGTATACACAGAGCCAAATGATCTCTGCGAAAATTATGGAAGATGTGGTGCGAATGGCGTTTGCAGAGCGGCGGAACAATCTAATTGCCAGTGCTTAAATGGATTCACTCCCAAGGCACCACAAAACTGGGAACTGCCTGATTGGTCTGATGGATGCGTGAGACAAACGCCACTGAATTGCGAAACTGGGGATGGATTTTTAAAGCTTACTGGCATCAGATTGCCTGATCTACGGGAATATTGGTTAGATACTAACATGAATCTGAAGGCGTGTGAAACAAAATGCTTGAGTAACTGTTCTTGTACAGCTTATGCAAATTCAAATATCAGTGGTAGTGGGAGCGGTTGTGTGCTTTGGTTTGGTGATCTAATTGATATGACTGAATTATCTCAAGAGCATAGCAAGCAAGAAATGTATCTACGTTTACCAGCTTCTGAACTGAGTAAGTGTATAGTCTTCCATCTCCACGTAGATATCAGTTGAGAATATTTTCTTTTTTATGGAGGCAATAGAGCTGTATGTACCAATTCTCAGCATATGAAGTACTTATGCCTTCAGACAGGAATATATAAATTGTTTCTTTTCACTAAATAATTAACATTCTTCGATGTCGCATTGTAGAATCATTTCACAGACTCAGAAGAAAGAGATTAGCAATGGCTATAGCTTTTCCCATTTCCTCGGGAGTGCTTGTGTTGTGCTTGCTACTGTTGTTGCTAATTCGCCAAAAACAAAGGAGTACTGGAAAGGGTAAGGACTAGAATTTACCATCTGTGGTCTTCTAGGAAAAGAGAGAGAAAAAAACCTTTGATTTTGATTAACATTCAATCTTGCAATAGGTTTCACTACCTCTGTCTCAGCCTGAAATAGAGGGAAAAAACCATATCTTTTATTCTTTGTTGTGGAAAAGAGGGGTTTACTCTGGGGGGGGGGGGCGGGGTGGGGGGCTTTATTTTGTTTAACTTTTGACCTTGCAATAAGTAAAGCTACTCTATTTGGTGGCCTTCTATTATTTGAGGATTAGTGTTTTTATCATTTTGATCCTATGACAAGCAGGGGAGGACTTGTTACAATTAGAGTTGAGTGCTAGCCTGACAGCTAATAAAGAAGAGCAGAATGAGGTAAAAAGGAATAGAACAAGCCAGGCAGAATTCGAGATTCCGTTCTTCAGTTTCTCTAGTGTGTCTGCTGCAACCAATAGCTTCTCTACCTTAAACAAACTTGGAGAGGGTGGATTTGGACCTGTATACAGGGTAAGAATTTTACATGTTTTGGATTTCAGAGTAATGAAATTCTCTGTTTCAAAACTTAAGTGAGTTGCGAGGAAGAGCTCTGAATTCTCTGTAATTGCTATTCCAGGGAAATTTTCCCAGGGGACAAGCAGTTGCCATTAAAAGACTATCAAGAAGGTCCAAACAAGGATTTAGCGAACTTAAAAATGAGGCGCTGCTCATGGCCAAACTCCAACACAAGAATCTTGTGAAACTGCTTGGCTGCTGCCTTGAAAGCAATGAACAAATTCTTGTTTATGAATATTTGCCAAACAAGAGCCTGGACTTTTTCCTTTTTGGTATGTGCTAGTTTTCTCTAATCATTAGCTCCTATGAAATCCTTTTCTCCATTATTTTTTTTTTGTTTGTCCATTTTATGAGATGATCAGACCATGACAGGTTCTGTAAAACACGGAGTCCTTGATTGGACAACCCGCGTTAGCATCATCGAAGGGATTGCACAAGGATTGCTTTATCTCCACCAGTATTCCAGGGTAAATATTATTCACAGGGATCTGAAAGCAAGCAACATTTTGTTGGATAAAGATATGAATCCGAAAATTTCAGACTTTGGCATGGCAAGAATTTTTGGGGGGAGTAAACAAGGAGCAACCGACAGAATAGTTGGAACTTTGTAAGTACATAAGCAAATTGTCTTAACCAACACTTAATTCCTCACGTTCTCACAATCCTGCTTGTTTATGTTTGATTTGGAAATGACATGTAGTGGTTATATGGCTCCAGAGTATGCTTCAGAAGGCATATTCTCAGTCAAGTCAGATGTCTACAGTTTTGGTGTTCTTTTGCTAGAGATACTAAGTGGGAGGAAAAACACCGGTTTTTACAACACTAACTATCTCAACCTTGTCGCATATGTGAGTTACGGGCCTCTGAAATGTTAATGGATGTATATTGAATCGAAATTTTCTACCAAGCTTTTGGATCATTTGTCTTGTCATATTTTTTCAGGCATGGGACGTTTGGACAAGCGATAGACCTTTGGAGGTGAAAGATCCGAATCTGCAACAACATGAAACAAATGTTGCTAATGTTGATTCAGTGTTCATGAGATTCTTCCATGTCGGGCTTCTCTGTGTTCAACAAAACGCGATGGACAGACCACCCATGTCTGAAGTAGTGTTGATGCTCAGTAATGAGCAATACTCTCTTCCCTCTCCAAACTCACCGGCCTTCTTAATACTGAGAAATCCCGTAAATCCTTCGCCGGAACCACGCAATTCTTCCGTGAACCTTGTTACCTCATCAATGCTGGAAGCTCGATGAAACTTGGACCATCTTATTAACTCGTAATTTTCATGAGAATACAAGAGTTCCCCACCATTTGGTGATAGAGAGAAGAAAGCGTTACCCAAGTCAAGGATGGAACACAAGATTTGGTTGGCATTATGTCAATGGGCCACGTGCTCTTCAGCGAAACTTGGATTTCTTAAATGGTGTTAGTTTATTTTTTTTTTTTGGAGGGGGTGGTTCATACTCACTTCAGTGGTAATTTTATGAGTAAATGTCATGAATGATCCCTAACCTTTAGCCATTGTTTCTTTCTAGTTCTTAACGTATTGAATATTTTATTTTAGTCCTAAATCTATTGAAAACGTTTCATTCTGGTCCCAATTTGATAAATTTTGTTAACTTAAAGTATTTGTCTAATAAACAACGTTTTAGATCATAATTTAAACTATTCGATAACTTTCTTACAATAAATTTAATTTGTAAAATATTTTTTTTATAGTTAATAAAAAATTTAAGTCACTTTTTTTTCCTTTCTGTAAATTGAATTTTTCATTCAAGAAGAAAAAACTATCAAATTAAATTGTCTATTTACTGTAAAAAAATGTTAAACTATTTAAATTTACTGGAATACAGTTACCAAATATTTAAATTAGTATTTCAAAAGTTTCTATTAGACAATTATTCTAAGTTAATGAATTTCATCTAGTGAGAGATCAAAATGAAACAATTTTAATAAGTCTAGGACCAAAATAGAACATTTGTTAGGTTAAGAACTAAAAGGAAACAATGACAAAAGGTTAGGGACTATTTGTGCAATTTACTCATAATTTTATGGTATGTCCTCATATACCATAAACCTTGTTTCATTTAATGCAATATAGTTTCCATTCTTATTTGGATTTATTGTAACTCAATGGCAATTGGGTTACAAAATGTAAGATGCATAAAATTTGAAACAAATATTGACAAATTTTGCAAATTTATTGTCTCACGATAAAAGTAAACCAAGAGTTGATTGGTCGAGCTAAGTATGGAAAAATCACATTCCTCGACTTTGGGTCCAATGGGCTATTGAGGTTTTAGTTGGTCAAACAGAAAAATGTTGGAAGTAGTGCTGATGCTCAGTAATGAGCAATACTCTCTTCCCTCTCCAAACCCACCGGCCTTCTTAATACTGAGAAATCCCATAAATCCTTCGCCGGAACCACACAATTCTTCCGTGAACCTTGTTACCTCATCAATGCTGGAAGCTCGATGAAACTTGGACCATCTTATTAACTCGTAATTTTCATGATAATACAAGAGTTCCCCACAATTTGGTGGCAGAGGGAAGAAAGCGTTACCCAAGTCAAGGATGGAACACAAGATTTGGTTGGCATTATGCCAATGAGCCAAGTGCTATTCAGCGAAACTTGGACTTCTTAAATGGTGATAGTTTTTTTTTTTTTTTTGAGGGGGTGTTCATAATCACTTCAGCGGTGATTTTATGGTATGTCCTCATCTACCATAAACCTTGTTTCATTTAACTCAATATAATAGAGTTCTATTCTCATTCGGATTTGTTATAACTCAATGTCAACTGGGTTACAAAATGTAAGATGCATAAAATTTGAAACAAATATGGACAAAGTTTGCAAATTAATCGTCTCCCTCGCCCTCGGCATCTTGGCCCATCGGCTTTCTCTACTCATTGCACGATAAAAGAGAACCAAGGAGTCGATAAGTCGAGCAAAGTGTGAGAAAATCACATTCCTCGACTTTGGGTCCAATGGGCTGTTGAGGTTCTATTCGGCCAGATAGAAAAAGTAAAGTTCAGGTACTTGTTAGGTCCGCAATGACATAGTAAGTCCATTTTACAAATAGGAGCTGATTTTTCAAAAGGATCCCTCTAAATCTACTTAAATTTTTATTTCCCGTGAATACATGGTGCGTGGTTCATCAAAATTGGAGGCAGGATAGTCTTTATGTAAGGTCCACTCGATGCAACTTTATGAATTTGTAAACAATACTTATCTATTGGAATAGCCTTAGAAAAAATGGGCAATAAAGGAACTAGTGATAATTCAAGCGGCATTTTAACATTTTTGTATTTTGTTAGAATAAATTTAGTTTATTTTTTTTATTTTGATAAAATATATTTCATTTCAATTAAAAATGAGTTTAACGGTATCTTATAAACCAGTAAGTGCGTAAGATTATAAGGAAAAAATAGAATATAAAATTGGCTAATAAAAGTAAGTCTAAAAGTCTACTTATTTCCACGACATCAAATGAAAAAAAGATAATTGGATTAAGCTAAAACTTCTATGTAAATCAGAATAAATCTATAATAGAGAGCTAAAAAATAATTGAAACAAATAAAAAATAATTGAAACAAAGTCCAGATCACGTTTACAATAACTAAATAGTGCTGGAACTAATAAAGTACCAAAAGTCTGAAAAAGGGTATTTATAAATATAAAAGGATTACTTATTAAATCTTAAAAAAATTAACTTTATTCTATGCAATCACCGTCATACCTATTACCAAAAGTCGGGACACCCCTTTAGACCGAGAATCCAGTGAACCAAAAAAAATATTTAGATATATCGCTGCTCGTCTCCGGTTAAAGATATGCCATGAGAGAGTGCTTTTGAACACAAGGACTTGCACCCACTATAAATCTAATAAGTAACATCATATAAAGCCAATCAAATCATAAAATGAATAAAGGAGAGTTGGTTAGATTTAATATGAAGTTCTAATAAAAAACAGTAAATGAGAGTAAGAGGGATTTTAAATACTAAAATTTGAAGAAAATTACATTCGTCATAAATTTAATAAATAACATCATATAATTTCCATCAAACCATTAAATAAATAAAGGAGAACCAGCTTGATCCGAGCCAAAGTTTTAGCAAAAAATGGTAGATGAGGGTGGGCGATACTGCAGTAAAGGGTGGCCGATGATAGGCTTTGTCATTACTGCTTCTTTAATAATCTTTTTTAATAAAATTAATTTGTTACTCTTGAATATTGTGTCTTCACATACGGATGAACATTCCCGTCCATTTTGGCAGCTCGGCTCCTGATTAATTACCATCGTTCTCAACTGTACAAAGCTTCCAGGCATTTGTTTAATTAACATAGTTTAATTAACATTCAAGTGCCCTTAGGAACTTGGAATTTTGTGATAGAGACACCGAGTTTCAAATAAAATTATGATGCTAAGGCGACGGAAATTGACTTTCACTTCTGCTTCCTTCAATCTTCCTCACCTTTTTGACATTGTCTACCATTAATTTTCATACCTTTGACGCATCAATTATAATAACAAAACCTTTCATTTGTCCTTGAGTCTAGAGGAGTTCAAAATATCAAGGTATCCCCTAATTGTCGTCGGAGGTGTTCAATGGACCCACGTGGCTCGGGATCGGCATGGCTTGATTGGGCTTGGGTTTGGGCTTGAGCTTGGATTGACTAGAGCAGGCTTGACCTGAGTTGGGTTTTTATTTCTTTTAAAGAAAGAAACAGTATTATCATATTTAATTTAATTTTATTAATTGAAAAACCAAATGTCACTTACAAAAACAGAAACATTTAATACATGAGAAAATAATGAAATGTTCCAACAATTACCAAGTAAATATACTAGTAATCCTCATTGAATAGGGTCTTATCGTATTAGGTTAATCATGGTTACACCAACATACCTTTAGATGACGATCATATCCGTTTATCTAATTTTTCTATTTTCCTAGAACTAAAAATTGTTTCGATCACAACAGTTGATTGTATCCGCATAAGTACTATCACTTTCTAGCAAAACTTGCACGTTTTGGATATCACATCGTTTTCAAAGTGAAATGTGAAGTCCAATCATACCCAAAATGGCATTTCCCAAGATGTTACAACTTAAATGTAGATGCCTTTGTTGGCTAGATGATATTTCTTACTAAAAAAAGACTTATTCCGGTGGTGCAGGATGAGAAGTCCATCACACCCTTATTCTCTTTCTTTTCCCCCCCTTGATGTCATTAGTGAGAGAGTAATAGTAGAGATGAAGAAGAGACTTAGAAGAAAAAACTGGTCAACTATCTTTTTTCTTGAGTATTCTTAATTTGTTAAGTATCACTATATATATTTTCCTTGTGCATGGAAAGAGTCATCAATAGTTCTGTCACCAATGGTGTACTTTTTCATTATAAATGTTATTTTTTTTTTCATATATTTGTTTTAAACAGCAAGAAAATTTATTGAAGAAACCTTAAAAATAGTTTCAGTATAGTCTTTGAAGAAACAATTTTTTTTTTCATATATAAATAAGGAAATGCCAACTTAATTAAAATTCAAAAGAAAATTGAACCAAATTAAATGACATTTATAAACTTGGGAAGGAGAAAGAGGAATTGAACCCGGCGCCTCTCGCACCAGTCGAACGGGCACTTGGGACCATTATAAATTTTGTACAAAATAACAATGTCACTTGAAGGTGTTGTACGGTTGGTTGTGTTAGATTTTATATTCTTGACAATTTTGCTTTCTTTTTTTCAAAAGATATAGATCACTGAGCTCATTAATAATGGCGTCTCTTTTTATTGTTTTGGTTTTGAATCAATTTTCTTGATTGGTTCTTACAAAATTTCAAAAATAAGATTAGAACATCGAAATATTTTACCTACTATACGAATTTAAATTCAGAATGAGATTTACTAAGTACAACTCAAATAAAAATAACAAAAAAATTAATGACTATATATATTTATATATTAGACGAAAGGGGTATAAGCAAATTAAAATTCATTGAACAAAGGGAGGAAGTCGGGCTTGATGAGTTCATGCTCATGGAAGCTGTAAAAACTAAAAGTGACTTAATCAAGCCGGGGTTGAATTTTATCAACGTTCACGATCATCACCCTAGTTTTCGTTTCAACCTTTCTGCTATTTATGTTTGGACCTATTCATAATTCTAAGGGTAACAGGTCTTGACTTTTCGTGGCTGATGATTTCGGATTATACATACATTTTTCAGCTGTATTATCTTTCTTTGAATGGGAGGAGTAAATAGAAGACAAAAGCACCAGGAAAGGCAGCAATGTTGACAGTTGAAGTTTGAAAATTTAGTCGCATAGTCTTTCTATATAACATTAATCAAATATGTTGTGAGATGGCAACAATTTTAGTAACATAGTTATATACAAGAGTTTATAGCATTAATGTATTTTTTAAATTAAAAATGTATAATTAGAATATACATGGGCACCTTAGTCAAATGATTATCTTTAGACTACTCGGTGTTAAAAAGACCAAATTAAATACGATAATCAGTCAAAGACACTGATTTTATAAAATTGAAAAGGATTAAAAAAAGCAAAGAAAAGAAAATAGGCTTAAATACCAAAATTACAATCAGACTTTTTCATTTTGATCGGTAATATCACCGATGAACTTCTTTTCGTCTTTAAAGCCAAATGCTCATAAATCAATTTTTTCTTTGAAAAAAGAAAACAGACCAATATGGTCCCTACCCGTCCGGTCATGAGAATTGTAAAGCTCGGCTAGATTTTGAGCAAATTATTGAAAAAAAATTTCAATAACTGGAAAATATAGAGAAATTTTTTAGTTTGTTATTTGGGGATCTATCACCTGTATATTGGATTCATTTTCAGAAGTTCAATGATCAGATGATTTAGGGGAAATAAAAAGCTTGAAGAACCAGATGATCAAGGAGGTAGAAAATTTTGATGATTGTTCTAAGAATTAAGCAAGATATATGTCAAGGATGTGAGTAGGAGTAAGTATGGATTTGGTAGGATAGAACCATTTTCCCAACACAATAAGTGCAGGCTGTAAGAATTGGTCATAGTCCACAAGCTGGTTCCACCCTTTAAAAAACCAACATTTATTGGGTTGGTTTCAAATAGAACCGAAATTAACCTGATGTGCAGGGGCGTATCTATTCAGGGGCGGGAGGGGGCAGCCGCCCCCCCTAAAATTTTAAAAAATTTTATTGGGTACTTGGATATGTGATACAATTGTAGAAAAATTAAAGTTAGTACCTATCTGTAAGTTTTATAATTAATAAGGGGCTCTAGTATATTTTATCCATTTAAGGTCTCAGTCATTTTCTTATTGAATAAATTACGTGATAGTCCTTACTCTTTAATTATTATTTCCTTTTAGTCCCTATCCTATTAAACATTCTGTTTTGGTTCCAAACATATTAAAAACATTTTATTTTAGTCCTAAATTTATAAAAAATGTTTCATTTTGGTTTCATTGCATGAAATTTGTTAACTCAAAGTATTTGTCTGATAACAACTTTTTAGATCATAATTTGGACTATCCTGTAAGTGCTATAAAATAAATTTAATTTGTATAATATTTGTTTATAATTAATAGAAAATTCAAATAACTATTTTTACTCTATAAATTGAACTTAATTATTATAAATTTTTGAATTTAATGTGTCTATATATGTAAACTGTCTAATGAATTTTGAGTTGTAAACTTTTGAAATAAACTTAGTTATTATACACTTTCAAATTTTATATGTCTATATATAATATTATTTACTATTTTCTATTAATGATTGTAAATTTATACATGCTAATAACCCATTTCACATCACACCCCCGCCCCCCCAAAGTGAAATTTCTGGCTACGCCCCTGCTGATTTGAAAACAACCCAAGGGATATATATTAATTTATTATAAAATTTATGATTTTACATATATAATTATTCATTAAAAACTATATTACAAAGATTTATAGTCTTTTAGTACTAAACCAAATCTTAAGTCCTAGCTATCTTATCTCATTCCACAAACGCATTCTTAATTTAACATGTCATTATCATGAAAGGATTGTGGATGCAATTTTATTATATTTTAGTGTTGTTATAAACAAACAATATACACAAATAAAAGTTGAAAACTAGAATAAAAAACTCAGAACTATGGTTTTAGTTCTTTTTTTATTCTTGATTTTCAGATTTAGTAGAAAAATTTTGGAATCGAGCTTGATAGATAAAGTGATCGGGTAAGCTGAGCCCAAAAGCTTGGCGAACAGCAGATCGGAGTCCTATGTGAAGAGATAGTATCAAAGTCCTGGGATGTGCTTCTAAGGGAAACCTTCCAATGCTTGAGTTAGTTTTCCAGCGAAGAGTAGCAGGGAGAAAGAGAGGAGAGTCAAAATGTCGTACATTGGGATTTGTGAAAGGTTTATATAGTTGAGGTGTACTCCAAGTAATTCATTTCTGAGATAAAAATCCCATAACTTATCCTGTATTTACAGGGATACAGTTTCCTTCCAAGAATGAGTTTCCTTTAGGGTCTATTTGGGCTTCCAGAAATGGGATATCCCCCAGCTTTTTGGATTTGGGCCTCTAGGCCCTTTTCCCACCAATAACTCTACCTCCATCAGGAAATGTGGGTTGAAGGCCCCACATTCCTAAGTAGGTTGCCTCACTTCTTCCGAAGATGAGGTGTGATCCATCGTTTTTCCCTTGTTGTGCTATGGCTGCATTTAGGTGATGTCATTTTAAGGTGAGGGTGCAATCCCTCCTTCTATAGGCTTCCTGGGAAAGCTGGGTAAATGCCATCATTTTAAGCTTTTTCCTTGCCACTTCTATGCGGCTATAACACGTGTCAAACATGTCAGTTGAAGGAAAAGTGAGGAGACATTCATTAAATACTCTTCAGCGAAGTGATCGGGGGTGGCTATCTTGCCGGTTGTTAGTGGCCACACGTTCTTCGGTGATTGGCCTATTGTTTGTAGTAGTGGTTTCCGTGAGGAAACCCAAGGGTCACAGGTTTCTCTATATATACCGTAAGAGTTTCTGCCCTGCCCTTTTCACTATTTGATGTTGGGTTTCGGGAGCCAAACAGCGCAGTGGAATTTAACCGAAACCTGCTAGGATCCAAGTGAAACGGGGTAAACCGGGTGTTAAAAAATTTTCATACCTAATTTTCGGTTGAGATCTCTTACTCGGTTGAGATCTCTTACTCAACTGTAGAGTTGAATTACAAAACCTGAACAGTTGACGTGTTCAGGCTCTATATGGTATCCACACGAGCCTCTCGGGATCACCACGCTTCCACCACGTCCCGGCAAATGCGTTTCTCTTGCACTCGCAGTGCTAGCTTGCGTCTTCCAAAGAATTGCAAGAGAAGAGTGCAGTTGTCCTTTTGGGAGGCTAGGGCAAGTAGACCTACGAATTTCTAACTAGAAGTTGTATTTATAGTGAGACTCAACTTCCAGGCCTAATAGGTTTCAAAGCCCTAATCCAATTACGATTTAATTTCGGGCTTAATAATGGCTCAACTATTGGGCCCATTATTAGTACGAAATTATTGTGAAACCAAAACACAAATTATTAGCCCATGCATTCTAATGATCCAAATAGATCTATGTGTGCGACCCAATACTACGAATTTCTAACTAGAAGTTGTATTTATAGTGAGACTCAACTTCCAGGCCTAATAGGTTTCAAAGCCCTAATCCAATTACGATTTAATTTCGGGCTTAATAATGGCTCAACTATTAGGCCCATTATTAGTACGAAATTATTGTGAAACCAAAACACAAATTATTAGCCCATGCATTCTAATGATCCAAATAGATCTATGTGTGCGACCCAATAGGCTCTTACCACGTTGGCAATGATCATAAATCACATTTATGATCATAAGCAATGAGCAATATCTAGCAACACATTATTGCTACCCAAGTGACAAAATTGTCGATGATTCGACTAAACCTTTATCATCATCACCGATATATGCCATTGTCCCTTTGTCCAAGATATCAAGACTAAGCACGAGACATGGAATGTGTCACTCTCGTATAGCCCAATATTTGGTTTCTTGATTACCAAGTAGACCAAGTTAAACTGATGACATTGATATCGTATATCAACTCATCCAAGCATGACCATGCATTTTCTAAGTCTCACTTTATCAAGGGGCCCGAAGATATCACTTCCGTTACATAGGAGGGACAAATCCCATCTTGATCATACAAATCCCTCCACTTGATATGTGATATACCCAATGACCTCCTTTAAGTTCACTCAGTTATAAACAACAAAGGAAAGTATCAAAGTATGTGACTCACATGTACAGAACCTTGATGATCTTAGGTCGAAGGACTATATATACCATGATCACTATGAGAATCACTTATGACACTCATATAACGATCCATGAAGTGTTCTCATGGTGGGTCAGTCCAGTACACAAGTTCTCCAACTTGTACCCATATGTAGACTATATATCTAATATTAGTCTCCACATATGTTAGTCGTTATGTATTATTGCAACCCGCTCCACAATAATACTATACTAGGGACATTTAAGAATATCATTATTCTAGGGTTACAATTATATTTATTACATTACGCAGAAATAAAACAACAAACATAATTGCTGGATTAATGTCTTAATAAAATATCATGACTCAATGTGCAAAAATACAATCATCTCATGATTGGCTTTTTTAGCACAACACTAACATTTGACTTGTTTTATTGCTTTACCTTGTGATTTCTTGTTTCATACTTGTTGTTAGTGCCAGAGTTCTATGGAGTTTCTACTTTTGAAGTTCTTCTTCTTCTTGTTATGTTCATCATTCTTCATCATATTCAAGTAGTAAGTTCTCGTTCCTTCTTTCCACTAATGTTCTTGTTTTTGTTTCTCTATGTTTTCCTAGGTTTTGGGTTTTGTTGGGTTTCTGCCTTTCTGCTGCCTTATTGCGTTTGTGGCAGCCCTGACTTGTTCCTGCCGATTTTTCCAGATGGCTTTTGCGAAATCATTGTCTAAGGCTGTCACAGACGGGGGTGATTCTTCCAAGGTGCCCTTATTCCCAAACATTGGGGCGATGAAGGGGATTGCTACTCAGCACAATGAAAGCACACTAGTGACAAATCTTACCAGATATTTTTTGGCCTAATTGAGTTGTTGCCACCCTTTTATGTGCAAAGGCCCTCAAGGATTGGGGTCTAAAAGAGGGAAGAGAAAGAAATGAAGTGCTTTTTATGTTTAAAGACCAACTCCAAGAGAGGCTTCACTTACCTCTGCACCCATTAGTAGAGTAGATTTACGAACACTACCAGATTCCGCCAAACTTGTTCATCCATATCAACGGCGTCGTCATTTAATGTAAATTGGTGGGGGTGTCTCCCCTATTGGATGTTTTCCTCTAATTTTACATGCTAGACTTGAAGAAGGATGTCAGTTTTTTCAACATCACCCCCATGAGTCGAGGCAAGAACAAATCTTTTGCTTTTATATCCCATAAGGATTCGTGGTCAGGGTGGAAAGAGCACTTCTTCTTTACATTAAAAGAGCAGGCATGAGAGTTCCCTTGTGAGTTTGCGGACACTCTCAGCATGCCTTGATCAAGGCATTACCTATATATGAGGGTTTTGATGGTCATCGCTCACTCTTTAAGTCGGTCCGCTGGTTAGAGGAAGTGGTGGAAAACAATAATTTTTTTGAGTTGTTCCCCATCCATTACAAAAAAATTAATGGGACTACCCTTAGGTGGGTAGGGATTAGCATGACCCACTGGTCATTCCTGGGTGTAAAGAACCCTTACAATTGGAAGGAGGGTCAGGAAGGAAGGTTGGTTGAAGCCTACGTGGTTGTTGTCAGTGCCCAGCTAGGCCCTTTGCCAAATAGTTGTGCTCCAGCAGCTATATTTTTTTTTTGCCTTTTTTGTGCATAGTTATGACCAAGTTCTTCTTTTTTCAAAAACGAGTAACCATGCCAAGGAGTTTCTATAGAGGCCTAAGGGCATTACTGGTGCTTTGGCGGATGCCCGTAAGGCAAATATACTTTCTACCAATGTGGCACATGTTGAGGGGGCCCCATCATTCAAGCTGCCATTTGAAGTGGTGGAACTTCCCAAGTCCCTCCCAAAAGCCCAACTGGTCCGTAACAACAATCTTTGGGTAAGGAAACGGAGGCTCAAAAGGAGGCCGATCATTTGACAACCTTGCTAAAGGTAGCAGATTTAAAGATAGATGTTACCGAAGTTACTCTGCCAATGGATAAGTACACTCCATTAGGCCAAAGGACTATTGCTGGTGAGGCTAGCTCAAGCTTAGTTGCTTCTACGATGCCCCTCGTAGAGTGTACCAAACGAGTTGATTTCATCGGCTGTGATGACCATTTAGAGTACCAGCACCTTCAGATCAAGGCCAATGCTTACATGAAGGAGCTCGGTTTGGTTATCTTGAAAGTAAATAAGGGGTTTAGAAAGGTTGCATTCGTGGAATTCGAGGAAGGTTTTTTTTCCTATTGCTTTTAGGTCGAGCGGGCTAATCTAGACCTTGGTCTCTCGTTTCTCTTAGCTTACAAGGATTTGGGTCTGAATTATGAATCTTGGCTGGAAGATGGAAAGGCAGGCTGGGATTCCTACATTTGACGAGAATGCATCAATGACAAACCTTGATGAAGACCTTTTTCTAGATGAATCTTAGGAGCTTTCATTGTTAGGACCTATCCCCTTTTTTGCTTATGTCCTTTTAAAGTCCTTTTTTCGCTTTCCATTTATTGTAAAAGAGTACTATTGTAAAGAAATAGTTTAATGAAAAGTTAATTTTTTGCAATGCATTTATCTTTTATATTTTTGAATGACTACAATGTTTAGTGACTTATTACAATGACTTGCGCAAGTACGGGGGGCCTTCATTGTGGGACCTCATCAAGTGATCTTAGATGCTTAAGAGGTTTGTGATACTTTGTTTTTACATGATGAGAACGCAAAGTGTTAGAAGAATGCCTCTTTATTTGTAAGTAATCAAAATACATAATATGAAATAATTGTTTTTGGGATAATCTAAGCAAAATAGGGAGACAAGTTGTCCAAATGATAATTATTGGGTAGTTTTTTTCCTTCTGAAGTTGCCAACTTATAGACTCATTTTCTGAGATTCATTATAACCAGGTATGGCCATTCCAATTTGGCCTTAATGTCATGTGCCCTAGGTTCCTTCCAGTCAGTTTAGTTTTGATAAGGGCCAAACCCCTCACTTGAATATTCTTGCATTTCATCTTTGGATCGTGAGTTAAGGTAGTTCACTGCCTCAAGGCCCTTATGCAAACCCTCACATATTTTCTTAGTTCTTCCAGCAAGTCCAGATTTCCTTCAAGGGCTTTCTCATTTTGAGTAGAATTGTAGACTTGGGTTCGTAAGGTAGGGCAAAAGATTTCCACAAGTATGAAGGCATTGGCTCTATAGGCCATTGTGAAAGCTAATTCTCCCGTAGGCCATCGGGGAGTTGTGTGGTAATCCCACAAAATTCTTGGTAACTTTTCCAACCATCTGCCTTTGGCTTCTCCCAGTCTCTTTTTTAGACCATTTTTTATTATCCTTTTTGTGACCTCTACTTGCCCGTTGGACTGAGGATGAAAGACAATGGCAAAATAGAGGCGGATGCCTTTGTTTTCAATGAATCGTTGAACCTGTTGGTTGTCAAACTGCTTCCATTATCAGTGATGATGGCTTGTAAGCACCCAAAAATGGCAAATGATATTCTTTCAGAAGAACTTAGTGATTTTGGGGGCTGTGATGGCGGCTAAGGGCTCTGTTTCTACCCATTTGGCAAATTAATTTACTGCCACAATATAGTACATAACTTGCGCTGGGGCAATGGGGAGTGCCTTAATAAGATCTAACCCCCACATAGTAAACGGCCAAGGGTTTACAGCTAAAGAAGCACTGAAGGAGAGCAATCTCTGTATTCTTGAATTGATTTGGCAATTATGGCATATACGGACAAACTCCCTGGCATCCTTTTTTATTGTAGGCTAAAAATAGCATTGTTTCAAGGCTTTGTAAGCTAAGGAGTTGGTGCCAATATGGGCCCCATAGTCCCCTTAGTAGATCTCTTGAAGAACGCGGTGTCCCTTAAGTAAACTTAGGCGTCGCTACAAATGGGAAGCAAGCCCTTTTCTGTATAACTCCCCTCCGATAATTAGAAAACATCTTGCTTAATCTTGATTTTTCTTTTTTCCTCAAAAGTGTCATTCAATGTACCATTCTTGAGGTAAATTTTGATTAGTTCTGTCTAATCATCTTCGGGTGTCGTAACATGTATTAAATGGACTAATGGCTTTGTAAGTGCTTTCATTATGACCTCTTTTCATCCCTTGGAGAGGGCATTAGCCATAGTATTCTGGCTCCTAGGGATTTTCTAAACCTGCACAAGGTCAAATATCTTTATTAACTCTTTCATTGTGCTAAGGTATTTACAAAGACTAGACTCTTTTGTGTCTTCTATTCCCATGACTTGATGTACCATTAATTGGGAGTTACTGTATATCTGTATACTTTACACCTCCACCCGACCAGCCATCTACAGCTCATCAAGGAGGACTTTATATTTTGTAATGTTATTAGTTACGAAGAAACAGAATATGATTCGAAATGTGGCCTCTAAGTTGAACGAGCCCTTAAGTACAATGCTTGAACCTTAGCATTCAAGACTAGAGGCCTCATCCCAGTACATTTCACAGATGGGTGTCATGTCATGCCTTTCTTAGCTTTCTACGCCTGGTGTCATCTCAACCACAAAAGCTGCTAAGGCTTGTGCCTTAATGGCCTTCCAGGGCTCTTAGTGGATGTCATATTCCTCAAATTCAATGCACCACTTAGCAAGTCTCCTAGATTTGTCTAGTTTCTATAAAATATCCCATAAGGGTAATTCCATTCTGATGGTTATGTGATGAGTGTATAAGTATGATCATAGTTTTCGAGAGGTCATGATAAGGGCCAGAATTGCTTTGTGAAGTGTGGGCTACTTGGGTTCGACCCCTTGGAAGGTCTGATTGACATAGTATGTGGGTCATTATTCCGTTCCATTTTCTCTAATGAGGATAATGCTAACAAAGCCTTCAGTGACGATTATATAAAGTGCAAGGGGCTCATCTGGCTTTGGTTATTTTACTGTAGGAAGGTGTTGCAGATAATTCTTTATTTGCTAGACTGCTTCACGACATTCATCTGTCCACTCGAAAGCTATTTATTTCTTATTTATTTGAAAAAATAGCTTACATTTATCACCAAATCATAAGACGAACCATCCTAACGCAGTTAGCCTCCCAACCAGCTTTTGAACGTCTTTCTTACTTTGAGGGTCATGTATCGTGAGAATGACCTTAATTTTATCGGGGTTGGTATCGATTCTCTTTTCGAAGACCATGCAACTAAAGAATTTGCCTGCACCTATGCCGAAGATACATTAATTGGGATTCAATTTCATGTTAAACTAACATATGGTCTAGAAGATTTCCCGAAGGTCATCAAGATGTTAATTTATAGCCTTGTTTTTGGCAATCATGTCATCTACATAGACCTCCAAGTTTCTCCTTATCTAATATGTGAAGATGTGGTTATCAACCTTTGATAAATGACTCCAGCATTTTTCAAGTCAAATGGCATTCGCTGGCGGCATTAGATGGCCTCACCAGTTGTAAAAGCTATTTTTTCTTTATCTTTGGGCAGCATTCGGAGTTGGTAATAGCTACTGAAAGTGTCCATAAAAGAGAGTTTTTTGAATTCAGATTTGACATCGACTAATTGATCTATGGATGACAAGGGATACATATCTTTTGGGCAAGCATCATTAAAAATGGTATAGTTGATGCATATGAACCAATATCTCTTTCCCTTTTTTACCAATACTACATTGGTGAGCCAATTAGGGTATCCACTTCCTGAATGATTCCAACTTCTAGCAGCTTTTCTACTTCTTCTCTGATGAATTCTTGTCTCTTGGGTGCCATATTACTTTTTTTTTTCTACTGTACTGGTCAGGCGAATGGGTTTACTTGCAAACTATGGGTAATGACTTCTAGGTCTATCTTAGGGATCTCGCCAGGTGACTAAGTGAATACATCTACATTTGCTTTAAGAAATTGAATAAACATTTGTCTTAGCTTAGGTGGGAGGTTATTGCCAATTTTGATCACCCTTTTAGAGGTTACTTCTATCGGCTCTGTATCTTTGTGAAAGGCTGTGTCATCATCATTTTCTTGGAGGGCCACTCTGCACATTTTGGACTTCACTAATATGAGGGCATTTTATCTGGGCCTTCATAAAGCTACCACATAATCTCAACGTGTTGTTGCTTGGTTGACAAACATAATTGCATCCCTAATGGGGATCGTTAGCCTCCTGACATAAGCCCGAATATAAAATTACACCTAGGTTGGTTGGCCAATGATGGCATTATAGGGCAATGAAACATCTAGGACAAGAAATTCTACATCATGGGATTCGTAGGCAAACTCCCCATTGTGATTTCTCCCTACCAACATCAATGGGACCTTAATTGTCCTAACAATAGGGACTTCATCCTTTCCTATCCTAAATGTGGGCTCGATTACAAATGATAGGAAGGATCTTTTAACCCTTATCTTTTCCAACAGGTCAACGAAGACCCATATCCAGGCAGACCCTTTCTACATCAAAGTTATTGATGCGTGCCCTAAAAATGAGTTGATCCATGTGCAGGACCACTATTTGGGATCCGTCAACCATCATTATGACCCGACTAAGGCCAACTGCTTCTAGTTGTTCGAATTCCTACTCCTGTCTTTTTTGAGCCGTAAAGGCTTCTCTCTTAATGATCATGTAAATCACCCCTACTGGGGGTCTAAGATTTTGGCAACCTTTTAGAGAATAAGGCATTTCGGGCCTTTGCCCTCTATCATTGTTGCCCTTGTCATCTTTTTCATAGGGTCTTTCTTCCTGTCTTCGACAAATGGATAATCACCTAAACATATACTTTTTCAATTTGCCTTCCTGAATCATCTTTTCAAATAATTTTTTCAGCTGCCAGCACTTATCGGTATCATACCCTTTATCTTTATGGTATCTACAGTACTTTCATCAGGGAGGCATTGCTGGGGGCCACCAAAGGATCTGGTTTTTCTTTTTGATGGCATAAAGGATGTTTGTCCTTGTTTTTCTTAGGGATGGAAAGATAAGCTTTGGTCATGAATCCCCTTTACCTCTTTTTATAGATCCATCTTCCTTAATTTTGGGTTGGTCTTTAGAAATTGTTGGCCGATTGAGTTACTCAACATGCATGTATCTTGTGGCTTGGTCGAGGAATTCTTCTATGTCCTGTACGGGGTTCTCATGGAAGTCCTAAATTAGCCTTGAGTCTTGCGCCAATCCCTAGGTAATGGCTACTAGGTGTAACTTTGGAGATAGCCCATACACTTAAACCACCTCAACATTAAATCTTTGGACGTAGTCCCTTAAGGATTCCTTGCAATCTTACCCAATTTTTAGTAAATGGCCTACCATCTTTGAAGTTGGTGGGTTTGTTAAAAAATGTCTTAGGAATACCTGGGAAAGGTCCCAAAACAAGGAGAAGTGGCGCCCTTGGTTGGTTCTAAACCAAGAGGTGAAGACTCTTGTTAACGTAGAGCTAAAAGCTCTACACATGATGGCATCGGAAGCCTTTTCAAGCCTCATGAAGGTAACATGCCTCTGCATATGGTTTACTGAGTTTGTAAGGCCATTGTATAAGCCAATTTTTGGCATACGAAACCTTTCAAGAGTAAAGAGATTGATTATCTCCTCTGAGAAAGGCTGGAGCCATAGGAACTCCACGTCAACGCCCATGGTAAAGCCTTCCTTCGGCCATTCTACAGCCTACATACGGTGTTCCATTTGGTCAAGTCTCTGAAGGATTGTACCAATGTCGTTAGGACCATTTAAACGGTCCAGGAATGACTGTATCTCATGTGTTTATGCCTTCGAAGGCTAGCTTTATGGACGGGCTAGGCAAGGCCCTTTTGCCAGGTGACTCTCAATGGCTTGTTTTGGAGCCTTAGGTAAGGCTCTCCAGATTTCTTGTTGGACTGTCACCTTTGACTGCTCGAACAGGGCATGTTGTAATACTTGAAACTATTCATTGCTTAGGGGCGCAGGGTCCTAATTTTATGAGGGACCCTCTGAAGCCCTGCAGGATTTTCTAAGTCATCTCCCTGGTGTGTTTTTTTACCTGCAGACCCTATGGACCTCTCAGGGCGATGTCTCTCTTGCTCAATGTCTTGCAGGTCCTGGTTCTCCAATCATGACCTTCTCGTATTCACCATATTATGTTCCCACAGACTGCGCCAAATTGATAAGTAAAGTGATTGGGTAAGTTGGGTCCAAGAGCTTGGAGAACAGCAGATCGGAATCCTACATGTAAAGACAGCGTCGAAGAGCCGGGATGTGTTCCTGGGGGAAACCCTCTAATGTTTAAGTTAGTTTTCTAGCGATGAGTTGCAAGGAAAAAGAGAAGAAAGTAAGAATGTCATACCTTAGGATTTATGAGGGTTTTATATAGTTAAGGTGTGCTCTGAGTAATTCATCTTTGGGATAAAAATCCCGTAACTTATCCTGTATTTATAGGATACATTTTTCTTCCAAAAAGAAGTTCTCTTTGGGGCCTATTTGAGCCTAAAAAAATAACCTAGTCCTCAGGCTTTCAGATTTTGGCCTCTAGGCTTGTTTCCTACTAGAGCTTATTTTGGATTTATTCAGATCCACCTGAAATTGGAACCAATGCAAACCATGCTCACTGTAAATATGATAGAGGAGTTACATATAGTAGTAAGAGTAAAATCCAAATATGGTCTCCTAACTTTAAGAGTCGTCCTAAAGTGGTATCATAACTTTTTTTTAGCCTCTTAAGGTCTCTTGACTTAACTATCATGTTCTATTTTTGTCCTTACTATCAGTTCAATTGTTATTTAGGATGAAAATTGCCTACATGGCACCCATACTATCACATGGCAGCCTCTTTTATGATAATAAGTAGCTAAACCATAAGAACACTAAATTTCAAGCCAAAACTAACACAGAACATAATTTTAGGGACTTAAAAAAAGTTAGTTAACCCAATCTTTCCCAATCTTCTACGTCCATTACCATTTCACTGCCGCTATTCTCCAATTCCTATAAAACTATTGGCAAGCTATCTCTGATTCCCATAAAACTGCCAATGAACTCCTCTCTGTCTCCCACAAAATCGCCAACTAGCCCATCTCCATCTCCCAAAGAGCCCCGCAATCTACTTTCACGTTGTCTTTTCCAATCTTCTACCCCCTCCATCCTCCTGCACATTGTCTTTCCTAATCTTCTACCCTTGGTGCCCTCCTTTATGCCATCTTCCCCAATTTTCTGCCCTTGTCATCCTCCTTCATGCTGATAACCCTCCTTCAGCCCCTCTCCATTTCGATTGTGGGTTCATCTCCAATTCTCTAAACAGCATCAAAATCCCAAATCCCAAATCCCCAAATCTTCCCCAAAATCTTTTTCTTGTCAAGTCAGAATGAGACAAAAAAGACAACATTAGAGAAGTAAAGAAGGTGGAAATGGTTTAGACCAGAGCACGTAGGAGAGGAATTGTCGGCATAAGGTGTCAGACCAAGTGGCGTGGCGTAAGGTGGAGCAAGGATGGCGGACTAGGGGCTATTGTTGGCTGGTGGGTTGGCTTTGGCCAAAGAGCTATTAAACCAGAGGGTGGAGGAGAGGGAGAATTAGGAGTTGCGAGGTTAGGAATGGGGAAGAAGATGGATTGGATTATTTGTGTTTCAGGTTCTTAAGATTATTGTTTGTGTCAATTGGGATTTGAGTTTTTATTACTATACACTATGGTTACTCATTTTAGTTAAAGAAGAAGCCAAGTGGCGGTGTGGATGCCATGTAAGCAAGATCTATCTAAAATAACACCTGGACTGATGATAAAAACCAAAGTATTACATATTAGTTGAGTTAGGGACCTTAAGAAGCAGAGAAAGAGTTATAGACCTACTTTAAAACAACCATTAAAGTTAAGGGACCATGTTTAAATTTCACTCATAGTAATAAAGACTTTTGGAAGCATAGGGTTGGAGCTTTCGGTCAATTAAGGTGTTAAGTCGTGACTGATCCGGTGTCAAATTAAATGCATGCAGATGCGAGATGTTAAACTGTCTCCGATTCCATTTCCATGCCAATTTTCCTACTCCTACATCCATACCATTATTATGTTTAGTCTCCCAAAAAAGTAGCCACTGTCAACGTCTGATTTCAACTTCTCATTCCCATTCACGTGTGAACCAATCCTGCTGCAAGTGGTACTCCCTCCTATCATTCACTTACTGGTAAACATAAATACAAATCCTAGTCCAATACAACACGTATACGGTAGGAATTTTAATAGATGATTTCCAAACTTAGAACATACTCAACCCATTGTTTGTCGGGGTCGGGCCCTGTTAAAATGAAGAAATTAACGTTTTCAAGTATGGCTTATTTGGGACAACAACCAAAGGGTGCCCCTCTTACTCTTTTTTCTCCAACAGTTAATGCTTTGTGAATGCTATAACAAATGTATTTGTCGCAAAAGGATTTCTAAAATTGTCAGTTTGATTTTCTAAGGGACCAAGGTGTACAGAATGTATAATAACAAGAAATGGCTGATGCGACTCCTCGCTGCTCTGGAATAAAGAAAATATGCCAAATTATATAGTTTAACGGGCGCCACCAGTGAAGTTTAAGGGCCATCAAGCATATTATAGTTAACAGGTATAAAACGCAGCGTTCGGTATACGAAGGCACGGCCTCAGCCAGCAAGGGTCTAACTCCAAATCGTTAACTATGGTCAGATTAAAACCCAACCTATTAACCATGGTTCATTCAAAGTCCCCACCTTTTAAAAACCTCACCCACACACAAACCACATAGAAAGCCGCAGGGATACGAGCAAACAGAAAAATTCCAACAGACATTGCGACTGCCGGAGGAGACGTTGAAGCATCAACCATGGCTCTCTACGCCGACGAAGACGAAATTTGGAAATGTCCCAAGCACCCCTCGAGACGGCGCCGTAGCGGAATCTGTCCTGTTTGCCTCAAGGACCGCCTGGCCTCCCTCTGCCCCGACTGCGCCCACGCTCGCCCCTGCGCCTGTAGCTCCTCCTCCTCCTGCTCGTCTTCCTCTTCTTCCTTGTCCCACTTCGCTTACTCCGCAGCCGGAGACATCGCCGGTGCCGGTTCCGTCGGCCGCGTCGGCAATCTCATCGAAAGCGAGCCGGCCTTCCGACGCTCTCGATCGCTCGCGATTCCGTTTCTCAGATCGAAACAGGACAAGTTCGAGGAGAAGAGCGATTCACCCGGAAGAACCAAGACGGCTATGTTTTGGTCGATGTTCAGAGCTGGGAATAAGAGCAAGAGATGCGATGGGGAAGCGGAGAAGGAGAGAATTGCGGAGGATGAGGGGAGGAGAATGATGCGGCGATCGAGATCGGTGGCGTTCACGATTACGTCAGAATCCAGGAATGGAGAGCTCCGTTCTTCGCCGTCTTCTAGGTGGAAAAGCTGGTACTTCCCGAGTCCGATCAAAGTTTTCCGGCAATCCAGGGTTGCCAAAATCGTTGTCAGCCAGCGGTCTCCTTTGCACAGAGGTTGACTAATTAACTGTTACTACTTTCTTAGGTACTTTGATGATTGTAATTCCTAATCGGTAGAGTAAAGCGCCTTTACATATGTCGATTTAACAAAAGGTTTTTGTTTCTTCGCTTTTCCTTTTCTTTTTCACCCCTTCGCCTCTGTTTTTTACCCGAGATTTTGTGAGGAACATATATATAGTACTTGAAACTTGTAAATGGTTGTTTTGAAATATCTTCATTTTTCACGAAAGCTTGAGGCAATCAGTAGCTGAAAAAGAAGGTGTTTTGTATGCCAAATTAGAAGGTGTCGAAAATTTATGCTCAGATAAATTCACCCTCTGCTTCAATTGTTATGAGCTTTGGGCTTCCTTTTTTGTTTTTATAACCTTTTCGGCTTTGCTGCGGATTGATACGAGGACAGCTATTTTTCTGTTCCCACAGTCGCACGAATTTGAGTACGAACTCAGTATGATTTCTTTAAGATAATTAGGATGATTAGCACCAAACTGAGAGAAAATTTGAGGATCAGATTCATCAGACAATCCGATCGACTATCGTCTGGTTCAATCATTTTGTATTATTGGACTCGATCGATCTCGTGACCTTTGTTTTTATTTTTCTTTTGCTGGTTTGATGGATTGATGCGAGAGAAGCGTTCTTGTGCAAGAGTTGGTAGACTATCAAATTAATATCAATAGTTTGAAGTTAAAAACCTTACAATTATCTTCAGAAGGTTTTATGCAGAATTATTCTTTGGAGGAAATTGTTAGTGGTGAAAACTCAAGACACTGATAGTTTCGATTAGAAAGAAATAAAAAAGGAAAAGCAAGTGTTTTAAAACAGAAAAATAATCCGTCTTTTTCAAGCTATAGTATCACTTGCTCTAAGCATTAGGGAAGTACAATACTCACTGTTACTTCCTCCCAAAGCATGATTTCAAAAGAAATTTCTATAACAGTGAGTGGAATAAATAATAATAATAATAATAATACTGTATGGTAGGGGTGGGTGGATGGTAAATAGCGGAGCCAAGCCGGAATATTTCTTGCTCAAACTTGGCTCGATATATTTGTACAAAGTGGGTTCCAACTCAAGGAGCTTACTATAGTCTACAAGGCTTGGTCTTGGCTCTGGATGTTCGTGCTTGGTTTAATGATTTGATCGACTTGATGTTTAGCTGAAAAGACTGATGCATAGAGCTGGGTTCAAGTTTGATTGGACATGCTTAAACTTGAACTTATTTTAAAATAATTATATTTAATATTAGTTAATGATATTCATTGTCTCTAATGAACAACTAAACATATTTATATTGATATTGTATAAGGTTGAATTAACTCAAAAATTTATTCAACTGAAAGTTAACCTACTTAATTTTGATTATTCAAACCTCAAAATTGGCACAAGAAGGAACTCAAAATCAGTAAATTCGATTCATTATCTCTGCAATTGAGCTCAAACAATTTAATAGATACTCGATTGAGTACCATCCCTGCCGTATGGTATGGGACCTATAGGTTGGGGTTTAGATCTAGTGTTCTTTTTTTTAATTTTTTTTGGGTAAACTGTTTGGATCTAGTTAAGAGAATGATGGAACCATAACTACCTCATAATACGTACATTGCAATTGATGGGCATCTTGGACCCACTGGCCATGTGGTTGAGCAGCTTAATTATGATTATACTTAGATAAGATCATCTTCATTAGGCTCCAGGCAGAAAGACAAGCCACTTAGTTGAGTAATAACAAGAATTAAATTGGGATCTACCTAATCTAACCTATTTTATATGTTCCACATTGCACAGCTTAGCTAGAGACCCACTCATCTCTCCTTCCTCGATATCTCAATTGTATAATTGGATTTTTCGGCAATATTATTTGTTAATTGCTTTCTTTTAAGAGAAAGTAATGATAATTGCATTAAGAAGAATTATAATTTTTTTTTACTTTGAGATAATACTGAGTTAAAATATTAAACTAACAAGTGACGAGTAATAATTTTACTAAACGGTTTGATAAATTCGCACAACATTACCTTTTTATTTCATGAATTTTGTCACTTTTTTGTGTTCCAAAGTGACCCTTATTCTTCTGTGAAGCTATAAATATTTGTTGCTGTAAAAGCTACACTAGTCGGTAAAAAGTAATATTGGATAAATATATTTAATATGCTTATATTGCACATCATTAACAATATTTATAAAAAAAAAAGTAGCAAATATTATAAGAAAAAGGTTTATGCACACTTCGATTGTGACTTCTTTTTTCCCCACTTCATCTCAATTATTATTCATATTGCTAAAGTGAAATATTTATTTAATCTAATATAATATCCAAAATAAGGTGCTCTATTCAATTGGAAAAAAAATTATAATAATTAATTATTAGTCAAATGTGTAATTTTTCATTATACTACGTTGGTCCTATATTCTTTTAAAAAATTTTACTTTTCTTGACTTAAGCTTGATTTAAATTTTTTCATATTATTATTTATTAGAAAAATTTTAAAAATTATATTTAGAAACTATATGTCATTGTTTATCATTTATATATAAAATTTTTTCATTTATATTCTAAAATATTAAAAAAATTATAAATTAATTATTATAAATAATAAATATTGCAAGAAACTGGAACAGAGAGAGTCGTAATCAAAGAAAGAGACATGCTAGTTTTTTCAGAATCAGAATGTCAACCAAATTAGCCTTTGTGAGGTATATTGTACAAAGTGAGTAAGCTTCCATATTTCTCTAAACATTAACTGTTAAGTCAAAGAGCTGGGCAGTTAACTGTATAATAAAAGAAAAAGGAAAATTTATGAGTAATCTGATTTTATTGAACCCAATAGTACGTACGGTTCATGCACCCTCCTGGGGTTGTAAATTGAAACAGATTTTTGTATTATTATTATTAGGATGTTGTTTCAAATTCTAAGAACAAGCCGCCCACAGCAGATGCGATGATGATTTGCATCCCCAACCCCAAACATGTTGTGGCATGCCGCTTTCTTTTGTGGAGAAATGCACTGAAAAATCCAAGAGAAATTTACTCATAACATCCACTTAAATTTCTATTGTTGATTAACCTATTTGATCCATAAATTTTTAAAACTTACATGTATCACGTTCTTTGTATGTCGATGTAACGTCACGGGTTTTGATCGTTAATACTTATGCACACAAATATGCGTGGATAGGCCTCATGAGAATCTCTGGGTCTCGGACGCATGAAATAATTGAAACGGAAAATAATACTCTTTCTATTTAAAAAAAATGATATATTTTTAATTTTTTTTTTAAGGTTTTATGTAGTGAGAGTTTTTATGAAGTTTAAAAAAGAAAAGATTTCTTTTGAGGTTTTGTGTATTAAAAGCTTAAATAAAATTAGTAAAGTAAATTAGATGTTAAGAATTATTTTTTTAAAAAAAAATAATTCATCCTTTTTACAACGGGCAGAAAAGGAATATTTTTTATCTTATTTGGAACAAAGGGTAATTTATTCCAGGCACATATACATATATAAGTAGTGAAGTGCAACTCATGCATCTTTCGACAGGGAGATAAAAGAACTTTGTGTGGAAACATTCTTCCAAAACCATTCGACAGTTGCATAATTAATAAGAATTTTGTTAAATTTATTAATAAATTTACTAAAATTTGTACAAAATATTAAGTAACATGAATTACCTAGGCACAAAAAAGTAACAAAGGTCGTCATTTACTTTTCAATTGACAACCAAACCATATATATTATACAGAAATTTGTAAAAGTTTAGTATAAAATTGTTAGTATATCTTATATACTACTTTAGCTAGTCAATAATCAAGATTTGTGGTCCCATGGTTACAATTGACTAACAAGCTAGCACCGTCAAATAATTAGGTGAAAGGCAGACAAACTAGAAATTACGAATGTTCGGCTAGCTAGATCACATGATTAGCTAAGCTAGCTAGGCCGGTTCAGTTTGTGAAATTCATTAAGGTCCAGGTTTATGCAATAATAAATTGATCCAGATCTTTGAGCAATCTTTGAGCATGTTCTTGCTCGGCCGCTAGGTCGATTTGGGAGTTTTTTTCTGCCGGTGCAGCAGTTTGGCATCTTTAAAGGTGGTAGTTGTAATCGTTTTTTACATATAGGCAATTTTTAAAGATTATCACTGTACGTTAAAGATCTCAAAGTAGACCATGGAAGGAAAAAGTCAAAAAGCTCGGGGATTAGGGTAAAGGTAACTATCAAAAATTGAAGAATAGTCAAAGTATCCGTTTTTTGTTTTTGTGTTCACTTTGGATGTGGGCCATGTGGCATATATATGGGGCCAGGGCAGCCATGGCTATCCAAGCGCAGGAGCAAAGCATGACGTTCTATCTTAACGCAGAGACGACGGTAACGGATGTAACAAATGAAGCAAAAAAAATAAAAATTATCAGGCAGGTATTTGAAGTTACAAATTATGTTAGACGTATTGGAGTGTTGACCCTGAAAAATGGATCATTATACATATAATAATTATAATTAGGTCAGTGCTTAAAAACATACTCTAGATATGTTTAACATGTGTTTTTTACATAGTAAAACATGAGTCTAGTTTGAGTGGAGAGGGTTAGACATTTAAAGAATACATATTTGGATTTGATCAAGATCTTTATATATATATGGAATAAACTCAATTGTGAAATTATTGGTTTAGAGCCTCACAGTATCTTGAAAGGTTACATTTACCTATTGAAAGAATAATAGCAGTTTGTAAGAAAATGCTCTCTTTGTCCCATTTTGAATAGGGGTGAAAGTCGGGTCAAAAAATTCGGATTCGGGTTAAAACTGACCCGACCTATGAATATTATTTTCCTAACTATGCTAACCGAACCCGACCCGACTATTCCAAAAAGCTGACCCGAACCTGAACCCAAATAAGTCGGGTTAGGATGAATATAATCGGGTTAACCCGATTTAGTTTGCGCTACGCTATGGCCGGAAGTGCAGAGACGAGATGGCTGGACTGACGAGAGAGACGAGAGGCAGGCACTGGCAAGTTGCGATGCGCTTGAATTGCCGATGCGAATTGCGAAGGAGGAAGGACTGATGACTACAACTGCGAGCCGGAGAGGGAAAGCTGAGATTAATGGACGATGGGCTGTTGTGCTATGCTATGCCCGGAAGTTGAAGAACGAGAAACACCAAAGTGGCAGATCTACAGAGTTCGGTGGAGCATTATGCTCCAAATTCCATTTCCGGCCACACAACTCACCGAAGAAGGCCGACTGGCCGAAGTAATTAAGCAAATGGATTTAGGTTGCGAATTGCGAAACAAAAACGGGCTAGGCTAGTAGTAAATTAAGTTGGGCTAGTAGTAAAACAGACTGGGTTGCGTTAGGCTAGGCAGAGGGAGGAGGTGGGCTGGGCCTAGAGTAAAGTGAGTAGTCGGGTTAGTTGGGTTTCAATCGAACCAAAACTACTGTCGTCAGCGACTAATCGGGTCGGGTCGGGTTCAAATACATCTTTTCCTCTAAAGAAACTAACCCGAACCCGATTTTTTCGGATCGGATTTAGGTCGGAATTCGGGTTTCGGGTTTTCATTTCACCCCTAATTTTGAATGATGTGCTACTTTTGATATAAAGATTAAAATGCATGCAATTTATGTTTTTCTTTACATTTTTTATTTTGAAATTGGAATTTAAAAAAATTATTTTATGTTGTGAGAATTTAAATGAAGATTAGAAAAAAATATTATTATTTTTTGAGTTTTGCACAATTTTTGTGTTTATGCAGAGGGAGTTTAAATAATAGTAGTAAGTTAAATTAAATATTAAAACCTTTTCAATATATATATATCATTTTTTTTTTACAGCTTGGACAGAAATCCTTATCATCATTTTTTCAGATAAAGAGAATATTTATTTGAGTAATTAGCGTGTTTATTGTATGGAAAACACCGTATGTATACTTACGCTTCAAATTAACTGCCTGTATAAGAAGCCGATCAACGAATCAATTCCATGCTCTTTCATACTCAGACCATAGAATCTCTTCAAACGTAAAACCAAGTAAGTGATAGAAAAATGTGGTCCTAGTCATATAGCAACACATGATTCGTTACTTCCTTGGGTGAATGAAACAGAAAGAGAACCCTGTGCTCGTGACAGTAAATTAGCGACAAATTAATTTTCAAAACATGTAACTGCAGCAAGGCCACTGGGGGAAGGACAGGAGGCCCAGTTGGATCGTCTGGAGACGATCGAATTAAAAGTTGGCTGCAAAGGTAATAAAAGGTGGAATGGTGAAGAAACAGAATCTAGGTCTTGTGTCTCGTCTTGTGATCTGACACGTGGGGACTACCCTTTCCTCACTCACTGTCCATGGATATTATTCAACACCAGGCAAAAGCGACACAACACAAAACAGACTACTTTGGCAGGAAGACGCTGACCCCGCCGGCCGGCCGCCCTGTGACGATCGATTGTTCCTGAATCATCTTACCCAAATCACTCTCACATCTACTCTTCTAAGTATATAATTGATCAGCTTTAAGTTAATTACATGCTCGACCTGTTACTTTTATTTTATATATAGATAGTAGCTAGTGTGGGCTAAGAACGAATTGAGGTGAATAAATATATATGTAGATATTTAGTTTCATGGGTTTCCGGAACATCTGAATTTGGAGAGGGGATGTATAACATAATTGGAGGACGACGAAACGACCTTGGCATGTAAGTTTACAATTAAGTTTAATTGGAGCTTGAATAGCGAGCAAAGGCAATTAAAGCTTGGAACGCACGGACACTTGTCTTCGGGGTTACAAGAATTCAACGCACGGACGGGGGGCGCTACAGCTTAAATAAAGCAAGAACGCGACAAGCTACAACTGTAGGCAAATTAAGCAACATGTAATTTACTCTTATCTCAAAAAATCTTAATCACTTTTTTTTTTTTTTGCATCTCGGAATATTTTTTATTTTTCTCTAACTACTTCTTGTATTTTTTTAATATACAATTTTTATTAAGTTAAACTTATATATGCTAATGTTTTTATTCTTATGACCTTACTAATTGGTGAAAGGTAACATTGAATAAATATGTTTAATTTACTTACTTATATTACACATCATCAATAATATTTATAGATTTACTAAAAATGACAAATATTCTAAGATGTAGTAGTATTATTATGAGAAAATTACAACAAATCCCCTGTGATTTGATCTAACCTACACTTTACACCTTATTTGCTTTACAATGTTCGTCAACAATTTCTAAAACCTTAATTTAAATTATCTAATAATAATATTCCAGTAATTTTAAAATTTTTAATTTTTTTTTTCACAACTAGCTGATCTTTAAAAAATACTGATATATATTTATAAAGAGCAAAATACATTTATAAAAAGTCTGCCAATCACGAATACACGTGAAGATGCCGTTTAGCTTTTTGAAGATTTCTCACCCTAAGGCCTTGGTTGAATGTAGATAAGTGAACGAGAAAAATATTTATAATATGAGTCCTTGGACGGTGTTTTAATTTTCCCTGCGCACTTTGGCTGGGGATTGTGTTTGTGTGGGTGACAGACATCGGCACGCACATCACATACTCTCCAACTTTTATAATTTTTTAGAGGAATAGAAATCAGAAAGGCCAAAACAAATGCCTTCTGATCATGTGCAGTGAACCCAAAAGCAACGAATATGAATCCCATGCCGTACATGCCTTCATCTCATCACTAGAATGTCCACTAAGCTCTAATCATCTAAGAGCCCACACAAATTGATTTTTTATGGGATCAAAATTCATGTAGTTATTAAGCAGGAGAATTTCATATTTTCAAAAAGGGTCTAGTAAAAGCTTTATTTAGTGATGAGGTGAGGCCTCATCTCCTATCATCAACAGTTTACACATGAAGAGTGTATTAAGTGGGAGACTATCACATGGTAAAAAAAAAGGTAAAAGCCATAATTTATTTTGGCTCTTTGGCTTTGATAGCTTATTAGTATAATTAAAGTTACCCATCATTTACAAATGTACACCATCTAATTTCATGTGAGAAATTCTAAACATATGGCACCAAAATGCCCCATCTTTAACTATATCGTTTCACTCAACCTTCCATGTTTGCAGGTTTCGTTTGAATTATACGAGCAAATACGTTACCTTGGTTTATACGAGCAAATACGTTACCTTGGTTTTATGTTATCTTTGTCAAATATATAATAAGAGGGTTGGTTGTTATTTTATGGGAAAAAAAGTATAAATTTATCAATGATGTATTGGTCATAAAATGATTTGGTCATTATTTTTTTTATCTCTAATTTAATAATTTACTTTTTTGTTGAAACATTTTTATTAGTGTGCCTTAAAAATGTCGGTGACAGATTGCAACAAAAAATATATATATCGACAGTAAAATCATTTTATAGCCCAAATAATAGTGGTAAAATTGGTATAATAAAAAAATAAATGATAAATTTAAGATGAAAAAAAAATTAATGAATCATTACTCTATAACCAATATTTTAGTTATAAATTTGTAACTTTACCCTATTTTTATTGGCATATAATTAACGGGAGGGATCGACAGTGACATGAACATGATGATGATATGCGGAAAAGAAACGAGCACTAACGGAAGATTAAATGTGGTCAGCCGTCAAATCCAACAGTGTGCATTTTGTCCCTCCAACTTGCGACTGCAGCAGCTGGGCCACGCAAATCCGCTCCCAACCCAACCCACACTTTAGTGGATGCTGTTATTTCAACATCATCAATCCCCTTCTTCTCACATTATTACTTTGCTTTTTCCTTTTTCTTGTCCCTCACTTTCTAAAATCCCAAGACTTCTACTTCCTCTCCTTTACTGGATATCTTTTCTTTATGAAAATTGCTTCCGCAAAGAATGAAAAGAAAGCCATAAAAAAGGGGGAGAACTCCCTATTTGGATTAAATTATCGGAAAGAAGAATTATGGTTTTGAAAGTGGGCTAGATTTCATACGCCACAAAGACTAATAAGGGTGAAATTTGGGTCTCGGCCCATATATCATTACACTAAAATAGCCGAATTTTTTTAATAATGAAATGGACTTTCCTAGATTCCTGCTGCTACCCAATCATTCCACCAGATTCACATAGACTGGCTGGAATTTGTTTCTTCCAGATTCGATTCGATTCGTGCCATGGCCGAAGCCAGACACGCTCTGATCTTCACCTATGGAACGCTAAAGAAAGGCTTCGGGAACCACCATCTGATGGAAGACCTAATCAGCAACAACGATGCCGTTCTCGTGGGCACCCACGTGGCCCACCAGCCGCTGCCGCTCGTTGTGGGGCCACACGGCGTCCCCTACCTCATCAACCTTCCGGGCTCCGGCCACCGAGTGAGAGGGGAGCTGTACTCCGTGTCGACCCAGGGACTGGCCCGGCTGGACGAGTTGGAGGGACTCAGCATCGGGCATTACGAGAGACTCCCGATCCAAGTATGCACAGAGGGGGACGACGCCGTTTTGATGGCGGCGGAAGCGTACTTCGCGCACAGGAGCTTTGCGGAGAGGCTGTGGGAGAGGAAAGGGAAAAGGGGAATGTGTGAATATGGAATTGAAGATGGGAAGAAGTATGTTAGGAGACAGGATCGGCCTAATGGGTATTCCGTTATCGCGGATCTTAATTCATTTATTCTGAATTAGTAAGCGGTAGTTCTTCCAATGAGGTCAATTATGTTTATTCCGTCGATTTTATTGCTTGAGATCTTGTTATCACGAGGGAACGCAAGATTTTGTATGAGGCACCTGAATTAGTTGAGATCAAGACTTGTAATTGATGGTTTGGTAGATTTTGTTTGATCACTTATGGTGGTGGGTCATTTGAAACTTGGAGCATGTCCGGTTTCAAAATTATTTCCTGTTAGTAGGGGTTGTAGATAAGTATTTCTTGTCAGTAGAGGTTGTAGGTTAGCGACTTGTCCTTGATCATTGATGAGAACCGTGCCAGCTTCGACCTAAGGCTGCAAGAACACCCCGGGACCATTGAGGATTAATTTGGGTCAAGGTTCTTTTGGAGTTTGGAAACGCTTAGGCAAAATAAGTTCCAAGATCACATACTTACAGGGTTCGTATCAATCATGGCTGGTTTCCACATCCAGCCCACCACTTTCCATGTCGGATTTGTTCCTCTAGTTCATTTCTCATAATCCCTATGGAACTTGGCTTCTTGGCACCCAAAATACGGCTGCAAGACGTTGTTAGTCCCTTCGAATATAGTAGTACTATACTACTAGTTATGTCGAAGGCATCGACTCATTAGTGCTTTGCATAGAGCAAAACCCTTTACATTATACTAGTATTGTATTGTATTGTAGAGGAGGTGGCCAGCTGGGAGCTACTGGTGGACAAATGTTAGTTCAACTGCAAGCCCAGCCCAAATACTGAGCATAATCGAGTACCTATCCAATTGGATCAATCACAGGGCCACAGCTAATAAATCTAATTTCGAGCTGCAGTTACAGTCTTCACACATGTATTCTCGTGGTATGGTAGCTCTAAGCGCGGCGACAGCCACAAGGCACGAGTACATTTCAAAGGACTTTGCTTCGTCGCATAAACTAAGTACACCTTCCATTGGCTTTTCTAACTTTTTCTGTCAGATCGGAATTCATGCTTAGTCGGAGCTTTACGTGTTGCTCATAAACGCAATTCTCATCTTTGTACCCAATCTCTGAAGTCTGAAGTCTTCTGCAACCGTTGACACACTAATACTCTCTACTTCAGGTAACGAAGGTAGATAAGGACTCGGTTTTGTTCTACTGAAGTTTTGGCAAACCCAGCCTGAACGGCCTTAGTTGAGCGTTTGCAAAATAATTGGAGGAACAAGCGTCTAAAAAGGAAAACGTAACTGTGTAAGCCTGAGAGGCTGCATGTTTGATGGATACATTAGAGTTCAACTGAAATTGGCATTCTGTCGTATGAGCTTAAATCAAACTGATTAGAGGTTAATGGTGTTTTTCCTCCGAGGAAGTCGGTCCAAATTATAGCTATTAATTCGACATAGAAAAAGGAAAAAGACATGCCACATGATATTTTCTCGACCGATTTGACATGTTTCATTGGATTTGATCTTCATCCACGAAATCAAAATGCTCTAGGTAAAAGAACCTAACGGGAGACTTGCCATACTTGTGGTTAAGTGTTTGTCATTGACATACTAGGGTGGTCAATCCCAAGGGCAGGAATGCTCGTAGGGAAAAGGCCCTACTGAGAATCAGAGGACCTAATGGGCCTCAAGCGAGGGGGATATATGAGCCTGGGCCCAGAATGAGACCAATCAAAATTTTCAGCCGGCCCATATGTGTCAATATTACTCAAAAGAGTAACTGGCATCGTTAGTCCTCAACCTTTTTCATATTTCCTGAACAGGCCTGTTTCCTAAGTTTTGTCATCATAAAGTCTCTAACATACAAATTTGTCATAATCAAGATTCTTTCATCAATTTCACGGTCAAATTTGATGGTATCTCAATAGAAAATGTCAACTTTGATCCCTAAATTTTCTTTCTCCTACTCAACGTACCCTAAAGCTTGTGGGTTTAACATTTCAACCATAATCTCGCCTTTTGGTCTTCCACATCATCACTGGCAACCACTATTCAGTCACTTAAAAGTCAACTCTGTCAAAACAACAAATCACCACTTACCATTGAATTCCTATTATCATCCTTGTCTCAACAATGCCCATAGATTTCGTTAAGTCTCATTTTCAACATTTTTCAATGGTTTTCATTTTTCTCACTCTACTTTCTCTCTCTAGATCCAAGCCTCAATTGAATGATCTGACCCTTGTAAGCTCCATTGGACTCTTCAAGCTTAAAAGTGAAACTATGCTCCATTCCTTGACAAGACTACCAGAGTTTCTCCAAAAAGAGAAAATAGTTTAAGGGTTAAAGATAGAAAGCTCAAATTTGAGAACATCTGGTGGTCTTGTTGGCAAATGGAAAACAGTTTAAAGCTCATTGCAAGCCAAAAAAGCTTCAACAACGATCTGATTGTCCATTTGAGCATTGGTTATAGAGAGGGAAAGTATAGTGAGAAAAATCAAACCAAATTGGTGGAAAAAGAGAGTTAGAGAATTCATTATGTACCATTAAGATGAGGATGTTGAGAGGAATCTAATAGTGCTAGTTGTTGGCTATTTTGACACAATCAATTTTTCATGAGTGGTTGGTGGTGGCAGGCAATGGCGAGGAAGGTTGGAGGGTGAGATGGTAGTTAAAGTGTTAATTTCATTAGTTTTAGGTTGCCTTGAGTAAGAGGAAGAAAATTCAAGGACCAAAGTTGACGTTTTCCATTAAGATTCATCAAATTTAACTATGAAAGTGATAGAAGTAAGGTTGTTAAGATCAAGATCTAGATCATAGGATTGTGTGATTTTGCGATCCTATTATGCAAAAATTTATAAAACGTAATAGGATCGGCTATAGCATAGGATCACGATTAGGATTATAGGATTAATCTTACTAGTCCTACTTGCTATTAATTTCTGTTGGGTTACATTTACGCTTTAGCTCAAATTACATTTTAAAGCAACTGAGCCAACTGCTCAACATGACTTGATTCTTAATTAAACATAAAAGAAGTTTATAAAAGAACACAAAACAAAGTAAACAAGCTCATCTCACCCAACTATCTGTTCTATCTTTGTTTGCTTTGTTGTGTGTTGAATTTAGTCATTTATGCCTGGTGGATAGTCAGACATTTTGTACTCTCTTTTTATTTGTCAATGATGTGTGTCTCATCTTTCAAAAAAAATCAACTATTGTTGTTTATAATTTTCTTTCATACTTGTGTTGGTTATGTTAATGTATCACATCTTTCAAAAAAAATCAACTATTGTTGTTTATAATTTTCTTTCATACTTGTGTTGGTTATGTTAATGTATGCTATATGAGGACTTGGTATATGTTATATCCTTGTTATGACAATCGAACTTTACTTAGATTTCCGGTATAATTTATTTTTATATGATTCACATTATTTAGATAAGGAATTGTGAACTTTTAGCAGGATCTTATGATCTACAATCTGATCATTGGAAGAAAAAGCAATTTGAGGTAAAAAAATAAGGACCTTGATTGAGACAAAACTTTGGAAGTTGGTGATTTTATTGAGACAAACATTAGGCTAGGACCTGTTTAGGACAAATAAAAACAAATTGGGGACTAAGGATGCCATTTGGCGTTTTTCAAAATGTTGCTGTTGCAAAACTAATATCAGCCTGGTCCTGTCTTTATTGGGCTATGATCAACCTAATTAAACATTCTCTTCATGATCTTTCGGCATGGCATCCACCAAACAGAAATTTTCTGTTTACGCGGGGACTGGAGGCCCAACCTGACCACACTAATTATTAGATCTCAAACGCAAATGAGCATCAACCATTCTATAACTAGCAACTTTAATTCGGCTATATTAATCGTGTATGAACTCACGTTTGAAAGCTTTTAATTCGACTATTAGTATGTCTTTTAAGGGCTGAAAACTTCTATAAATACCACACAGAGAGAAATTTTAATTAGATTCTAAAATGATATTTCCTCTGCTTCACATTCTTTGTCTTATTTATTATTTTGAGCAGTTTTAAATTTTTATAACATTTGTACAATTAGTAAATTATTTTATCATATTACCATTTAAATTATTATTTTAATATTCACTTTATATATCTTTCTTAATTTACATATGAAAAATGAAGAATACAAGCAAAAACGACACAATTTTTTTTCTTAATCTCTATGTCAAATCCAATACTTCAAGGTTCTAAGACTATATAGTTCATATAAGAGAATTTAAGGAAATGTGTGCATTTAGTACTTGGCTAGATGAACTTACGCAGCACAAATGTGAAACTTTGGATGAATATAGATTTGTAGAATGTCTAAGAGAATACTTTAACCTAATGTTTTACTAAACAGCTAGAGTTCTAGCTCCAATTTGTTTTATATTTAGTCAGATTAATCGAAAATGTTTTACAATTCTTTTCTAGAACCAATATCATTTAAAAACTAATACTAGTAGTTAGCTGAAAATTTATTTTTAGTGAAATTTAGTTTTCATTAATTCTTTTAGGTTAGTAATTAAAAAATTGATTAGATTATGGAAAAAAATGTTATTAAATTATATCTAAATAGTATTAACTTGCAAATAGAATTAATTTTGGATTAAAAAAAGAATTGAAAAAAATATAAAAAAAAAAAAGAAGTCATTTTGAGTGAATCCAACTTAATGTAAAAGTAACATTAGTTTATATATAATTACTAATCATTCTATATTCCCCTACTTAATTATGGGGCAGTATTCAGGTAATTAACATTATTTCATAAGAATCTAGTGAATATTATATAGGAAGCCGTATTAAGGCAGAGCTAGTCTGGAAACAAGAGTTCAAGTTGTGCAAATTGATCTGCCGATATTCATGGATGTTCAAGAGCTTCTCTGTGTGAATACACCAAACTACCTTGGTAGGGCAAAAAGGAGAATGTCTGTGACAATTTTAGTTAATAAAAGTCTGAGACAATTAAGAATGTCTTGTATGTTGAATTATGACTCCATTCTTTTGGGTCATGAAAATTCAGAATAGAAACAATGTTATTGAATTGTTTTTTTAGAACTAGCAAAAATGGTAATATCCCCTATATTCTGCCAATTCTTAACAACCAACTTTGTGGCATCACTTTTTACCCAAATAAAAACCTATATATAAGAAACATGTTACAATCTATTAGAAAGTACATTCATATGTATATCACTGGCTTGTCAAACAAATACACTAAATTTCTACAATTTTCTCATAATTTGGGTACTGATATTTGAAAATTGAGTTGGATGCTAAAGAATGGCATATTGGTTGGCAAGGTAATTGATGTATAAGCGAAAATATTCCTGGGCAGTAACTGGAAAGTAGCTAGGTGGGGGTGGCCAGGAATTGTAGGAACAAAAAGAGATGGAGAGTCCCCACATTGTGATGATAGGGGAGGTCCAATTCCGATTCCAACTTGGTTTCTGGACTGCCATGTGATTGCCCACTTTTATCTTCCCATGCGTGCTACTGCCGACGCCAATGGCTTCCAGTTCAACACAAATTAAAAGTAACCCAAGCGTATATATAAACATTGCTGCTCTCTTCTCTTCCTACTCCTCAAGCTAGCCAGCTACCAAACCCTTTCACACTCACCTCATCTCCTCTCGCCTCTTTCACCTACACTCCCATGAATTCGAATTTCTACTCACTTCTTCCATAATTTGTTCTAAATTTTATAATTTAATTATTGAATGTTTTCTGAGACGGATCCACAATGTATAACTTGCGAGCGAAAAACCTTAGTAACTCATAAAATATTATAAGAAATTAATTATGTATTAATGCCCATTGTCACATTTGTGTGTATGCGTGTGCACGTGTATAGAGAAAGCGAGTGAGAGAGGTACTTTGCTGTGTGGAATTGTAGTCTTAGTTTTGGAGTGTATCTTTGTTAGTATATTCATTAATCACTTGATAGTTCATTCAATGCCCTAGCAATAACAAAGTAATAAGAATGAGTAAGTGTGAAGACAATTATTTTAAAACATAAAAATTTTCTTTAAGAATTTTATAATAAGTATTTTTTCCACATAAGGGATTTATGAATATTAATTCAAATTAAAAAAAATCTGATACCATTAATTGAAAATTTAAAGCTATATAAGAGTTTTTTAATTTTAATGTATAAATTTTAATTCCCAGTTAACTATATTTTTTATACCTTGAATTTGGAATCAAGACTTATAAAAATTTTAAAATTTAAAAAACCATATAAGACTTTTCTTAAATTTTAATTAAGTTATGTAGAAATCTCTATTTTTCAGTTAATAGTAGCTTATATCCTGAATTAAAAAGCGATCAAGATTCACAAATACGTTAAAATTTTAAAAATTCTTGTAACTTATTCCTAATTAATTCAGACTCATGTCACGATCGCGAAAAAAGAAAACTAAAAAGTGTCGTTTCATTGAAAATGCAAAACAAAAACAAAAACCATTTTACTTACTGTTCAATAAAACAGTAAAATGGTCTCGCCCTTTTGATAAGTAAGAATGTAAGACGACGCCAATTCTAACATCCACAAAGGCAATCGTAAACCAATCAAACTATATATATACATATATATAAAGCTAATTAAACCCATTCATATTGTCCAATAATCCAACATGCATTTTAGCCAACGTAATATGATTTTTTTTTCTCATCCGACCGATCAGCTAATTAAAGTCCAATATATTGAAACAGTTTTATAGGTTAATTAATTAATATTCGGAAGACGCTATCTTTAACAAAAAAAAAACAAATAAATATTAAAATAAGTATTATTTGACATATCCAAGGAATAATATATAGTTCGTACGTATATGGGAGCCAGCAGAATATCACTAACTTGTCCCCTACATATTGCAAGTCACTGTACACTTCTAATAGAGTGTTTTTTCCGGTATAACCACCCTGTGGGGACACGCGCATTTCACCCCGACCCTCGCCCTATAAATACCTCCTCTCCACTCCCACTCCAACTCAAGCTTCCAATGGCCATCTTCAAGTCCTCCTTCTTTCTTGCCTCTTTCTTTCTGCTTTTAGCTCTCGGAATATGTTCTGCTAAAAGAGCTCTGCTCACTCTCGGCGAAGTCGCCACTCACATTCCGTCTGTCGGCTACGGCGCTGGACATGTCGCCGGCTCAGGTGTTTACGGTGGTGGTGGAGGTGGAGGTGGCTCCGGAGGTGGGGGTGCATACGGAGCTGTAGGTGGGTATGGTGGAGGTAGTGGAGCTGGTGAAGGAGGGGGAGCTGGGTATGGAGGTGCTGGGGGACATGGAGGAGGTGGTGGTGGTGGTGCAGGTGGGGGAGGAGGAAGTGGTGGGGGAGCAGCTGGATATGGAGGTGGTGGAGGAGAAGGTGGAGGCAATGGGGCTGGGTATGGTGGTGGTGGAGAGCATGGTGGTGGGTATGGTGGTGGGGGTGGTGGTGGAAGTGGTGGAGGAGGAGGTGCTGGCGGTGCAGGTAGTGGATATGGAGGTGGCGGAGGTTCCGGTGGGGGATATGGTGGTGGGGCTGGTGCGGGAGGTGGTGGCGGAGGAGGCAGTGGTGGTGGCGGAGGAGGAGGGTACGGTGGTGGAGGGGCACATGGGGGCGGGTATGGTAGCGGTGGAGGTGAAGGTGGGGGCTATGGGGGTGGGATGAGTGGTGCTGGTGGTGGCGGTGGGGGTGCTGGTGGTGGACATGGAGGTGGTGCTGGTGGAGGCGGTGAAGGATATGGAGGTGGGCACGGTGGAGGTGAGGGCGGTGGCCATGGTGGCAGCTATGTGCCGTGATGCATGAAGGAGAGTGCATTAACACTGCAGCAAGGCAACGCTAATGGGTCTTCTCTTGCGATACCAAAAGTATTATTACCTTGAGCGAGAAATAAACGTGGATAAAGAACACGTGCAAATTGTATTGGAATGTGATTTTAAATTTTAATGGATGTCTAATGTATTCTACGATCGTCAAAAGTTGAATCTTATGATTAACTAATTTTATAATTTTAATTTTAATTAATGTCTTGATTACTTCCCTCAACCCTTACTGCTTCATTCATATAGAGTATTACTAATTACAACTTGAACGAACTAACCACACGCACTAACCATAAATTAATTTGAAAACTTTTATGCTATTTGCTTCCCAATACAAAACTTTCAAAGTGCTCGTTTTATTCAGTATTATAAAATTATTTATAACAGTTTTAACAATTTTGTTGTTAAAATGATTACTCCACTCGTCTCATTTTAGATAAAATATTTTGATTTGCTATGAAGATTAAGGAAAAGAAAAAAAAAATTGTACTATTTATACACTTTCCCTTCACTTTTTTACGTAAATCAAGATGAAAAAATTAAATATTGAAATGATAATTTAAAGGATAATATGGTAAAACAATCTACTAAGTACTAATATGGAAATGACATATAGTTTGGAATTACTCAAAATAAAATATGTTGCTTCCTTTTTTAAATAAAAAAATTATAAGATTATATCCCTCTATATATGTCACAATTTTTTCAGCATTTACTATTTTACCTAAAATCTTTACCATGTTTTCGGATTTAATAAATTATTTTACTATATTATCCTTCAAATTATTATTTCAATATCCATATTTTTTATTTTTTAATCTCCAAAAGAGAATATAAAAAAATTATAATACTTGAATCTTAACAGCTCTACCGAAACTCATTTTTTTGGGTAGAAGACAACGCTTTACATAATTAGTAATTATAATAATCAAGCTTTCACCAACCAAAAATATTTCATAATCGTCATTCAGACGAGAGAAATTATCTTGCTCATGACAAATAGTTGCCAAAACGCACATTTATTGGAACTTCTCAAGTCCACCCTGGTGGAGTCCACCACAAAATGAAATGATAACGGTGCTAACAGTTGTGAAGAATGGGAATTAGGTGGACAAGCCAATTTTCTAAATTTTAGATTTTATCATTAATTCAGGATACTCATGAAACTTTTTATAGGGGATTTCATAGAACAAAATCACTTTTATTGTTTCTATTATTAAGATATCAAAAATTAATTATAATTTCTCAATTTTGATACTAAACTTTTAATATTTTAATTGATATCAATCAGTACAGAGATTAACTAATTTATTCACCAATAAAACATAATTTGACATAAGAAAAGCAGTTACAAATACCAGAACAATAGTACTAGACATTATAATAGTAGTCATAGATATCAGACTAACCAATTTATACATCAACCTAACATATTAAACACCATAAAAGCGTTATTAGATGCTAGATCAGCAGTATTAAACATCAAGCTAAATAATTTACACATCAAACCTAACATAATTAGATGTTAAAAAATTAATACTAGATACCAAAACAACAGTTCTGAAAACCAGTTCAACTAATATATGACACCAATTCTACATACACCACACACTAAATTGTTGGAGCATTTTACTTCAATACAAAGGAAATTAATCTCTAGGCAGCTTGAGCCTCTTAATCACAAATAGCTAATTGTCTTTACTTTGTTTCTTAACGGCTTAATCTTTATTTTCTGTCCAAACGGTTAGTGATTTTAATTGCTATTAATTTTTCACTACTAAAAAAACCTTAATTTCCAACTACTGGCTGTTGGAAATTTTATGTTTCCAACGGCTGGCAGTTGGAAATCTATTCGTTGGAAGTAAAACTTCCAACGGCCCAGGTTTTAGCAGTTTAAATTTCCAACTGTCAGCCGTTGAAAAATAAGCAGTTGGAGAATTTCCAACAGCTGTAGTTTTTTTTTTTTATTTTTTGTGTTCCAACTGCTCAGGCAGTTGGAAAAAGCAGTTGAAAATTTGGCCATATTTACTTGCCGTTTCGAATTATTTTTCATTGATTGCACTGTTCATTCGAATTGATTGTTTGCTTTAAACTTTAACCTATTATATTCTAGATAATTATATCAATTGTAGTCAAATTTTTTACTACAATTACATAACAATATATATTAAACGACATAAAAACATACACAATTCAAATTACTACATCATTATATAAATGTACTTATAAATCCACACATAAGCATTTATAGTAGAAATTACATGGTTTCATTCTCCAACTAAATGTTTGTTTGTTAATGAACACACATAGTAGCATGATATACATGATATATTCTTAATCCGATCCCGAGTCATCATCATCATCTGCAGGAGACGCGGGCGGTGGAATACCAATTGACTTACATATGTACTCGAGCTCAATCCGTTGTCTCATCTTCAGACGCTCTAGCTTCCGCTCATAATGTGATGCTTGTTGTGTAGTTTGTTCCGCTACGACTCGCTGTACTTATTGAGTGAACTTCGGAGTCTGTGTGACATCAACATGTGTTGCATACGTAAGCGCTGGTCGTCGTCGTCTAGGCACAACATGTTGTTCTGATCCAAGTCCAAATAAATTTCTTTTATTTATATTAACAGATAATTAAAATGACAATCATCTATTTTTTATTATTCAATTGAAAAATTATAATTAAAATAAATTTATATAAGTTTTAGAATCAGTCAATTTTTTCCCACATTTTTTTTCCTTTTTTAATAAAGAGAATTTTATCCACTTTTTTTTCAAGCCCAATATTTTAGTCAAGGTGGTATAATGATTCTGAATTCGGGACTTCAAATTATGTATTTTCAAGCTCTGAAAATTAGAGTTCTTGAATCTATAATATAATAATACCAAATTAAATAAACTTTTGAATATTTTAGGATATCAATTTTCAAATAGGCTAGACTTTGATTTGGAGTTAACTTATTTTTTGCCAAATAAAATTTTTATGTGTACAACGAATAAGTAACATATTAAGGTGAATTACACTTTCAGCCAATAAGATTTAGTACTAATTATTCTTTCACAGCTTCACCAAAGGTTAGGAAACATACTCCTAGACTTTACATTTTTCAACTCTAATAGAGAAAAATATACTCTTCCATTGACATAAAGGTTACATAGGCATAATATTCACATATATATATTATTATAATAATTATTATTACTGTTAATGGATATATTATTAGTATTATAGTAATATAAATTATTATTTTTACTATTACAATTACTACTACTACAACTACTAATTATTTTTATAATTATAATTATTATTTGAATTATTATTACTCTTATTGGATTAATTAGAAGTATAATTATATTAAGAATTAGTATTATATTACTATTACTGTACTACTATCTTAGTATATTAATAATAATTATTATTATTATTAATTATTACTATTATTATAATTACTAATAAATCCAATAAGAATAATAATAATATTATTATTATAAAGAATAAATTATTATTAAATAATAATTAATTATTATTATTAGTAAGAACAACATATATTATATTGAAGGTCAAACTTATTCAAACAAGCTTATTTAAATAGAAATATTTTGTATGTTTATATTAATTCCAATTCTTAAAATATTTTGTACGTTTATATTAATTATTTACTATTTTTTAAATATACTAAGTAATTTCAGAGATAATTCTACTACCTAAACAATTTACTTAAACACCCTAATTATTTCCTATTTTTAAATATAATAACTAATTTCAAAGGTAAAATATACTACCTAAACAATGTACTTTAAACTATTTATTTAATATTTTTAATTATTCCAACTAATTTGAGAGATAATTATACTACCTAAACAATTTATTAAAATCAAAATTATTCATTATTTTTAAATATAATAAATAATTTCATACATAAATTTAGTACCTAAACAATTTACGTAAAACTAATTATTTACTATTTTTAATTATACTAAATAATTTCACACATAAATATACTACCTAAAAAATTCACTTAAAACTAATAATTTCATATTTTATAATTAATCCCGAAAATAAACAAAAAATTGTAAGAAAATGCACATAAATTTGCAATTGTAATGGGTAACCTAAAAACTTCACATCCAACCATCAACAACACAAAATCACAAATATTGCACATATTTCAAACCAAATTAACATGTAATAATCCGGATTATGCGTATTTATTGGGGAAAAAATTTAAAAAATATGAAATAAACCAACTGACCTCAAATCCAAATGTTTACTTCCTTCAAATGCCTCCAAATAACTTCAATCCTGCAATAAAAACCAAAATCTTCAACCCATTATCAACCAAGAAGCTCAAATAAGGAAATACCGAAAAAAAAATCAAAAAAACTCGAAAAAAAACCAAACTAACATTCAGATCGCCCCAAATGACACCAGATCCACGTACAACTGACCTCGACGAAGCTGTTTCAGGGCTTAATCGAAGAAGAAACGTGAATGTGTGTGCTGTGCGATGAAGAGAAGGCAGGAGAGAGAGACGCGAAGAAAGCGAGCTGAAGAAAACGACTGGTGCTGGAGGGGGGTGAATTTAAAAACAATTTTTCCAACGGCCTTAGCCGTTGGAAACCTAAACTCAAAACTCACCGTTTCATTAATGAGCTTCCAACGGTTGAAGCCGTTGGTAAAATGTACAGGAGCCTTTTGCTTTTCCAAAACATTAAACATTAATTTCGCAAAACAAATTAAATTTGGCCATAATTTTATATATTTTTTCCAATGGCTTAAGCCATTTGAAATATTATCAAACTAAATTTGGACAATATTACATCCATTTCCCCTTTCACTATTTTTTTTCCAACGGCTGTAGCCGTTGGAAATATTCTAATCGTTATTATTTTAAAATTTACATTCAATTTCCCCACAGACTATTTTGTTTCCAACGGCTATCAACTTTAATTTTGACAAATTGAGTCAAATTTCCCCCTTGCACTATATTTCCAACGGCTTAAGCCGTTGGAAACATGACCCACGGAAATTTGGAAAAATGTAACGAAATTTCCACTGATCCTTTACTTTTCCAATGGCTGTAGCCGTTGGAAATATTACATATATACCTTCTAAATTTATTTTTATTATAGTTTCAACGGCTAAGCCATTGGAAAAGTTGTTCTACTACTTCCAACGGTTGTAGCAGTTGGAAATTTCCAACGGTTGGGCAATTGAAAAATTATGTTTTTTTAGTAGTGTTTCCACTAAACATTTTGGTCATTTTGTCCTCACTAGCCGTTGGGTTTTGCAATATATATGGTTCACAAGTTTTAGTTTTAAAAAACATTCCCTCATCTCCTTTCTCTCCCAGTTTGGTTCTTAACCCAAAATACTTATTTTTCTATGTATCTTTAAATGATATTGAGTAAAGAAATGTGTGGGCAGAGCTTTATTCTACAATAATGTATGTATGTGTGTAAAGCTACAACAAGATGATTTGGTTGTTTTCTCCTAAAGGCGGTGTGACCAAGACTACGACACAGGTATGGCATGAAATGTCCAAAAAAAAAAGTGGGTAGACCCACAACTAAACCAAATTATTCTTGATATATAGGTGATTTTTCTCTTATGTTTAACCTATTTTATACTACAATTTTTACTAAGTTTTATTACAAAACTATCTCTTTTCGTGTCGTTGGCAAGATCAATATTTTGTCCAAAATTTTGTAAGTTATTATTTGTGAATTTTATAATATTTTTACGATGTAGAAAAAACAATTTTTGGACATTTTGTCATAATATCCTTGTGAGAAATTTTAGGGCTAGAATTTTAAATTTCTCAAGTTGTACGAAAATTTTTAACTATTTATTGTTCAGAAATGTTGTTAAAAAAACAGAAGTTTTGCGGGCATTTAGAGCAGACTCATATTAGTATTATGTTTGAGAAAAAAAAATTACTGTCTACTTTTAATTATAAAATCATTTTTTAGAAGTTTGGGAAATATGTCTTTTATGGTAGACTAGAGGGGTTTTTCACCAAAAAAAAATGGAGAAAGGAACAAGGAGAAGGAAAAAAAAAATGGATCATTTCTTATCCACAATCTCTGTTTGATCTCGTTGGCTGGAGTTACTACGAAAATTTTTCACATTTGGTATATGGATAAACATTTTGATGACGGATCTTTTTCACTGAATTTTGCATGTGAAGCCATGAAGGAATATATGTATACAAAATAAGTTTTGGTTCCATAAGCAGCAATGGTGTCTATTGAAAAGGAATATAAATTATTAGATAATCATAAATTTTTTAAATTATTTCACATATATATATATATATTTGAATTATTATGAGCAAATAATCTAACTATTTAAGTGTTGTAGTTAGCAATTTAGTAATGTTTGTTAATCAATGAGTTTAGTGCGAATGAAAATTTCCAAATGTGACAGTTATTTTTCTGAAAGTTTGAAAGTTAGGACTAAGGTTGTAATTTTCCCAAATTGCCGAGGGACTAACCGGCTGCATTTCTCAAAGATGAGGGATTAAGTTGCACAGATTCATAGTTAAAGGATTAACTCGCTTGAGTTGACAAAGTTAAGGGACCAATTGTGAATTTTTCCAAACAAAAACCTCCACAAAGCATCTCCTGCAAGATGTTTTTTTTTTTTTGTGACTTTTGGTATTCCATTTTACACAATACTGTACGGATGTGATGTCTAATGACCCAAATTGACAGAAACAGAGACCAGATTTAACATGATGGGATGGCTCATTCCTTGTACATATTCATCTCCATAAATTCTTTGCAAATTTAATATTGCTCATCTTCGAGATGGGAGAGGAGTGAAGAGCCAATTCGATATTTGGACGTGGAAATATATAGGGAAAAAAAACACAGATGATGAAACACGTACATCTGCAGATACAGCTGAAAATATACAAAAGGACCATGGACACAAGCTCGTGCTCAAAGTATGGCCGGCTTGGTTTATTGGGCATTCGGGAGCTGGTGTAAAGTTGTAGGTTTATTTATCAATGACCCGGAAATGAACCGGGCCCTGAGGAAATCGACAGAAACTGAGAGACCAGAACATAATCCGTCAATCATGAATCTTCATCCGTGTCCTGCACCTGATCTTCTTCTTCCTCCAGGATCCGCTGCAGCTGCTGAGACATTACGAGCATCGGGGTTGGAGCCCGAGAGACCGGTGACTCGTCCTCGCCCCGCCCAGGAGTCGCTTCTCCCATGTTCTCCAGCAGAGGCCCCCCCTTGATCATGTCCACATGCCCTTCATCGTTCATCATCATCACGTTGCAGGGGATTTTCTTGGCAAAATATTTCCTGCTCTTTCTCAGATCTTTGTTGCTGCAATTTTTTCCATTTGATAGGTAAATGATCACCAGATAGGTTCCAGAGAAATGAGAAAAATTCCCACAACTAGACGAGATAGATGTCAAACATTTTGGTCACCTGTCAAAGACGACCCATGTGGCCCGGAGGCCTATTATTCTCTCCACGATCATCAATGGCAACGGATACCCCATCACCACTTCTTTCTGGGGCACCACCTGCATGCAATGTTTAAACCCATTACATGAATCGCCTACGAGAAGATGGATACTAGTTATTGAAATCATGTTTTTTTATATATGAGAGAGACGAACAACTTCTGAGAAAGCAGAGAGTTAGAAAATACCTCATATATTTTGCAGAGATCAAGAATTGCTTGGAGCTTTAGGTATTTGGAATCGTTCTTCCGCTCTTGTCTCTCTTTTATGAAAGACAAATGCTCAAATTCTAACATCCACACATCGTGCCATATCTTGGAAGACACTGCACAACAACAAAGTCACAACTCAGGTCAGTTGCTTGAATCGGAAAATGTATAGTACAGGGGAGCTTTTCTCCAATTTTTGTCCACCTATTCCTGGGAATTTTGTAAGCTGGGAGAAACTAAAAGGCTTGCTTACGAGGAATGTTGAGCCATGGCATGACACCGAGAAGGGTGACGGTGTAACCGGCCTTGACAATATTGTCCAGAACCCATTTCAAGAGTTCTGGAGTGAACTCCACCAGGCCGTCCATCACTACCACCACATGCTTAGCAGCGTCAGCTGATGATGGCCTCAGATCGTCAGCCAGTTTCTTCATCTTCCGCTGCAAAAGCTTTGGCATCGTAAACAGTGACTAGTTCCCCGAGACATCCATCTTGACTTCTGCAAATGGCAGAGAAGGCGGAAAGAAGGAAGGTAATTCATGCGACACCAAAGCCCTTTTAACACTTGGTGACCAAGTTTGTGCTGAGCCAAAAGGATGAAACATGCTTTGTTTTCGCCACAGAACTCGCTTAGTACGACAAACGCAAAGCCTCTTCTGTGTTGTGTCGGAAAAGCCAACAAGCGAACATACAGAAATTGGCCTACTGCTCTTGGATTCCAATATTTGGACGACCAGTTGTTTATTCCCATCAGGATTAGAAAAGAACGGAAGCTTCCACCAGACTTCTTAAATGGGCAAATATACTGTTGGCCCAAGTGCAATTCAGGGTGAATTGATTGATTTTTAAAAAAAATTGAAGATGATTTTTTTTGAAACCTTTAAATTAAAAGCAAATCAAAGAACACAATTAAACTTATTCTAATTAGAAAAATCAACCATAAAAATTTTAATTTTTTTAAAAAATTTGCACTGAGTAGATTCTTATAGATAATAACGATTCACTCAATTTTAAGTAATAGAAATAACTCAAGCAGAAAATGTTTGAATACAAGAATTATTGTTAAGATTTGATTTTTTTTCTTTTAAGAGTCTACTCTTCTCCAACTCACAATTTTGAGGGTTTTTTCTTACTAATAATCCAAAAATATAGAAGGCATTACACTATTTGATAGTTCTCTTTATCACCAACTCTCATTAGTTTTTCTAAAGACTAACTAAAAACTCCCCACATCCATTTATTTTCCTAAAGGATAATCGGAAACATCACCACCAACACTCTTGTCCTTCTAAGGAAATAACTCACAAGGTAATCTCACCAAGTTGGTGTTCATAAGGTCATAGCTTATAAGAACAATTAAAGCACTATTTGTTAGATAAACAAGTGAAAATACAATCTCTTTTGGTAAATCTTAACTTAAGCAAACTTGATTTGATTTTAATGATATATTCTCATTTTTAATAGCCAATAGTACTTTCAAAAATATTTCTTGATGTATTTGCATGCTTTTAGGATTAAGAAGACCATCGCGTAGCAGCTAGAGAAGTCTGAAAATGCTCCACAAAATCTGGTAGTTGCTACTTTGTTTTTTGTTTGTGCAAGTTTCATCCTAACTAATCTGTTAAACTTCGATTTTAATGTGTTAGCCTCAATTTCGTCATTCAATGGCCATAAACAGCCAAAGGCAGGCACTAGCACTGCCAAATTGTCCAAGTGTCATGCCATCATTCGTCGACAGGATTTTGAAATTTGGACTCTATTCAAGTCAGATGAGAGAAAAACTCGCTATATTTAAAAAATATGGGTCAACAAGTATCAAACAAAATCTCAACAGATCCAAGCTTGAGTTTAATCAATTAAAATAAAAACTTGATTACTTAAGTGCTAGACAGACTTGAGTTATGAATTAACAGGTTAAACCATTTTTTTAATAGATTATATTTGAAACTCTATAAAAGAGTTTGTCATTTAGAAATCAAATTTAATTCAAATACTAATACATTTAATAACATTTTTAACTCATTTCAAAAATAAAATTACACAATAAAATTAATTTTTTTCCCTCTAATCATACGCTTAAAGCTTCCAATTAAAAACATACTTGGTTGAAACTTGTAGCACTTTGAAGCTAAAACATTTAAACCACAAATTAGTCTTATAACCATTAAAATTCAAGTTACATTAATTGGAACAAATCCAACAAAAACAAAAAGAAACAAAAGAAAAAATAGAGAAAATGATCCTTCATACGATGGACGCTCCTGCCTATGCCCAAAAATTTTAAACAGGACTTGAATCCAAACATCAATATATACTTGTTAAAGCAACAGGACCAAACGGCAAGTTAAAAGGGTATTGAAGCTTTAACTTTACATTTTCGTCCTGCATAGAACTATAATCAGAAGACCTCAGTAAGCCACAGATAAGCCACCACTAAAAATCACTCCTCATAATTCAGAATCTCTATAATTAGTAAAAACCAGCTCAACTTAGCTCAGCACCAATCTCCAGCTAGTACCGACGACTGCGCTTCCGCTTATGTGAACTTAAGAATTTATAAGGAGATGATCCCTTTCCCTTTTTCTTACGAGGACTGCCACTTTTGTAAGGAGATGACCCCATTCTTCTTCTCTTACAAGGACCAACCGTTCTAAAAGGAGATGATCTCATTCTCTTTTGTTTAAGGGGTGTCTGGGGTTGCAGGAGAGATTGAATAAGCCTTTGACCTCTTGAGGAAGGCATGTTACTGTTAATATATCGAAGTGCTTCCCTTCTACCGCGATCAATTGAAGAGCTATTTTTTGACCCTAGATGTTCACTTTTCCGAGCTTTCAGATTTTTTGAGTGAATGAAGGAATCTTCTTCAGGACCTGTTTCACGTATTGAACTTAGTAAATTTTACTCTACTAAAAATATTAAGGGAACACATTCATCAAATTTAGTAGGGAAAAAGAAAATAGAAGTCAACCTGAAGATCTTCGTTCAGCAACATCTGGCGCATGAGATCTGTCTGGTTTCTCAAGGGAACTAGTGCTCTCCTCAACGTTCTCAGCTTCCCCACTGAATCTCTTTCCTTCATTTTGATCTCCAAAACAAACACTTGAACCAGGAAGCACAGAACGAAGATCAGGAGCATCCACAGTAGAGTCGGAAGGCTCTGACACATACTGATTTAACTTAATGCCACCGGCAGTAATTGTTTCATTGACCACATCATCATTTTTTGTTTCACTAGTGATCTTAGCTTCTCCATCAGCACCATTTTCAGACCCATCATTCATACAATCATCTATATTTTCTGCCCTAGAAGCAGATTCACCGTCCACATTATCTAAAACTGACTTGGGGGATGTGTTAGATGCATCAGGATTCAAGCATGGTTTTTGAACTGCTATCGCACTTGAAAACCAGGGTATGTCCTGCCTGGCGTAGAACACAATGTATGCTCTTTCAGAAAGGACACTTTTCTCTTCAGCTCCAGTGACCTACAATGGATGCAGATAAAGTTCCTTTAGATCCAATAAAGGCAAAACATGTAAAACATAGACCCTAAACGTCTGACACATCTTGTATGTTCAGAGTTTTCAAGCTGTGAAAACTCAACCATGAGCATATCAACAAATTATAAGCACGACAGTAAACCATACACAAATAATGATCTTCTAGCAAACCATCACAAGTCATCAACTTTCCAGACACAAATTAGAATCACGTAAGTTGAGGGTGCAGTTGATGGTGTTGGTCAAGATGTCCAACATCAGTATGCACATCAACTTTCTTAATTAAACTAAAATACCATAGCACATTTACAATGCTTGGACTAACAGATAAATAGTACACATGAATGTTGTTCATGGGCACACTCAATGATGGAAAATTAAGAGTTTGTGCATATTCAGCAAAACACAATAGTGAAGCTATCAGAAGCAAAGCAACAGCACTAAAGTGAGTTTATAATAGAAACTAAGCTATTCTTACCCTTGAATCATTCAGCATATGCCATGTATCTGGGAAGGACCGAACATAAGAAATGTAATGTCCTGAACAGAGTCTGAAACCATAATGCTCCACCACAGCATACAGTTGATACTTTAGCTCTACCTATAAAGCAGAGAACAAAAGGTGAACCTATAAGTTTCGTCATCATCATCATCATCACCACCACCACCACCACCATAATAATAATAATAATAATAATAGAGATAAATGTATAAGTGCACCAAGTATGAGTGTGTGGATGTGCGCATTTGTAAAGGATAGACAGGTCAAAGCAATATGATAAAAAAGATCAAAACAGTCAATTTGGTAGCTTCAGAATTAAAAGATTGTAAACACACATCACATTCAAGAGTCATCAGGAGCAGGAGGTGGGCAAATAGAATTATATTCTAGCCATGACTTCCAACAAAGAACAATGAATTTTCACTCACATCTTTGCTTTGATTTGCAATTGTGTAAGGCCGCAGATCCAGTTCCAGGGGAAACTCAACATGTTTGCCAATCTTTTCAACAGAGCTTCCGTCATTCTTGAATCTCTTCAAATGAAGCGCCATAATTTGGGGCACCTGATCCAGTAAAAGCTGTTTTTCCACTGACACTTCTTGTTTACAGTTCTCACACTCAAACTTTGACTCCAAATTTATTTTTTCAACAGAAGTGAAAGATTCCAAAGCACAGGAAAGTGTATCCACATCTTCAATCTCCAAACTCAAGTGATTCATAGGCTCGTGGGTCTCAGAACAATGGCCACAGTTACAGCAGCTTAGCTAAGAGTATAAAAAGTTAGTGATCGTCAAATAAAGGGCTTACAATATAACTTTAAGGAAAATAACATATTGACAACAGAAACAAAGTTCCAGATAATCTGGTTCATACTTTGCTGACTAGACGACCACAAAAAATGTGCTTGATTAGGTTCTCATCACCAGAGGGCTGACCAGTGTCCTTCAAATTCACATCCAAACAACTCTCAAGCTTATCTAGCAAGCATACTAAGAACTCATGAGCATCTTCTTGATGGTACCTCTGAAAATCAGATGATATATCTGGGCAATTAATAGGTCAAAGGTTCACAAAAGTTGGCAAAACATGCATTCTGAATCTCATAGTCTAAAGGGTAAAGATAATGAGTGAATGGCAAATATAAACATTCAAATGGCAAACACATACATTCAGTCAACCAACCCTTTTATTCCCCACTAATTGTTGCATCAAAGCAGCTAACCATGAAACCAAAAAAACAAAAGAGAGGATTTCATTCATCTGCAAGAGGAAAAAGGATACGGTTCAAATTCTCAACTATTTTTGAAGGAGAAATGACCCCTCCAGAAGAATTTAAAGCAAGTTCAATGTGGTCCTTCAGAGCGCAGAGTATACAGAAGTCTTCACCACCACCTAACAATTAGAAGAAACAAAGTCGGTTTAACTGGGAAAAGAAAAAAAAACGCTTGGGTTTATTTAAGCATCGCAAGAAACATACATTTGCAAGCCTTCTTCTGATTCACAGATCGTAAACCCTGGACAAAAGGAACAGTGTGGGTGAAGCATTGCAGCACGGCGTTGACGAAGCAAGTGTTGCCCAAATTCGACAGCCCCGCGCCCTGCATAACAAATAGCATAAAATTGGTTAGGGATCGAACTGTAACAACTAATTTTTAAAATGTCGAATTGACCTACCACGCCGGTGGGCTCAATCTCGACTTTCGGCAAGCTGAAGAACGGCCTACATGGAATTGGATCTCTAAGGGGTTCAAGCTGACGCCAAGAGCCCCAACGATTAATGCAGCGATCGCCTCGCTCGAGGCCCTCGGAGGGCCATGAAAGGCAGTTGGAGAGACAATCTTCGTCGGGCGGAGAGTCGAACAGGGAGTCGGAGAAAGACGACCACATAATGGGAGCAGAAGAGGCACTAGGGTTTTGATGAGCTGGGCCGTTATCAGTCTGAATCGGTGAAGCCTCTTCTGGTTCCGGGCTAGACTCTGAAGATAGATCCTCATCCGACGCTGAAAGACACGGGGAATCGGGCTCCGCAGGAGAAGCTTGAGAAGGAGCATGAAGACAACAAGAGGGGGGGTCGAATCCTAGGGTTTGGAGGAGGTGGGTGGCCATGGAGATAAGATGAGCAAGCGCGGAGAGGGAGAAATCGCAGTATTAATTGGGGCCCTAAATTTGGAAGGAAAGATTTAGGGAGGGAGTGGGAAAGGAAACGAGGGTTTGGAGGGAAAGGGAAAAGGATTTGAAAGAAAAAGGAGAGGTTTAAGGTTGGGAGATTTGAAAAGGGAGGGAAAAAATAACCGCCATCTTTTCAGGAATTAATTGGTAAAATTTGGGGAGCAACAGTAAGTAACAAAGCAAACAAACCTGGTTGGACTTGGATTTGGATTGTGGGGGTGGATAGGGAAGACGACGACAGATGGGGACTTGAGGGAGAAACAAAGTTGAACTTCGTTCCAGTTTTTTACTTTGTTTTTTCCCCTTCCCTATTAAAGAGATTGCGAAAGCGAGAAGTGCCGAAGCAACTTCTACGTAAATGCCTGGGTAGCCCTTATGCTTGTCTCAATCCGTCATACTACACCACTAACTATAGTCATCTCCGCTTAACCCTTTGGCCTTCACAAACAGTTCCACGGCTTGCGCCTCCAATTGATAAAATGGTACGATGACGCTTTTGATTATTTTTAACATAATGATAAAATATATAGCATGCGCGTACTAGACTTCTTTAGGATTCAGCTTTTAATATAGACATACAAAACATGTCATGCATTTCATTTGCTTTTAGAGCAAATTATTAGTCATTTTTATTGTCATCATTAATAAAATTATTAACAGGTTAACCAAAATGAAACAACAAAATTCTCAACAGATACCATCCACATATACTAGTTAATTTTTTTTAAAAAAAAATATTTCTAGACAATCTCAACTAGTACTAGTTTAAATAGTCATCAGGCTCCTTTCAAAAGAAAAAAAATCATCAGTCATCATGAGAGTCATGTCATTAGAATAAAATCATAGCGTAAAAAGATGTTTTTTCTTTCAAATTAAACTGAATTCCTTGGTCTTCTTCGTTTTAGGCCCAATGTTATAGTGTTTACCTGTATACTATCAAAATTGCAGTTGTTTTTTTTGTTTAGAATATATCATGAGGCACATTTATAATACCAAATTCAGTTTTTTTTTTGTTCTTTAATTAGAATCTAGAGAATCATAATACAAATTGAAGTATTGTAATCAATCTATGATATCCTCCTTACGATAAAAGTTTGAGATTATCATGTGCCAAACCTAGCTATTAGAGGTGATTGTTAACCGCCATTAGCAATTTACATCTCTATTTCCTCTATAACTCGCAATTATTTGACTCATATCTAGAATAAGAATTCACACGTCAAAATGGTCAATTGTGTTATGAGCTTTCTCATGCAAAAAATATTACCACAAGTTTAAAAATATTTGAGTGCACTTAAGTTAGATGAGGTAAAGTACGTTGAGCTATACAAAAGATGTGAGTATACAAGTCATTGATGAAACATTATTCTCTATAACTAAACATGCTAACTGTTTTACCTGCAACAATAGTTTTTTTTTTATTTTCTTGCATGAACTCAGGTTAGTCTTTCTCGGCCCAGAATATGTCGAAAATAAAAAATAGTAAAATGCATAATGTGTCGTCTATTGATGTATGATAATTTTTTTTTTTATCCTCAAACTTTGAGATTAAGCATTTTCACCACTCTAACTCTATCCCAATTAAAATAAAAGATATTTTGAACTTTTACTTTTTATACCTTAGACTCCTAAACTTGCATGAATTAAAATTAAAACCCCAGTTTGTGCTTAAATCTCAAATCATACTGGTTACCATTAATTTTAAAACATTTCCAGCTTTTTTCAAAACATTTGAATTGACCATACTTAATTTTTGAATTCATAACTTTGTTAATACTCTTTTTCTATATAAACTCAATTAATATAAAAAAAATTGTATTTTAATTGATTGACCCACAATTAGAGTGTGAGCAGATTTCTACTTTACTAATATAAACATGAGGTGAAGACAAGAGCTTATCATCACGTGCCTGTTGCACAGGAAAGGTGTTTACTCCTTTGTGCCAAAATTTCTGCAAATATTTACTTCTATCAAATGAGTCGTGAAGTGGTCAACTTTCCGCAGTTAAAGTGATTAAGGATGGTGTGAGTATGGCCTGACTCAAATCGAAGACCAATTTGGCTATTTTTATTTGATTGGTTTGGGATAAGTAAAAATTACCAAGAGCTTATACATTCATTCAATTACTGAAAAAACTACAAATTTTTGTGTTGGTTTTGGTTTTATATGGAACCAATCCAAATTAAAAGTAAACAAAAAATTTATACTTAAATATATTATGAGATTTATGATATTGCATATTTGCCCATAGTATTCCTTTACTGAAAAGTTATAATTTGATGGTTATCTTGTCTCTTAAACACAAGGTGTAACCCTTACTTTATCCTTTTTGAATTAATGTGTCACTCTTCTAAATTGTACCAATTATATGTGTGTAAATTTTGATTTAGTTTGAATTGTGATATTTCCTAATATGGTAAAATATGATGGATTCAATTATTTTTTACTTCTCAATTGTTATTTTGGAAGAGATTTTATTAAATTTTGTAAGTATACATTCAAAATTGAAAATAACAGAGAACCAGAAAAAAAAATAAACAGAGCCATAGATCTGATTCATCTTGGTATTTGTTCTTAGGTTGGGTATTTTTGAAATCATAAGTATTTTAGTTTGGTTGGCCTCCAACCCAAAACATGTTCATCCCTAGATTCAGGGGCTTTTCAAAGGCTTGGAAGAGTATGATGAGATCCATAAATGATACATTGTCCCCACTCCCCAGTCCACCCCCTCGTTAATTGGCCAAGGAAAGGGTAACTTTGTCGGTTAACAAAAGTTTGAGGGGTTTTTGTTGATATTATTTCTCGGATCCAAGAAACACTAAGCCCTACTTTCTGCTTGCGCTCCGTATCAGAAGAACAACCCCGACAAGTTCTAGCTTTGGCTTGCTTGCCTGCGAAAGAGTGTTGACAGGTTCGGTTAGGTCTTGTTCGGCCCGTTACCGACGCGCCACCGCCGGGGCATCAGGTATTAGTTATCCTCCTCCCTCTCCGAACTCAATCTTCCATAATTTTTTTGTTGATTTTGCGGGTTACTGTTATGTGAGTCTGGGTCCGACCATTTTCGGTGTTTGGTTGTACATGCGTTGCTCGTTTAATTACATTGAAAGCAACTGAATGTTGGAGCAGTAAATTAGGTTTCTCGAATTTGGATTTAATATTGGTTTTGGGCATTTAGAATTTTGATATGTTATTGGTTCTTTCTGCTAGCTTAGTATGAGAAGTTGGGAGAGTTTCAATTGCTTGTGTTTGGTGACTGATGTTTAAACTCTGTAAGATCGGTTTATGTATGAAATTCAAATGCTTTGCATGATATCTTATGGAAGTAGTAAATGTATTTGATGTCCGGTCTGTTTTTTCATTCTTGGTTTTGTCACTTAATATGAGCGTCTCAAGTATTTTTTGTGTGCTGGTATTGTTTTCTAGCCATACTGCAGCATGGAAGAACTGGAGCATTTACTTTCAAAATCAATTCCGAAGAAAGCCACAAAGGAGAAAAAAAGAAAGAGGGAAGCGGGGAATGAAGAAGTAAAAGGAATAGATGGAGAGGAGCCACTCCAAGATCCAAATGAACTGCAGAAAGTGAAGCAGCTCCAAGAAGGAACTGAAAGACAAACACTCCAAGAAAAAGGAGAGACTTTTAGAGTGAAAATCCAACTCTTCCGAGAACAACCAAACAAAATTCCCCCAGTAGTTGGCTATTTCCCATCTGGCTACAATTCCTGCAAGGACCAGGAAGACCAAGGTGATGGACCAGATAACAAAAGTCCACCAAGGATTAAAGTTTATAGGAACAAGCTTGAGAACAAGAAGAATAGGCTCCAATTTGTGGTTAGCCCCAGTGGATCCAAACTGGAGTTTGTTGGTTCTAATTATTCTGGGGAAGCAGCTACTCCCCAGTTGTGTAGTTACTCACTTGGAGTCCTTGATAAGAAAACTCAGACATTGAAGGTTATTCCCATTGCATCTAATAAGGTAAATTATCAGTTATCTATGGGCTTTACCTTTCTTTCTTCTTTTCTCTTTTTTTAGATTTAATCAGGATGATAATGTGTGGGTGGGCTGGATTGTTGGAAGGAGGCATATATTAAAAATCAAACAGGAAGTAATCTTTTTCCTGTTTTTATTTTCATAACCCGTGGAGAGTGTTTGATATTTTGGAGTTGAAAATCATCTTACATTAGCCTTGACGTTTCATCATGGATTTGCATTGTTAAGCTGTACATATGGTTGATAAAATATTTATTAAGATGGAAGAAATATAAATGCATAAAACTCTTGTGGTCACGTGCTGAAGAATAGACAACATGACATCTTTTCCCTTGTTTTCCATTTCGAACTCTGGATTTGCTTGTCCCATTAGATTAAGGATTGGGAATTTTCAATAGTTTGAATGATATTTTGTTTTAAATGCTTTTGATTAGTCTTGTTATGAGCTTGACCTCAATCATTATGTCTTAGATAATCAGACTGGAACCAAAGGTTGGTGGAATGTCAGACTTAACAAACAAGGGTCCTTCAAATTCAGTAAAAACAGAAAACTCCACTAATCTGCAGGAGCAGCAGAAGAAAAAGGAAGCAAACCTTCAAGATATGTATGGCACTAAAAAGGACAAAAATCAGGTTTGCTATCTCTTATCCATCAGCATCCGAATCACGATGTTTAGCTATGAGATTTTTAGTACAACATTTTGGTTTTCTACTTTAATAATGTTCCACATAAATTCATTGTCTATGTTATTCAAAAAGTTATCAGCAATTAATATGGCTTTAGGAGAATTCACAATCCTTGTATTTTTGGATTGTTTGACGAACCAGTCATGTGTATTCGAAATCTGAAACTAACTAGCAAGATCCAAAACAGTGTTTTGTAGGTTATCTGCCAATTAAATTGTACCTTCTTTCATTATAAATATGAACATGCACTTATCTGATTCAGTTACTTTGACTTATCTTTGAAATGATTCTGCATTCCTCCTGATTATTGCCCATGTCAACTTTCTTACAAAAAAGCAAAATGAGCAAATGTGGTCTCAGGCCAACCCATTTAGGGTTTGTTTTTATTCATGATTTCCACTCTCCAATCCACAGTGACAGATTTCTTTTTTCCTTGGCTATATAGGAACTTGGTGTTTGATTGCACATAACTTGTATTTGACGAAAGAGGCAGTGAGTTCAATGATTTCCACATGGATATTGGCCAAAACTGTAATTTTTTAAGCTGCAAAACATTTGTGCTCTTAATGTTTTTTAACGTATGAAAACAAACATCAGATCTGTGCTCCCATATCAGGTGAGAATAATGATTGCTAACTTGTTGATCTGATTATTTCATGTATAAAGAAAATAGATAGCAGGAAGAGAGAAAATTGAGGACTTTGTTTAGTCTCAAAACATGATCAGTATAAAACGAGGTTGAATTTCTACTGCTATTAACAGAGCTGAATTTTGAAAAAGTTTTGTCAGTATTTGTAACTCGCTATATGATGTAATATTACAGGCGAGGAAGTCTGCAGCTCTAAAACAAGAGGATAATCCTGAGTCGCAGCGAGCTTTAGATGCGGAGATTCAGGAGGCTACCATTGACAAAGAGGCTCTTGAAAATACTAGTTCTCATATTGCTCGCAATATTCCTCCACATGATCTCTCTGCCACTGAGCGACACAAGGTGTATCCATTGGACAAGATAATTCTGCATTCAGAATGGAAATTCCTTGGAGATGTTGACAGTGTTTTGCAAGCAGGAGCACCAACTTTTGTTTCTAACAGAATTTATAGGCTGCAGGGCGCTGAGGTAAGGATGACTAGTTTTTCCAATATATTCTTGTCACTTATATTTGTTGTCTGAAGAATATCGGTTCATCAAGATGGCTTCTAGTGACTTGCTCATGGTCACATAGAAGCTCCCATAGAGAGTAATATAATATTTTGTGCACAATGTGGTTAAAATTTTTAAATGCCTACTTCCTTGGTGAACATAATAATGATTTCAGTTATGAGTCAGAACTGCTGAAGGGATGTGGAAGTTGTGAATGGTTCTGTTTCTGTTTCATGCTTACAATTGGGGTTATCCTTTCAACATTGCGATTTCTGTTCCCTCAACGAGTATCCTTTCGTTTGACATGGACCTAATTTATATATCTCCATGACACTTATGAATGCAGAATGAGCAGGAGGAGAAGACACTGCCTTGTCTTTTGTCATACATCACTCATCTCATCAGGTTCAGGGATGAGTTCTCAATGGATCGTTTTTCTTCTGCGAAGAGGCATAAGATCCCAAGCATTTTGCGCCAGAAGTTTTCTACCATGTTTGCGGATCCTGGGTCAAAAAAACTGTCAATTGACAAAACCAATCTTCTGATCAGCTATGTATTGGTGCTAACTTTACATGTTGATGGATTCAAAACCAACCCATCTGATATAGCCAGAGATCTGAGCATGAGTGATATTACGTTAAGACCACATTTCCTGAATCTGGGTTGCAAGTTTGTCAGTGAGAACAGGGTGACATTGGCTGTGCTCAATGCTCCTCTTCATTTTCAGGAGGACAGGCGAAGAAGAGGAAGAGGTCGAGGAAGAGGTAGAGGGTAGAAGGAAAAACTATTTTCTCATTACTGGTGTTATTGATGGTCTTTATATTTATGACGTTTTGTACTGTTTGTTGATGTGGGGCTGTACTGTTTTTGTTCTCTCACTGTGTCGTATACAGAATTCTTTATCTGAATTTTGCTAATATGAAATTTAGTAACTTGACTTGAAAAATAACTAATAAAGAAAAAGAAAGGCGAAAGGCAAAGAAAGGCAAAAGGCGCAAATGCCTACTATAGTTTTCACTACGGGGAAATCGGCTACTATAGTTTGCTAATGCGTTTGTTTGAGTAAAATTTGCCACCGTGTGATGACATGAGACCTTTTTTATGACATGACAAATTGACAGTGGATGTGGAAAGTTTGTGTAAAAAAAATATAAAATAAAACGTCAAATTTTTCCCTTTACATTGTAAAGTCATCCATAAGTTTTTGTGTCTTGACAATTTAACTAATGTCTACCTCCTGCCAGGAGGAAAAGGAAGCGAATTAGATCTGGTTTTTTGGGTCAGAAAGGGTTGTGACTGCACTTCCGTTCTTATTCTTCAATACCAGTGTAAGTGCTGATGATGTGTGGTTGGGCTCCACAGCAGATGCTTGGGGGTGTTGGAAATGTGGTCGATGGGATTCCGATGGGCTGAATTGGTGAGATTGGGGGAACAAAGGTCCGACTTGATCTTCTTTGAGGGTGATGGTGGGACAAGACGGTGAACATCTGAGACTGCAAACGGTGACCGGAGTCTAGTTGAGGTGGCTGGAGTGTCGAGATCATAACATTAGAGAGGGGGCCTGGTTGGGGAACAACCAACACTGAGAAAATGTGAAAGAATGCCACGATTTTTTTAGTTCAAGGACCTATGTGCATCAATAGATATAGTTCAAGAATTAATTGTGTAATTTACCCAAAGGAGGGTTAGATTATGTTATTTTTTTAACTATCGAACACAATTAAAAAAATATTCTATAAAAAAAAAGGGGGGGATATTCACTTTGTTAGCCATATAAGTGGCTAATACGCCTAAATTGGGATACTTCACTTGAACAAAAATATGAGTGGTGAATTTAACTGCAAAAAAAACTATAGTTGTTGATCTGAGCTAAAATGATAACTCCAGGGTTAAATTTCCCTTCTGTTGAAAAAGAAATCATGCCATAATAGGCTGTCATCTTTAGACAGTGGTAAAATGATGCGCGTTTCGTGTTCCATTTCCGTCCATCGACCTTTCATGTAGACGGAAAGAGTGAACTTGGGGGCAAGGAGGTCTAGTTATTGAGGATTTTATGTTGATTAAAGTCATGCAACAATAGTGTAAGAGTTTTAGAAGTGTAATCTCCAATATTGATTGCTAATTTGAGGCAACGAGGTTTGAGATGATTCATTAGCAATTGAAATTTTCTTTTCAAACTTAAGAATGCTCTTATCAAATGAATCCGAAATGCTTGAATTGGATCCTCATTATTAAACAACCTCTCTTGCTGACATTATACAACTAATTCTCAGTCAAATTAGTAACAGATCTTGAGGATGGGGATCGCATTTTCTCATACGGTAATTCTTAGGACAAATGTTAAACTTTTTAGGTATTTCTTACCAGCAAAAAACGTTGCATTAACCAGAAGGAACACCAAGCAAGTACCTGCAGAGAATACAAAGTCACACAACAAACATTTTTCACCAACAAAACATGATTAGAGATACATCCGAACTAGGTTTTTTACAGCTAAACTCCATACACAGACGTTCCAAAGATTTTCTAGCTTTCCTGCTTCTCTTCCCTTCGCTTCATGCCTTCGGTTCCCCTTCCAAACCCGTCCGTCTTACGTTACGCCCAACTCCACATTGCCTCCTATCCAGTATCCACCTTACACCCACGAATTCAAGAACTCTAGACGGCAAAAAGGGTCCAGAGAAGACGACTTCAAAATTAAGACAACCAACACTGGGAACGACAACTTTGAACTTTAACATGCTCTACATATGCAACAGCAAAATGAACACCCAATCATTCACCATGGTACAAATGTAAAATGGGATCCAGATTTAACGAGGCCAAGTAACTTCAATTAAAGCACTGCACCGTAGCAGTTTGTTGAAGCTTGAATAATTAATGATTCGATGGAAAAAAAAAATATTATATATCCATGATAACAACTGAGCCACTAAAAAATAGAAACGATATGTAGTTTCAACCTAAACTGGATCTACTCGATGATAACAAAGTAACATAAATCCCAAGCACCTGTGTTCCTACCATAAGCCGGCAGCGTTTTAAGGTATATTTGTCTCTGACTCGACAAATGATTTTTCTTTCTTTTTTTTTTTTTTCTTTGGATAAAAACGCTTTACAGTCAATACAACAAAAGATGCTGACGAGTAACCTCAGCAAACTCGGAATTCATCTCTTCAATTCACTTTCATACTTCAGAGGATTCTATCCTGCAGATCCGTTATGAGAGTGGATGCCAACGAGCTGAGCTTCTTTCCAGTCTCTCCAGCAATGTTCTTAAGGGAAGAGATGTCTTGTTGTGCCTGTACAGGATTATTTTTTTTTTCATTTCAATAAAAAACATATCAAATTAACGGATTTCACTTGAAACACTAATGCATTTTAGAATTAACATATCCTTAATCACCTATACTACATGACAGATTAATCAATCAGCATGGCCTTAATCCCCAACATAACAGAACAAATCCCTTGGTAAACTAAACTTTATGACCCATACCTGGAAAGAAAGTCTGTTGATAAGGTCACCGGCAGCAAGGTCGAGGGGTGAGTTATCATTGCTGTGACCAAAAAGATCAGCACTAGAGATAGCTGTTGAACCCTGGGAATTAGGAAAGTAGGGAATTAGTTCCTAGGCCAATCAATAGGAGGACCAAAATCAACCGCAGAGTTTTCAGTAAAGATGGCAAATCAATTCAAAAGAACTGCACCTAGAAAGAGAATGACAAGGATACAAAGTTGTTTATTCAAAATGTTTTGTGGGCTTGTGGGTTCACATACCGAAAATTTCTGCAAAGAAACTTGAGCATCCATATCTGCATTGGGTTGATTACCAAAAAATTGGGCTGATGATATAGATTTTGCATTTGAGAACTTCCTGCGGGCTTCATCGGATTCCTGAATCTGCTAAATATAGACAACGTAAGAACAAAATGAAAATGATCGAAACCTATTTGTGTGGAAACTGAAATCAAATAGCTGACAGTTCTCAATGTCATCTATTCTATCAGATGCATCCACAAAAATGGCATAGCATAGTGGAGATTTTAACCCAGACAGGGCATAACATGTTGCAAATGGTAATAAACGATATAAAAGATCACTATACTTCCATCAACGAGTATGGGAATTTAGTGACAGCTAAACATGTGCTCAACTACCTCCAGCAAGGCATGTGAAATTGTATGAATAGTAATAAACTGAAGCACAGAGAATACTCATTCTACTCCACTATGAGTCTATGACCAATAAGAAATTCAACGTCTAATCAAGATTTCCAACTATTTCAAACTAGGCATACAAATGTACATCATATGCTACAACATCCAATGTGATCTCACAGCATGTAAAACCTACAGATAGAAGCAGATGAACTTAAGATCTATTTCAGTCAACTTAATGTTCTTCAGAAGATTCATATGAAGATTTTATTAAATGAGTGTCGAATATATATGTCAATATGCATACTTGGACTTTTGAGGTAGTTGAGCTTGACTTCTTCTGATAGCCACCATCCATTCCAAAGTCAGCAAAGAAGTTTGATGATTTTGGTGGAGCGACGTGACTAAGCACTTGAGGGCCACATAAACTTGATTCAGAAGGCTGAATGCTGTCCACATACTCAAAACGAGAACCAATGGATGGGCCAACAGGTGGATTGTCTTTTGCAGAGGAAGTAGAAGATGCAACCGGAGCAACTGGTTCTTCAGGCTTTTGGTCATAGAGATTCTCACTCGGCTGCATGGAATTGTATAATGGAAATCACGAAAATATTGAAATATGGTATAGCTTCCACACCCGTCAAGATAAGAATGATGATCACATAATTTAAAAAGAATAGAGAGAGAGAGAGAGAGAGAGAGAGGGAACTATATATACCTTAGTGGTAAGCTTACGCGCACCAAGGCCCCCAGATTTCACAGTTTTCCTAGCACCAAGAGGCTTCTTGACAGCAAATGTGGTAGCTGCATGAGAGGCTTTGGGTGAGGCAGAAGCTTCTGGTGCTTCTTGCCTTCCTAGGGAGATGGCCTTTGGAGCTTCATCACTTTTGATATCAAAGAACCCATTAGATGGTTCCTGTGTTGATTGAGAAGTAACAGGTGATGATGGCAACCCTGAATCTTCTGTCATGCTTTTAGCAACCTCTTTTGAGAGAATCTGCCTGTATAAATCAGCAGCTCTTGAAGTATACTTGGCCTCAATTTTACCACCATCTGTCCACCCATGCTGCTTAAAGAAAACCTGAGCACGGTTATTTCCTCCATAAATCATCATTTTTAATTGCTCAGGACTCCATGAATCTAAGTTCGTAGACCTGCACAGATAGAATGTGCTTAATGCATGTTTTCCAGAAACTAGAAAAAGGTCCAGGAGTCAACATCTGTCAGCCTACACGCACAAGAACTATTTAATATAGGTTCATACATTTTGCTCAAAATGTACGAAAACATCAGCCAAAAAACACATGGCAGCAAAAAACTTCAAACCTCCCAGGAAGTTGCAAACCCCAAGATTCATCCCCTCATTAGCTTGTAAAAAAAGCCCCAAACAACAAGAATGCAGGGGTGTTGGGTCAGAGGAAGTAGCAAAAGAGGAGCCTTCACATGTTTAAAAGACTAAATTTCATGAATGGCCCCTAACCTTTAGTCATTGTTTCCTTTTAATCCCTAACCTATTCAATGTTCTGTTTTAGTCCTAAACCTATTAAAACGTTTCATTTTAGGTCTAAATCAATTGAAAATGTTTCATTTTGGTCCCAATTCGATGAAATTTGCTAACTCAAAGTATTTGTCTAATAACAACTTTTCATATCATAATTTAAACAATCCAGTAACTATCTTATAATAAATTTAATCTGTATAATAATTTTTTTATAGTTAATGAAAAATTCAAATAACCTTTTTTTTTTCCTCTTTGTAAATTGAACTGATTTCATTTAGAAAAAAAATATTAATTTAAATTGTCTACTTACTATTTTATTGGAAGATAATTACCGAATATTTAAATTAGAATTTCAAACGTTTCTTTCAAACAATTATTCTGAGTTAATGAATTTCATCTAGTGAGGGACTAAAATGAAACAATTTTAACAGGTTTAGGACAAAAACAGAACATTCAATAGGTTAGGGACTAAAAGGAAACAGTGACTAAAGGTTAGGGACCATTTATGCAATTTACTCAAGTTTAAAATGAACACCCCAACTGAAATGAAGTTCCCTACAAAGTATCTGTTAGCTACAGCCCACAAAGCACATAGGAAGATAATCCTTTGACCAGAGAATATGCAAGTAAAGTTATGGATTACACTGCTTTATAAGCCAAATGATTTCAGCCTTGCACAAGAGATGCTCCTTTCCTGCATAATACTTGCAGAAGGCACTGGCTCCACACTCCTTGCAATTTTTGAAAACTTATTTTTTCTTGAATGCAAGAAAAAGTTCACAACTATCCTAGGGCACATCTGAGTAACTTCAAGTGCAAGATAAATCATTCCTGGTATCTGAAGCAGCAAGTTCTTGGATCAGATACCAAATTTATGAAAGGGTAAGAAATTGAATATGTTGTTGACAGAAAATAGTGGTAACAGCTTTGTTAAGTTGAGAGACCAAACTCAAGAATTCTATTACTAAAGCATCCCGAATAGGAGAAGAAAGCAAAAATTTGGTGCAATTGAATAATCTATAAGCAGAAGAGGTGAAAATCAACATCAGCTACTGCCAATGGATACAAAACATTCAAGATTCGACCTAATTTTTTTATTCTTTTACCAAAGACAGAAACCCAAGAATTGCATGATTAACTTAATATTCTTTTACCAAATTTAAGCATGAGAAGTTTAACACATGAGATGAAGACAGAAGCCCAAGAATTGCATGATTAACTTGATATGCAGTTTGCTCAAAATCATGATCATGATGCTTAACAATGAAAAATGAGACAAAAATCAAAAGAAAGGTTTACCTTCTAATAAAAATAATCTTCAAACCTTTACCCATCAAATACAAAATGCAATGAATTACTTTCATATACTCCATAAAGAAAACAACAAAGGCTCATAAAATTTGCTATTACAGTACATTTTGATCAATTCAGCCTCTCTGCCAGCAACAACATTCCAATGAATGGAGAAAGCCAGAGGATCATGAAAGCAAGGTAACAGATACTACCATAACTGCAGAGATCAGGGTACACCAGCACATTTTAACCTAAATTTGCCAATTATTCTATAAAAATTCTGTGAGCCATTGCTCCTAGAAAGCCTCGTTGAATTGGGCAAAACTAAAAGCAGATTTCAAATCCCTTATTCACAGAACTACACTGCAGATTTTAAAAATTTACTCCCGCAATTCAACTGCTTCTAATATCAAAATCTTCAATAGCCAGAATCAAATACCTGACGAAACTAATGTGCACACCCATACTCCGATGGACAGCGGAACAATCGATACAGAGAAAGATCCCGTAGGTGACAGACGCCCACGTCGGATTCTTCGCATTACAATCAAAACACATCTGAAAACCAAAAAACCAAACAAAATCGAATTGATGCAACAAGATCCAGATCCGACAACATAATTTCCAGATCTGATTCAGATCTCAATAAAAAAAACCAAATAAAGAAAACGTCCACGTACCTTGTTTTCCGATTTAGCTTTCAGCTTCCTGAAAACAGCGTTTTTATCCGTGAGACTGTCGAACGCCATGGGAAAGTGAGAATCGAGCTTTTTCTCTTTTATATTTTCTTGTTTTTTTTTTCCTTTTTTTCTCTTTTAGAAAAGAAGAAAAAAATCTGAAGAGGCGAGGCGATCGGAGCAAGCACCTCCTCAGGCGAAACGGCGAGGGAGAGAGATAGAAAGCGAAGCCGGAGATCGGCCCTTTATCGAATCAAAACTAGAAACCGCAGAGTGACGACAGAGGGGTCTTTATTATTATTAGACGGAGGATTAGGTGTTGAAATGACTCAAGTGTCCTCCAAGTCGCTGGTGCTTCTTCCCAACCGTTGATGGACGTTAAGAGCTTAACCAACACTTGAGGCCTTTTCTGTTTCTCAAGTACTTTTGCTTTGAAGCTTCTTTGGATCCATGTTTAATTAGTGTAACCACAAATTAAGCTTTATTTTCCGGTTTGATTCTTGAAATGGAAGGGTTTTTTTGGTGTAACTGTTCTTGACCTACACCAAAAAATTCCCTCTTCAACTCCTATTGAAAAGACAGAAGAAAAGATATTATTACTACTTGCCTGTATTGAAACTATGGTTAACCGTTGATTCTAGCTGCCTAGTTAACATCCTGATTTCAAAACTTTTTACTTCACATAGCATTAGTCAATTTTTTTGATATTGAAAATAAGCTTCAACGAGCATAATTGTAATCTTCTCCCACTCCTGCCTAATTATAAGGCAGTCTGGCTCAAGATTCCTATTCTTAATTAGCCATTTACCTCAGTGATTATCAATCAATCACCAATCACCCTTACATGAACCAACCCATTTTTGAAGGGAGCAAAACAGAGAGAAGGAAAATAGTAGTAAAATACATCTGAATTTAAACCATACATTAAAAGGACTCCTTTGGAGCTAACCAAAGATATAACTCCTCATGTGCAAAATTACAGAACATTCCCTTTAAGATCAAACACTTTTTTTTTTATTACTAATGAAATATTCTTCACAATTTGATTAAAAATGCCTAGTTGATTGAGCTATCCATCTGCTATAAGAATTCAGAGAGATGTCTGTATTCATTTTAATATTTGATCACTTGTTGCTTCACATGATTATAACCTACCTCATTATAAGCAGTTTTACTTTTTCTTTCATTTGTATTTTACATGTCATTCAGAAACATGGTAAAAGAAAAAGCTTGTTGGGCATGGTTAACAGGTTTATAGTTTGTGGCTCGGTTAATGGGAAGCCCGAAGCCCATAGTTAATGAATCAAGCTTGGGTTACCCAATACCGTGGAGAAAAGCAACCTCATATTCGGTTCATATTATTATTGGGCTTTGAGATTCAATAACCCAAGCGAGTTGGGCTTTCACAAACGATACCAATTTCTCTTCAAAAACCTTTTCTTTTCTTTTCTTTTTTCTTTCCTACTCTAATCAAGGTGAATAATATTATAAAAAAGGATGATGAATAATGTACAAACTCTTTTGGACGATGGACATGAGAAGGGAAAATAACCATTTTATCTAGCGCTTGTTTTTCCTTCTGAAGTAGAATTAATCATAAATCCCCACAAAAAATCAGATTAAATCAGAAAGGTCAAACATTCCATCTAAAAAAGCAAAAAGAGGCAAAAGCTATTTCACTAACTTGAAATTTCTATGCAATGGATAAAATTCTACCTATCAATTAGTAATACACCCGTTGCCTAGTTTTGATACATTTTACTTTTTAACTTAAATTTATTTATATTATTTTTTATCAAAAAAAATTTAAAAATATATTTAGAAACTATAAGTCTTTATCTATCATTTTTATATAAAATTTTTTATTTATATATTAAAATATTAAAAATAAAAAAAAATAGATTAATTGTTATGAATAGTTAATATTGTAAAGAATTTAGGATAGTGGTAATATTATTTAGCAAGAAATCATTTGCGGTACTTTGGCCCAATAGCTAAAGAGTTAAAATAGCACAAGTCCAACCAGGGATCGAATTTCACCAGCACATTGTGTGCCACTACAATGCCCAAATGCGGCTTGGTGCCCTCTAACTTTCTAAAAACAAGCAAATTTCCCCCTAATTTTAAATAGGTAATCTCCCAAACCTTAATATACTAATAAAGATGTTTTTGAATATAAAAAAAAATGTAAGAAAACATCTCTTAGTTTTTCTTAATAACTATAAAAGAGTATATATGAGAATGAAAGAATAATAAGATAACACACTTATGTTCTAAAAACAATGCAACTGTACTTATTTTTATAATGTTTAATGATTTTTCCCATAACATGCACTTTTACTGTATATTTACACTAAACCTTTTATTTTATAGGAAGATGCTATGATGGCAGTCTGTGGAAGTGGGCTCCGGTTTGACCTGAGGCTAGGCCTAAGTCTGAATTAAGGAGGACTAGACACGGACAGGTTTCAGGTGGTTCGGCCTCAGGCCAGTCCTTGGATGGGTTTAGGGCTTTACCTTTTTTTAAAAAATAATGATTTAATTTTACATTTAATATTTATTTTTAAAGAAAAACACCACCACCGATGTAATTTTATTAAATACAAAAGCTAAACGACATTTACAATTAACTAGAACTGGCCTTACATATTGAAAATGGTGAAACATTCCAAAAATTAATGAAAATTAAAGCCTATTATCTGTGCTTAATAGTATAGTTAGATCAAATACAAATTAAATGTAAGAAGGTTAAGAAAAAAAATTCAAGCCTATCTTTGGATACTATCTTATTATCGGTATTCTTTTGGTCTTGCTTTCAGAATGTTGCGAAGCCCTAATTCGGTTACATACGCAAACTTCTACATCTCCAACGTCAATATTGATCATATCTTCGATATTACTCATTTCCCTGCACTAAAAGTTGCTTTAGATGTCATGGTGGAAACTGGAACGACGAGAATCTCCTGGGCGATTATTGATAATATTGGAAACCTTGATCTCTTTTATTTCCACAACTCTAATATGTCTACATCGTTTAGCTCGAATGATGTATTGAGGTAATCATCGACCTCAGCTAAACTCGAAGCCATCGATCGGGGACATTTGAGCATTTGGAGAGCCAGGTTGAATCTTGATGATATTGATATCTTAGGAAGCTTGGTTTGAGGCGCTTCGGATTTTATTTTATCCAAATGTCTCTCATAATATAATTTGTAAAAAGAATGCAAGTATTCGGAAGCAATAGCACAAACAGCCAAAACATTTATATGGGACATTTCTAAATAAGTATGATAAATACCTTCAAGTAATGTGATCGTACCCATCATTTTCACATATGAATCAAGCAAATAAGCAACTAAAAAGATGAGGGAAATATTTTCAAAATACTAAAGTCACTTAGCTCGCATGACTTTGACTGTTGGTTTCAAAAACTCACCATCTTTAAACTGATGCAAAGTATATGTAATGGTCATTAAGAAGAAAAACTTAATGAACGATTGGGTAGAAAACATCGAAGAAAAATTTAATTGCCTCGTAATAAAATTTAAGCAATTCACTAGATTTCAAACATTGTTTTCTAAACTTCAGTCGTAAGGAATTCGCAACTCATCTTTATGTTCATGAAATGTGTCAACAAATTTGTGAAAATTATAAAAACCTCCCTATAGATTGATCTAATATACATTTTGCCCATCTATTTTTAGAAACCTACACTTTACTCCTCATCCTTTACAATATCTGACAACAACTTCTGAAATCTTAATTTAAATTAGCTGATATTCATGTTCCAATAATTTCAGGATTTTTATATTTTTTCATAACTAATTGACCTTTTAAAAAATGCTAATATGAATTTACATTAAGAAAAATGCATTTATGAAAAGAAAAACTAATAATTTATAATACTTATTAACTATAAAAAAATATTGGAAAGATTGAAATTACTGAAAGATAATTATCGTACAGTTTAAATTATAATTTTAGAAATTATTATCAGACAGTATAAAAGAAATAAGGGACAAAGTGCAAGTTTTCAAAGATAAATAGGGAAAATTGTAGGTTAGGAAAAATCTCAGAAGGTAATTGTAAGTTTCCCTAACAAATTTTCATACGGATATACATCTTGCAATATAAAATAAGTGGAGTTCCAGTGGGTTGGGTTGGACAATCCAATTTAAACCGTTTTCAAGAAAATGGTTTTTTTATTTTCAAAACAAAACTTTTGAATTCACGAAATACAATGGGTATTGATTTAAAAAACAACATTAAATTTTGAATAGACACAATTTCATTTTGCAAAACTTTTAAACCCTTTTGCACACAAAATTTTAAAATGTGACACGTGCATATAATGTTAAAGAATGCACCTTCACGAGGTGATTTCAATGCTTGGCTTAAAAGGTGAACAACAACATTATTGTTTGATGCATTGTCAAATGAAATACACAGGACTTTATCAGCACAATAATAAATCATGCAAAGTTTTTAAAATGCAATTGTATATGTGATAACCAGTATGAACCCTAAATGATAAAATACATTTTTGCATAAACTAATCAGAATCAATCCAATGAGCAATAACATAATAATATGATTGACCTACAAGTGATGTCTACATGTCAAAAGTAAATACCACACAATGATCAAAAGCAGAAAAATAGGCTTGTAAATTTGATTTTCTAGCTTCAAATAGTTTAAAGCTCTCATTCCTAGCCATTTTCCTAGAAACATTTCTTAATGCAAGGCTTAATTATGATTTGATTTAAAATTCTAGGTGCACATCTTCAGCTTGTGAAAAATATTTTTGTGGTAAGCATCATCCAATTTGTCATACATTCTCTGCAAGATTATTAGTTAAATCGAAATATCCTTTACCTGCAGGTTGTGCTCTCAAGTTGTGTTTATCCTCTAGAACTAGTGGCGACACTAGGAAGAATATTGGTATGCTAATTTTCCATGTGGTGCCGCAGCATTCCAATGCTAAAATTCTTCTTGTGCACCAACTTTTTACGATAATGTTTGCATTCTCATGCCTCAATTCTCTTTCAAATATGAGCTTATAATGCTCCAAAACCCAAAATGTTAGCTTCAAGAATTTATCTTGTCCTTGTGTATCCTCCACATCGGGTTAACAACCCGTCGACGTCGGTTGTGTTGACAAATCCCTAACTGTTGTTGCATCCATCTCTTCAACATCATCATCTGATAACTGATCGTTGAGACCCAAATCGTCATTTGTCATGTCGATTTGGTTATTATCGTGCAATTCCTTGATTAAGATGCATTTATTGGCCGATTGGGATCTATGACCGAACAAACCTCAAACACCGATGGTGCGGGATGATGAAGTCTCCGTAGACTTGCCATTTTCTCTTGAATCCATAAGTGACAAAATAATAGTAATGATTTAGAAAAAATTAGGAGGAGATTAGGAAAACAATTAGGATGAGATTGGCAAAAAAGCTAATAAAAGTGCAAAAACACTTGAGAGAATATAGTAAAGGAAGAATAGAGATTAAATTTTTATGTGAGGACAGAGTGAAAATGACCTCCCTATTTATAGGTAAGGGCGAAAAATGGTTTAGACAAAAAAACACCTTAAATTATATTTGTTAGGGGATAAAAAATGGCTAGAAAACCATTAGAGAGGCTTGTTGTGTAATTAGACCAAATTTTTTAAAAATTCTAGCAGATTGGTTTTTTATTTTTTTAACCATTGCCTGAATGCAGTTGGGCTCAGACATGCTAGACTTGGGCTGAGCAAGGCCCGGTCTTCCTAGCAATCCTAATTTTGGGCTGCGGCGGTCCAACTTAAGTGGGCCTATTTTTAAGGGCATATATTCGCCCTACTTACAAATGGGTTTCATATGGGCCGTGCCTAGCTGGTTTTTGACTGAATTGTGCCAGGTTTGACCCCTAATTAGACCAGCCCAAGTCCCACCTCTAACAGTTTATGATAATCATGGACTGTCACACAATCATAATTCTATTTTATGCATTGTCATACTATATATATCTATATATGTTATAGCAGTACTATATCATATATGTTATGTTATAGCAGTACTATATCATATATGTAGTCACTTGGTACTTTAAAACATGAACCAGCAAGCCCTTCGGTCTCCCATAATTTGCACCAGACAATAACATAAATGAGCAAAATCATGGCAACTAAAGTGGTTTCAACTTATTTTTCCAACTCAATGATTCATAAGGCTTATCAATTAACCAATATACACGTAGTATTATGAAATTTAACAGGTTCTTTTTTTTGTTAAACTTTCATAATTTGTCCGAAACCAGACTGAAAAGAATAACTTATAATGTAATTTCAACTGTGTAAGGTCGGACCCTCGCCAATAGACGTCAAGCCATGCACCAAGATTGAGAACAAGATTTGATGGTTGTACCACAAAGGCACAAAGCAATGTTTTAGCGTTCGTATTTGATGGTATATTCTGATTTTAAATAATTTAAGCATATATACATCTAGGAAAATCAAATATATATAATTATAACATATCAACACATATAATATAGGAAAAATTACCAAAATCTCCCTAATGTTTGGTCAAACTAACAGTTTTGTCCCCCATTTATCAGAAACCCACCCTCACCCCTGTCAAATGTTATTATACCCACACTTATCCACCTCCATGGCTAACTCTGTTAATGACTGTTAAGGACACAAATGAAAAATTTGTTTTCACCTTATAGCCTTCTTCACTTGATTACTTTGCCCCCCAAACTATGCACCCATCTCCTTCCATCCCTCCCCGTCTCCCTAAAAGGCCAAACCTAGAAATACCTAAACCTCAGGCTTGAGGAATCAATCAAAATAAATCGAAGCGATGAAACAATATGCATAGAACTATAGGTGTGGGAACGGAGATTGTCAAGCAAAGCAACACAACCTTCTCACTTCAACAGGCAAACAAAGCTCCACAAGCAGGTAACTTGTTCAGTGAGGATTCCAACGATTTCAACGCTGTCTCCGGACAATTTTAATGCCACCTCCATCTCCGCCTCAATTTCAACACCGTAGGATTTCAATTTTGATCTCCGCCTCAATTTTAATGTCTCGATTTCAATTTGGGTCTTCGCCTTGATTCCGATTTTGATCTCCGTCTGGGTACCTCGATCTCCACCTCGATTTCGACAATGTAGGATTCTAATTTCAATGCCACCATGATCTCAAAACTTGAGTAGTTCCGATTTCACTGCCTTAATCTCTAGACGATTTCGAAGCTTGAGCAGTTCCCAATCTTCGAATAAACACACGGCAGAGGGATGAGTTCATTTGGCAAGAGAAAAGGGTAAACTGAGAGAGACCCAGGCGAGAGAGAAAGGTAGATAGATGAGCAGATTTGGGCGAGTTCGGCGGCAGAGAAGGAGAGAAAACGACAATGAGGAGCAGAGAAATCGGCGAGGAGAAATATATGGGTTTGCAGAGAGAGAGATTCTGGCAGCATGCGTGTGGGTGGGGGTGACTGTGATGAACTTGGCTCTGGGATAAAGATAGGGTTGGTTTAGTTAAAGACGGCGTAAATCATTAGATGCAAAACTTGGGGGCAAAGTTTTTATGAAAGAAGGCTAGGAGGACAAAACAAATATTTTCTCTTTTCTGTAGAGGGGATAAGTGTAGGTTAGTTTAGGTGTTCTATCGGAAGTTAACGGTGGAGGGGATAAGTGTAGAGATTTTAAGCTTTTGAGGGGGTCAGGTAGGTTTCTGAAAAATAGGGGATAAAACTGTATGTTTGATCAAATCTCAAGGGAATTCTGGTAATTTTTCCTATAATATACTAAAATTTGAGATTATAAGAGGGTGAAGTGTATGTTTTATATTTTTATATTAATTAAGAATTTTTCTCGTATTATTGTTCTATTATATAACAAAACTATAATTTTTAAGACATTAAAAATTAAAAGCACAAACTTTCTTTCAAATATCAGTAAATTTTTGTTATAAAATTAATCAATTGCATATACTTATAATATATTTTACCTAAAAAAACTCAAAAAATAAAAAATTTTATTTGACTAATACCAATACGATATTGCTAGTATGGCGTAAGATGCACGACACACTTGGTACCAACTGGTATAGGAGACAACTTTGTCTCAGTTGTCTCATCCTATTTTTGTGATGGTACCAATATATACTGCCTGTATTGGCCGGTACAGTACATTATTTAAAACTATGACATAAAGGTCTAAAAAGTCCATTGGCCCTTCCATTAAAAGGTTTTAAACTTTACGAAAAAATAATAAAACAACCACCGATTTTTGTGTCTTAATTCAAATAGACTACTATTATTTTATCCAACTCAAATTTATCACTCATATTTTTAAATTGACCACTCTATCTTAAATTCAATAGTTGATTCATAGTTAAACTATTGTTTCTAATGTATAACAGTAATAAATTGCTTCCAAAATATCTTTTTATTTTTGATTGCTAATTCCTACATCATTTCCTAGTTTTCGCCAAAATCATAACATATTTAATGAGCTGAAAATCCCTAATTTATAAAAAAAAAAACGTACAAATTTCACTTAGAATATTATTATGCAAGATGTTTTTTTTTTACAAAAATATACTCATTTCACTAAAAAAAATATTCTTATAATTTAATAGAGAGTAACCAATATGGCTCATTTAGAAACATGAGTAGTATATTTGAGCCGAAGAAAACAATAGTGACATTCTACTATATTCTAAAGATGAAGTGGGTTTTACTGTTCATCAACAATAAAATCCACGTGGCTTTTTTTTTTTTTTTGCTTCTTTCAACTTATGGTCAAACTTCTCTTTTGATCCCAAAATTTTTTATATCTGTCATAATGCTCCCATACTTTAGCATTTCATCGCTAGCTAGAGGGTAGATCATTTGTTGATGGTGACTTGATTGTCACATCATAAAAATTGGGGAACATTACTAGATATAATAAACATTATAGGGACCCAACATTATTTTGTCCCTTTTGTCATACATCCACCCACCATTCTAGTTTTGTTTTACTCTTCTGCAGAATGGTTACATCTCTTCTTTAGTCCCTGGATATAACATTCTTGCTATAATAATCCCCAACTTTTATGATCTGTCATAATTTTTTTTTTCTTTTTGCTAATCAAAATTTTTGTATATATTAAAAGTCAAAGGTTTTTAAGAAGATGGGAAGAGGGCTATCTTAATCCCTGGTCACAGGCGTGACAAGCTTTTAGATACACGACATGAATTTTTAGGAAAATAAAAATTTTGATGACATATTTAAATTCAAAATGATAAAACCTTAAATGAAAGTGAATGACATGTTTTTATTAACCATGTTAAATACCAAAAGTTTTTTCTTTTGAGTGGTTTGACTCAGAGTTTTAATTATATAGGTTTAATTCAAAGTTTTAATTAGTTGAAACAAATACACACTTTTCATAATGTATGAGCGTTTTACATGGATTTGATTTATAGTTTTTATTTGTTGAAATAAGTGAACAATTTGTATTATGCATAAGTGCACAATTCTTTAAAGGTTTTATTTTATCACTAATTCATTAGTGAGCAAAAAATCTGGAAAACCTATGCATGTATATTATTCAATGTTATCCCATACTATGAACACTAGAAACTTTTTTTCTCTTAATAGTTTAATTGAATTTATTAATAGAATTACTTTATTTATTTTTTGTTTATTATCTTTAATGTTTTTTTGATATTATATAAACACATCTTCAGTTGACTACTCCATATGCTTATAATTATTTATACTCAGATTTACTTAATGTCAAGGTAAGTCTTACACTTTTACATTGTTTTATCAATAACTTATATTGATTATATTACTGCTAACTCACATACCCAGCTTACTTGTAAAAATCGTGAGGTTTTTAATGTTCATCATTAAAGATGAACAGTTTTTTTTTTCCATTTTTCAAACACAATTGACTCTTCCTTAAGTTCGATTCTTTTCTCACAAGGTACTTCCATTTTTTAGAGCCCATTTTGCAATTTCTCAAGTTTCAAGTTGTCTGATTAAATGTCAATGTAATCCCTAAGCTTATACTCTTTTTCACGTTGATCCCCATTTTCTATCCATATTTTATTTTGGTCCTCAAATTTAATAAATATTTAACTAGATTATTTCTATTTATTCTCTTAGTCCCCAACATTTTTATTGTTTTCATCTACTATATTCTAAAGTAAGACATTAGTTATCATAATTTATTTGTTTTTGTGTTAAGCCATTTTTGTACTTTCATTAAATCAATTGTTAAGCCTTTAATACCTAATATTTTTTTTGTTTTCAATCTTGATTCAAACTTTTTTTGTTGCTTTTCTTTAATTTTTTTTTCAAAATAAAACTTTAATCATTATAATTTACATCCTTCTAGCTATGGTTCTTGTTGATTCAGCTTTAATTAAATTTTTTATTTTTATCTTTATTAAATTAATGGTTAAATTGTAAATTTGTTAACATAAATTAAGCACAATTCTGTGTTTCAATCATATTATTTTGTTATTCATGATTACATATTGTAGTATGAATTGTTTTCTATAGTTTAATAAAATAATTTGGTCTATAATTACTAAAATTCAAAGTAAATTTTTCTAAATAAATTTCTCATTGATATTAAAAATTAGAATTTAATTTGATAAAAGAGGAAAATTATTAGTTATGTTATGTTTTTATTTACCTAATTTTAGTTATTGTTAAGGTAGTTAGGCTTTACTCATTTTTTTTTTCATTTTTTTTAGTTTTTTATTATTTAAATTTTTTGTACTAAATTTATTGTAAAAAAATACCTGCTACATCGTGCGGGCAAGTGTACCTCGTATTTCTCTATAACACAAACAATGATGGTTTTTTTTTGTGATTTTTGCCTAAAATTTTAATTTCAATCAAGGTTGTCAGAATCAAGATGTTGTTCTTATGAATTGTAAGATTTTACCAAAGTCCTCCAAAAAATGCAGAAAAATGTAACTATGTCATAAACCTTAAAAATCAACAAATTTAAAGTATTTTTTTATTAAAATAGTAATTATCATTAAACCATAGATAGATTTGAAATCTGTGACAAAATTTATAATCTACAATAGTTGATATGCACAAATAAACGTAAAATTCAATTTTTAACTTATAATGAAAAAAACTTGAGATAAATATAATTAAAATGTGAAAATAATATATCAAATTTATGAATACTTAAAAGGCCAACTATTGTTTTGATGAATAGTATTCATAGAACAAACCACTCACGTGCAATAGCTACAATCATTTTCAACCAAGTTCAAAATAAAACTAGGGAAAAAAAACTCCTGCCATTCGCATGTTGTTTCTACATACAATTCATGCCTAGCTAGCTCGTGCGCCACAGAATTTGCTTCCTTTCCCACATGAATATATGACTTGCCACGCCCAGAAAAACTTCAACAACCGCCAAATATTCCTAATGTCGATGGGTCTCCCTCCACCTCTGAATTAATTAATGGCCTGGATAAAAGATAGAGCATCCATCTCCAAAATGATCTTTGCCACTGTGCCCCAGCGAAGCACGAGCTTTAACCCCTCCTGCATGCGTCGTCATGCATTCCACATAGAAAGCATTGGATATCCCATGGCACTCCAAAGCGATCACGCAAGACCTCCCCAAGACCAAGTAGGCCCTACTCAATAATTGAAGTATCTACATTGAGCTTCAGGAGCACTACTGGTGGACCACTTTATTACTACTGTGTCTTGGCTTCCTGGGAGAGATATAACCATTTTAAGTCATTTCCAATCAATAATTTAGCATATAACCATAACTATATGCCTGAGGTTGTTCGTTATTTTTAAACTAATACATAGCATATATGACACAAAAACTATATACATGACATCAATTGCATAAAAATATATACATACACATTGTTATCAGTAGTATGTACTAAGCATTTAAAATAATAATTTAAGTTTGTTACTTCTCTCTATCCTACAATAACTGACTACTAAGTATCTAATTTATTCTAAAACTAAATAAGTTCAATTAAATATATTAGCTTGAAAAGATATCTATACATACCTAAAGGTCCAGATTCCCTTGATAAGCCCAATATCAATTATATATTAGCTTGAAAAGATAAATAGATCATCATCGGTAAACTATATTATAAGATTGAGTCATTCCTTAAGTATAAAGTGAATCATTTGATTCATTTATAAAAGGTTCACATTCCATAATGAAAGAACTCTATCCGTACATTAAAGAAGGAAACAAGACAGATGATGTACATAGGAATTGATATAATACATTCAAATAACAATTACACAATATATATACTAATTCGTGCGTCGGATGACCCATCATCAGATAAACACTTTTGAACAGCCTCCAACTATGCTTACAAGAATTAAGCCAGGATCAGGCCGACAGAGGCATGACGATTCACCAAAAAGAGGCAATAACAAATAAAATAAAATATTCAAGGGAAAAGGGCAACATGTTAGAGAGACATGAGCAGGCAAGCAGGCAGATTCGTTGGATTAAGAAGATGAGAGTGATTTCGTTGCCTGTCACTGCGCCAGTATACTGGTAACTTTTTTTTTTTTTTGGTTTTTTTAAGGCATGTGTTTGAAAAGAAGACAGAAAAAGACCCCTCTGTCTTTATTGTTGAGGCATTGTCTTGTTGCCAATATATGTTCGGTCTCAATCATATTAAAATAGACCTTTAAACATTGTGGCTTCACTGTTTTTCATCCTTATTTGCTTGATATGAAACGACTACGACATGTTGAGAAACAATATTATAGTGATTTGGCGGATTAGAAAATGTTATCCAACAAGGTAATCATGTAATTGGGAAAAAATTATTTGAAACTTTCATACAAATTTGGCGGATAACCTCGTCGTTGCGACAATTTGTTTACAGAGTTGGAGGAGGGTAATAAAAAAGGCAAGGGGGATGAATCACGTGGGAATAGCCGTCCGAGGTTGATGGCCCACACCAGCAGGAATACGAATCTGTCTTATTTATGAAGGAATAAGACTCTAAGAGTAATGATAGGTTTTTTTATTTTTTCGTTTTTTGATTTTTTGTGTTTGTTGGGGTGGAATTAAATCACGTGAGAGATCTCCGTCCAAGGTTTTGATGCCCCACAGCCACGGGAGGAGACATGGGGAGTGTGGAAAAGTGGAAGTGCCACGCAGACGCAGTGAACTTAACTCTGATAGATAGGATCGCGATCGCAGCGAGACTGCAAAATTAATGAAGGCCCTTCAATTCCCACTGTACTGCCTCCCATTATCTCATCTAGTCTAAACCAATTGCCTCCCATTGCCTCCCTTCAATTTTCACTCTTCTCATCTCTTGCGTCTGGCCCCTAATCTGTGTACGCTACTTGATCCTGAACCAATCACAATCATCCACTATTTGACTGGATTCTACAATTAGAGTTAATTTGTCATTTCCTGCCTTGGTCGAACTGAATTTAGATAGTGAAAATTAAAAAATTAAAATTCTAATTTAAACTGTCTGTTTATTAAAAATTATTAGACTTTTGTACACTAGATTTATGCATGAAACTGTACAATAAGTCATTATCTATACCATTTTGATAAACCTCCGCACTACATGGAACCTTGATCGGACTGGCAACACGTTGCTCTTAACGGTAAAGAGGGGTGGTTTTGAATCCTACCATTTCCTATCCTAAAGCCTTTTTTTTTTCTTCTTCTTTCTTTTGTCTCTTTTTTCTTTTCCGTAACGTTTCTCTTTTTTCTTTATTGCTTTTCTTTATCCAGTTGTTTCTTTCCTTTCCATTTTAGTTTTTTCCCCCAATTTTGGTTCTTTATTTTTTTGTATTGTTTCCTTATCTGCTTGCTTTTCTTTTTTCCGATCTTTGTCTTACCTTTTCATTTTAGCTAATTTTTTTACTCTTCTTTTTCCGGTTTTGTTTGTTTCTAAAATTCTTTTTCTTTTTTTACTTTTCTTTTTCTAGTTTTGTTTTCTTTACTTCTCTTTGTCTTTCTAACCTTTTTTTTTGTTGATTTGTTCTTTTATAAGTTTTTGTTTGTTCTTTCAAAGACACTAAATTTTTAATTCTCTTTTTACTAGTTGTTTGTTCTTTTTTAAGTAGCTCTTTGTTCTCTTGTTACTAAGTGTTTGTTCTTTTATTAGTTTATTTTTGTTCATTTAAATATGCTTGATATTTATTTTTTTTATTAGTAGCTCTTTGTTCTCTTACTAGAAGGTATTTGTTCTTTTGTTAGTTAATGTTTGTTCCTTTGAATGAGTTTGATGAACAAATAACTAATGATTAAAAAAATAAATAACTATTAATAAAGAAAAAATAACTAGTTTTTCTAAAAAGAATAAACAGGAATTAATAAAAGAATGAATAATTGCTGCTAAAAGAACAAACAACTACTAATAAAAGAACAAAACTAATTTATTTAAAAGAACAAGTAGAAACTAATAAAAAAATAAAAAAAGCTACCAATAAAATAAAAATAAAAATATAACAAAAAATAAAAAAAATAATTAAAAAAATAAAATTAGTAAAATAATAAATAACTATTAATAAAAGAACAAATAACAAATTTATCTAAAAAATAGATATGAATTCACAAAATAAAAAGTAACTACTAATAAAAGAAAAGATAACTAGTTTATGTAAATAACAAGTAAGAATTGATAAAAAAAAATGAACAATTGCTAGTAAAAGAACAAATAATTACTTATAAAAGAAAAAAATATATATACTAATAAAAGAATAAAAACTAATTTATCCAAAAGAACAAGTAGAAACTAATAAAAAAAATAAAAAGCTACTAATAAAATAGAAATAAAAATATAACTAAAAATGAAATTTAGAAAATTGAAAAGCATAAAAAAGGAATAAGATTGAAAATAAAACAATAGGCAAAATAGGAATTAATGCAAAAAAATGAAAAAGAAAATGGAAAGCTAAAAAAATGAGAAAATTGAAATAAAAACAAAAACTAAAAAAAAAAAATTCATTTTTGATTCTTTTCTTTTCATTTTTTCTTCTTTGTTTCCTATTTTATATTGTTTGTAGTTTTTCTCTTATCTATTACGTTATCAATTTTATCTGTTCTTTTATAAGTTATTATTTATTCTTTTAATAGTTTTTTTTCTTCCTTTGTCAGTTTTTATTTGTTCTTTTAGTAGTTTTTATTTGTTCTAAACAAAGAATTGCTAATAAAATAAAAATTAATTAATTAATCTAAAAAATAAGCAGAAATTAATAAAAGAATAAACAATTACAAAAAAAAAAGAATAAATAACTACTACTAAAAGAACAAATAATTAGTTTATCTAAAAAAACAAGTAGAAATTTATAAAAGAACAAACAATTACTGAGAAAAAAAATAAATAATTACTAATAAAGGAAAAAAAATTAATTTATCTAAATAAAAAATGTAAATTAATAAAAAAATAAAAAAATACTGATAAAAAAATAGATAGCTGGTATATCTAAAAACAAGTAAGAATTGATAAAAGAATAAACAACTGCTAGTAAAAGAATAAAAAATTACTGATAAAAGAATAAATAAATTCTAATAAAAGAACAAGCAGCTAGTTTATCTAAAGAATAAATATGAATTGATAAAAGAATAAACAAGTACTAATAAAAAAATAGATAACTATTGATAAAAGAACATACAATTAGTTTATTTAAATAATGGGCAGAAATTGACAAAAGAACAAATAACTGCTTGTAAAAGAATAAAAAACTAATTTTAAAATATTAAACAACTACTAATAAAAAATAAAATAGGAAGTAATAAAAGAAAAAAAATAAAGTCTCAATTTATTAGTTGAAAATTTTGAAACAAAAAAAAATTAGATAAATTTTTTTAAAAAAACTAGAATAACATAAGTAGTAAAAAAATAAAACTAATACGAAAATGTAGATAAATTAAAAACAAAAGAAGGAATAAAACTGGAAGTAAAACAAGTGATAAAACTAAAAATAATGCAAAAAAAAGAAAAAAAAGAATAAAATTTGGAAGATATGATAACATGAAAAAAGAAAAAAAGAAAACTGGAATGAATAAATTTGAAATGACAAAAATGAGGGGAAAAACTGACGAAAATTGATTAAAACAAACTGAGAATAAAAAAACAAAAACAAGAGAAAAATGAAATATTGAGATAGACAAAAAAAACACGAAAACAAAGTAGCCGCGAAATTGAGAAAGGCAAAAAAAAAAAACGTAGTTGAGAAGAGGAGGGTGGTGACTAAAACTAACAATAATGCAAAAAAATGAAAAAGAAAAAGAAAAATGGGAAAAGATGAGAACAGGAAAATAAAAAATAAAACTGAAAATAATAAATATGGAATGAAGGGAATGAGGGTAAAAAACTGATGAAAATTGATTAAAATTTGAGAAGAAAAAAAACAAAAAAGAGAAAAATGATATTGAGAAACACAAAAAAAAAAAAAACCCAATGTCGTTGAGGAGAAGGGAGGGGATTCAAGGACTCAAACCTTGCCCGTGTTCCTCCCTATGTCATTCGCGCACTAACCATTCTGCCCAATCCGCTCGTTTGTTCAATTTGTGCAGATAGCATATAAGTATATTTTATATGCAGGGCCAAAGTGATAATTTTTAAATTCTTCAGGGTTGGTGCATGGAATTAGCTAGTCCTATGCATTATTTACTCTTTAAAAAATAATAAGGTAAATTATAGGTTAGATTAAACCATAAAAGCGAGTTAACTATTGGTAACTAGGCTGGTGATTGGAGAAGATCAAGGATGTCAATGGATATTTGCCTCGACAGATATCCTACTATATCTTATCCAACGGATAAGATTTTTTTTACAATTAAATGAATTTAGAGCGAATGTAGATTTTTTTTTTTTACTCATTGAATGTGGATATGATGGGTTTAGGCCTACTCACTCCATATCCTACCCGCATGTGTGTGTGTGTATGTGTGTGTGCTAAGGGCAATATAAAAATTTACAAAATAACCTAATTGACTTTACTTCTTGCAATTACAACTAAGTGTCAAAGATAAGATGGTTAGGGCAAAGCTCCAAATATGGTTTTCATTTTTTCTTCACAAAGTAGCACACTCACTACTAAGTATGTGCTTATTTCACTAATTTGATTTGAATAAATTCTTTATGATTTATCTGTGACTAAGCCGATTTCTGCTTTTATCATAGATATTGTTTTTTTTTACAATACCAATTTTAATGTTTTTATTATGGTACTATGTTATAGAATTACTATTTTTTATTATGTTAATATGTAGTGGGTAGGTAGATTTTACCCTATCCTACCCACCTTAAAATAGATAAGATATGAATATTGAAATTGTAAAACCAATGGATAGTGGATAGGATACGGATTCAAAATCCAACATAATAAATAGGATGCAGGTTTAGCATCATCCTACCTACATCCTATCCATTGTCATCCCTAGAGAAGATGGCCAACTTGTTCTGAATTATGCATGCTTCTTATTGGCAATATATATTGTTAAATCTTGATTTGCCAAGGTGGAACCCTAGGACAAGCTCTGAGCTCCAAGTAGAAGAAGAAGCCTACAACCCACAAAAGTGAGTCTTGAAAACCATGGGAGGAGCTTCAAGATCCAAGCAGAGGATCATGTGAGCCCTAGGACAAGCTCCAAGCTCAAAGCTAATGAACAAAGTTGTGGCTTGCCGGAGTCAACTGAGAAGGAACCTTGGCTCCAAGAAGGTGAACCGAACTTCTATTAGGTGCTCAGATGGCTGGGAGAGAAAGAAAGAAAATTTGTGCTTGTCAATGATAAATGTCAGGGGAAAGGTCCCTCTAATGAAAGAGAGATTGAGTTGTTTTATGTTTGGCCTTATATGGAACTCCTTAGATCATTAGGAGATGGCCACGTGTAGAGATCTCAAGCTATACTCTCACAGTTGAGCAGGTTCTCATTGCTAACAAGGAATTCATAGCCAAGCAGGTGCTCATGCCCAACCAAATACATATGTTGTCTTTAGCAATTGTTTCTTCGTTTATGAAATTCCTTTTTAGACATTCTTAAATAAATAATAGTACTTTTTCTAAAAAGAAAAAGATAAATTTTACGTAATAGAGAGATAGATTTATTCCCTATTAGTCAGAATAAAAGTATGTATGTATGTATGTATGTATGTATGTATGTATGAGTAGTTACATATTGCACCTACTGCAGAGCATTGTCCTTATTTATAAAAATGCCACCACACATTGAACAACACTTTTTACAAAGAAAAAGACTGGTGTCTCCATCACCATGTAGACCCAGATGTAAACTTCAAAAAAACAGCATCTACTCTGCAACAGCTGCAAAAGCCTGGGGACCATAAGTGTCATTAACTCGTCATCCGAAAAACACTTGTCATACCCTTCTAAACCTCTTTTGCTTTAATGTATTATGTAGATGTAGAGGTGAATGAATAGAAGGCTAAAGTGCCAAAAAAAAAAAAAAGAGCCTCCGCTATGCAGAAATAGTCAATTTAAGGAATTGGGTTTAGTTTGCTCAATTGTAAGTCTCTAATTATTCTATATGGTTACTTAGACACTAAAAACTTTTATTTGGTCTGATTAAGGCCTTCCAATGTTTGAATTTGACTATCGCTTTACGATAGCATCAATTGTCATCCAATCTATAATCTACACCTTATACTGTATGGTTCATTTACTAGTATTTCCATCAGGATATCCTTAGTAACTCGCATTGATATAGTAGTTATAGATGTTTAAATTTGGACTTTTTGGACGCCAGCTTCTTTTCTTTGTTAATTTTGCGTAGCTTTAAGTTGTTTCAGCTGGTTGCTGCAATTTCTTCGGTGTCTTGTTCTGAGCCCTATCCGCATTTTCATTTTATTTTTTACTAATTGACAGTCTTCTTTTCCATCTTTTTCTTTGTATCATCATCATCTTCATATGCTTTATTCTAGTTGATTTTTTTGCTCATAGAAGCATATTACAAGTTTACAGAACAAGAACGTATTTATAATATGGAAGATAAGAAATATTTGTTTTTTCAGGAACAGAAAGCCACATGAACCAATATTATGCGAGCAATAACCATTTTACTAGCTAGTTGGGTACTTTAGTAGTTGAATTGATATGATGATACTAATTCTTTGTCTTGCAAAGTTAAAAACTACGTTCGTTCCCACGTGCATTCATGACGGCCTAATTCGAGTCCTAATAAGCTATTACTTTGTTTGATATTAGTTTCAGCAATTAATATTAGAGTTTTAAAAAAAATTATCTATTGGTCGTTTTTTAGCTTTAGTTTCAATAGTTTTAATTTCACCTTTAAATAAATTGTCTAAAATTCTATATAATAATCACAAAATCTGTTCTAAAACAAGGCTTATATATGCAATTTAAGTAACACATGTCATCTTCCATGTTGTTGCAATTTATCCCTCTATAATGCTCTAATGTTGGTTTTGGTGCCTTTCAGGTCTTGAAAATGCAGGTACTCCCTCTTTTCCTTACCTTCCATTACACATGATTAATTCCTAATCCTTATATTTTGTATAGATACTTTTGATTAAAAAAAACAGGCAATTCTCATCACCATATGGTATGTATGACTAGGAATTTCCCTCCATTACTAGTTTCCAATTAAGGCTAGACGAATTAAGATTTATGTTAGTTGGAATATAGAATACACACACACACACACACACACACACACATATGATATTTAGGAGCATGCTTATAAGTATATAAAGGAAGAAATATTAGTATTCTAAGTAAGGGAGAGGAATATCAACTTTTTTAGGACCCAGAATACAACCGAATCAATTTTGCGTGACATTTTTTGAGCCAGGTTCAAATCCTACATTTCTTCATGATGTCCTCAATACTTTAGCCATTAGGCTAAAGCCGTAGGAACACATTTTTTTTATGATAGTGAGTTGGAATATTTCTTGGCTTGGAGCTTCAAGGGTTATGAGTTATTATTCTTATGAATATCTATTAAACGGTTGAGATTTCACTTTTAGGTAACCATAAAAAATGACAGTCATTGAACATTAGCTAAAATTGTGATCACTATGGTCGATCTCAATTGGTATGCAACATCTCTATTGTAGTAAATTAGAATAATATCTATGAAAACTAAATAACTATAGCTTTGAATTCGGTGTTGCCTTATGAGAAAATTGTGGAGGAAATGTGTGTTGAATTTAAAATGCAAAATGTATAGATGCAAAAAAAAAATTTAAATACCTGGTGTTGCAATGCCATAAGGACCAAAAAGTTAGAAATAATAAACAATGTATTAACAATTTTAAATAAACATTTGGTACAAATGTTAATCGCAAAAGCAATGCTTTATAAGTAAAATAAAATCATAGTAATATGTGTTTGAATATTATATGCAATAGTTTAAATAAAAATACATAATTTAACTAATTAATAATCATGTGTTTTCAGTTAAATTCTACTAATATTCAAAATGGTTGAGATTTCACTTTTAGGTGACCATAAAAAAAAGATAGTTATAGAACATTACCTAAAACCATATAGTCACTATGGCTGATGTCAATTGGTATCCCGCATCTCTATTGTAGAAAATTATAATCATATATATGAAAACTAAACAACTATAGCTTTAAATTCAGGCATTGCCTTATGAGCAAATTGTGGAGAAAATATACGTTAAATTTAAAATTAAAAATATATGAATGAAAAAAAAAAAGTTTAAATACTTGGTATTGTCATAGGGACCAAAAATTTAGAAATAATAAACAATTTAACAACAATTTTAAATAAACATCAAGTAAAAATGTTAATCACAAAAACAATGCTTCGTAAGTAAAATAAAATAGTGTTAATATATGTATAGATACTATATGCAATAGTTTAAATAAAAATACATTATTATACTAATTAATAATCATGTGTTTCAATTAAATTCATAAGAAATTATATTTAAAATGAATAGAATATTCTACTAATATTGTTTATTATTATTTTTATATAATTCATAGTAATAATAGAACATGAATTAGATAATAAATCTAAAAAAATTGAACAGTTAACAAATTTATGAGATAATTTATACGTTAGTATGAGTTGATGTAAAATTTTATTTTTACACACTATTTAAAAGAATTTGGATTGATGGATGAGAAAGATATATGGGAAAAATAAAGAGAAAAAAATGAGCTTGAGTGTTTTTGTTAGACCCAAGAACATAGTTCTAGCCCATCAGCACAACTACTATCCTGAAACACAAACCCTAAATTCTACTACCTTAAGCTACCAATTTTGTGTCGTATGTTCTCCAAATTTTGAGAAATAGGCAAGTTACCCTTAATACCTAACAATAATTATAAAATACTCTTAACTACAAAAAGAGAATATAGCCACATCAAAGCATTCAATTTGTAGGTTTTTGCATATGATAAATTAAATCTAAGACTAAGTATAGTTGGCTCAATTTTCCTCCTAGCTATATGGATGACAAAAATTACTTTATTACCCTCACCATCCCTAACCCCGGCTACCTGAACTCGATGCTACCTGCAAAGCCTTGGGGAGGTTATGAGTTTAACTAATTCTCCCTAATCCTACCCCTTATAATTATGTTTGTTGTAACTTAAAATTTTTAAATAGTATAATTACAATAATTGGAATTTGTAGGCTTTACTTAATGAAAATGACACATTTAGAAGCTATACAAAAAAGGGGGGATGACATATTTTCAAACATAAATAAGAAATCAACATATATTATAGAGCATGTAAATTCGTTTCCTTTTTACTTGTCTCTTAGCAAGCACAACCAAACATAGAAGCACACAAACATACACACCACTAAACACCATATTCCCATGAAGGGCAGAACAAGCATGAACATATTTGCTTTAGTTTCGGTTAACCATTTATTAGTCTGTATTAATCTAAGATCTCTTTATGCTTGGGAATTGAGTTGGCCAGCCTAATTCCTAGCTGTAATGCTTGCACGGACCTAACTAGCACAGAGTTGCCTAAGCAACAAAATATAGTCTTCTATAGCACCTTAGGATCATATGGCATTCTATATCCATCACCTAAGGGCACTGAATACTCAAAGAGTATAAGAAGCACAAAACCCTTAACAACTTTGTTGCTTGAAAGCTTTAGAAGCTTGTTTCTTTGCCTTTTCTTTGCTTGTCATAGCTAGAACTTAATTTCTAGCTTGAGAACCTACAATGGCTGAATTATTAGCAAGTATATTTTTGCATTACCATAGCTCGAAAGCTTACATATACCAAGAAAACTTGGTAGAACACATAATACCTCAACCAAATGAGGTATGACCGAATCCTTTGGCTTGATTTCCTTAGAGCTCCCGGTCATCTTTTCTTGAATCCACCACTTGTTTCCTAGCCTTGGAAGGCTTTAGACGCTTATGTGCATCAAGAACACAAGCTTCAAACACGAGAATGCCAAGAACAAGACTTGGTTGAAACTTCCCTTAGTTGATGGCTTCCAAAAACGTCTCCTTCTTTCAATCTTCTTCTTAATTCTTTCTTGGGATGTTCTTAAGAGCTTATAGACACCAAGAACACTTGGTAAAAGCTCAAGGATGCTCAAGATTGAGCTATGGCCAAATGATATTTAGGAAAGAAGAGTTGGAAGAGTTTAAGAGCAAACTTAGAGAGAGATTGAAGAAAGAGATGAAGAATAGTGAAATGAACGAATTTAGGAGCTTAATGGGCTTGTAACGGACGAATTTGGGAAGAGAGAATGAGTGTATCATATGCTTGGATGAATGGGAGACAAGTGAGGGACAAGTTGAAAAACTTGTGTGGGTGGTGGGTGAGATAGTCAAAAGTAGGGGACAAATTGAAAGACTTTGGTGAAAGTTGGAAAACTTTGTCAAAAGTGGGGGGTAAAGTAGGTGGAGGAAGGAATTCTAAGTGATGAGTTGGATGAAAGGTGGATTAAAATAATGGGAAATGGAGAAATGTGGCAACCATGGCATCTAATGCCTTTAAAATTGGCTAATCCCTCCTTAGTCCCTCAATTCCTTAATTCTTTGTATTTGGGCAATTAAGCCCAACCACCAAAAGTTCCTTTTGTCCAATTGAGTCATTCACATTAAATTTTCATCATTTTACTTGGCCTAAGCCAAGTTTAAATTTTGAAAGTGTCTAAAACTTATCATACTCCCCGGTCCCACTTAATTTAGTGTCTCCCAAACTCAATGAACTTAATTCCCAACTTAGGAAAAATTCTTAAGCCCTGAATCCTCATAGCCCGAGTCTTAATTACTTAGGATTTTGTGGGCATTACATAGGATCCTCTGAAGCCAAGCCTCCAAATTGGTTTTGTTGGATGAGTGAAATCAAGACCGGCTTCAATTCAAAGTTATTGGCTTGAACCAGTGGCCTCACAATACCCGAATAATTTTCCATCACCAAGGGTCAGATTTACTCCCTAATAGGCCTTTGTGGATTCCTTGGATAGACTCCATCTTGATGATCCATCTATCCATTTCCTCTATTACCACCATTATACCATTGAGATTATCACCTCCACCCTCTATGGATGTAGAGGTGGAGCTTGATTCTCCAAACTGTGATGTTGCTCTAAACTCTCTAAGATGTCTTTCGATCTCCAGAATGGATGGCAACAAAGTAGAGTGTTAGGAATGGGTCATGCACCAATGATACCTATCAAGGAAATATCCAAGCACAAAGGCAACAAATAAGTAAAGAAATAAAGGCCTAGTCTAAAGTCAATCTCCTAGCAATGATATTGAACAAATCAATATAATCAATCTCGGCAACAGCGCCAAAAAACTTGTTGCTGAATTCTTTAATCCCTAACCCACAAGTGCACGGTGGACATGTAGATAGGGTGAGTGAGTATCGTTCCCACGGGGATTAATTAAATTGATTGCCAAGTACCACTACTCAAAGTAAACTTTAGCTAAACAATCAAAGTTGGATGGAAATGTAGGAAACTTAAATAAGTGACTAAACTTAGCTAAATGAAATACTATTAACCTAGAATGCAAGTATGCAATGTAAAAATTGTAGTTTTTATCAAATTATGAAATAACACTTCCTATGAGTTCACTACTTGTCTTGATTTGTTGATGAACTTAGGTGAGTGGGTTAATCTCCAATGTATGTTGATAAAGTTATTCAATTAAATTCTTACTTTTCCAAGTGAAATAATTAATTTTTCTAATTTAAACTTAATAAGGATTTTCATCCGATTACAATCTTAGAAAGAGGCATTAGTGCTCAATTTACCTTTACCTAATGACTTAGACTAATTTTCCAACAAGTCCATAGCCATTAAATTCTTCTCTTAGGCCCAATTACTTCTAATCTTTTCCAAAAGTTTAGAGGCAATTTATAGTGTAACTAATTGTGGCAATCAATTAGCTAACACAACATTAAGCTCAAGAGAAGAATACACATACATTTCGTAGAAGATTAATATCAAATACCCATAAATTCATTCAATGTAATCAATCCAAGTAGCTACATCCATAAAAAGTGCAGAGAAAATTACTCCATAACTAAGTGAAACATAACTATGAGAATAAACATAATAACATCCATGATAAACTACAAGGAAGATGAAGGAATAAACCCAATATGACTAGAAGGTCTTGAACCTAAAGTCTCCAAGCTAGTCCCCTTGAGCACTCCAAGCAATCTCCAAACTAACTCCAATGGTGACTAAGAAAAACCAAGAAAACTAACAATAGTGGCTAAGGAAAAGCTAATTCTAGGATGAGAAAATGAAGATGAAGAATCCTTTTTTTTGCTAAGTTCCAGGTTCTTCTACCTCTTTGAGGTGTCTTTTTCACTCACCAAACCATTAGGATAGAAATCCTTGCCCAATAGCAAACTTGAGTTCAAAGTTGAGATAAGGGACCACTTTCCCAGGTGTCTGGTGCCTAGGCCTCAGGAGAGGGGTGCTTTAGTACCTAGGTCTCAGGACTTGAAAGTGTTTGGCACCTTGGCCTCCAGACTTACAAGTACCTGGGGCCTAGGCCTTAGCTGGCGACTAGGCTTCCAAGGTGCATTTTTCAGGTAACAAGCTTTTGAACTGTGGCGTTTAGGCCTAGGCCTCACAGTTATAAATTTCGTTGACTTTTGCATGCCCGTTTTTCATTTCTTTGGTTCCGGTGTCATTCCAATGCTACGGTCTGCTTCTCTAACCTACAAAATGAAGGATCAAAGCAAGAACCAGCCAAAAACGTTGAGTGGTGATGTAGGAAATAATGATTAAAGTTAACAAAAAGTCAACATGTTTGACCACAAAATTTACATTTATCACTTTTGGGCTTATTTCTGGATGTTTATGTTGTTGCTGTGATTGGGCAACATCCTACTAGCTGCTGGCATCTGATTGAATCTAATACCAATGTTGGAGCTTGAGACCTATTAAACCCACCATCGAACCTTGCAATCTCGTGCTGTTACTGAATACACGGATGAAAAATATTTGAAAAATTTTAAAAATGTATTAAAAAAATTTGAGTTTGAATTTGAGTATTAAAAATTTTGAAAGAAATAAGTTGTTGATGGATTAACTTAAATATGTGTGTGTGTGTGTGTGTGTGTGTGTTTCAAATTAATGATATTTATATTAACTAACTTGAAATCACATTATGCTTATTACATGTATTTTAATTATAATAGATGGCTAATTAAATTATTAATTTTAATAAAAAAATTTATAATTAATAAAATGGGTCATCAGCTTTGACCACTTGCTGATCATTTTTTTTATCGTTACATTTGGTGGCCAAGCCAATCATTACTTCTTAGTAACTAAAATTTTAGTGGTCGTTTATTGATCATATATTTCGGTCACCAAAAAGTGTTTTGGTGACCAATTACTGACTAATAAGCCTGTTAGTTTTTTTTATCCCTCTTGTAGTGAATTAGATTTGAGCTTTAATGGTTAAATTTTTATCATTAACAAATTATGTTAATCATAAAAGCTCTTTGTAAGTAGGGTTATAATTGAAGTTCCAAACAAAAATAGCAATGGATTAATAATTTAAAAAGATAGACAAAAGTACACATGTGGAGTAATTGTGTTTTCCATTCCAAATTTATTTGATCGATCTTGACATGAAACAATAGCGATCCAACAAAGAAAAGTAAAAGGTTGACATATATAGTTTGGGTCATCAAATTACACGTTATTCTCTCCCTCCCCTCTCAGTTTGACAGTCCTCTTTGGACTTTAACTTTCAAGATGATAAATGACAAATGTCCGCCTAAAAAAAATGTTTCTCACCAAAAAGGCAAATGCTCATGCGTAGAAAGAAGGTTTGGTTTTTCTATCTGAAAAATCAAAAACAAATAGGAAAGGCCGGCGCCAATCATGTGTAGGCATCGAAAAACTTGTTTCAAACAAGACATTGACCAATGACAATGGAAAAGATCAGCTGCAGCAACTCGGAAATGCTTGGGGAAGCAACTTGCTTTTATTTTTGTTAAAAAAAAAATATTTTGGCAGACTAATTCTTCTTCATTAATTCTCTAACTAGAAATAAGCTAAAATAATTGTGCTAAATTGAACTTATTCTTGATTAATTAATTAAGTATGCGCCCATTGATATATACATGGTGGAATGCAAATGTAAACAGAAAAAGACAGGAGACGAAGAAACCAAAATCGATTCATTGGCCAGCAAATTCGAAGTAGACTCACGTCGACGCATTCACTGCCTTCCGTTTCCTCAATTTCTCCAATCTTTTGAATTGCCGGTCTCACAACTATATGTGCCATCTCCTAATTAACACGGTTTCTTTTTTTTTTTTTTCCCTGTCTTCTCTTGTTTTCTAGTTTTTAACTCCATAAAAAACCTTATTAGTAACAGACAGAAGACAATTTATCGAAAACAAAAAGAGACAAAAGACATGTGCGTACATTATGTACTGTTTAATACTACAATTCTATTGTACAATTTTTTTTTAACAGCAACAAAATAGCTTTAGTCTAGAAGAGGCTAGCTAGCTGCGGAGTTCCAAAAAAAAGAAAAAAACAATGTGCCTGAGCCAAAATTTAATTTTTCCATAGACCAAGGCCCACTTTAAATTAGAATAAATTGCGTAAATGGTCCCTAACCTATAGTCATTGTTTCCTTTTAGTCCCTAATCTGCTGAATGTTCTATTTTGGTCCTAAACCTATTAAAATTATTTCATTTTGGTCCCTCACCAAATGAAATTCATTAACTCAAAATAATTTTCTGACATAAACTTTTAAAATTTTAATTTAAATATTCGGTAACTGTCTTTCAATAAATTTAAACATTTTAATATTTTTTTACAGTAAATGAAAAATTTAAATTAGTAGTTTTTTCTTTCTGAATAAAATAAATTCAATTGACAGAGAGAAAAAAATGTGATTTGAATTTTTTATTAACTGTAAAAAAATTATTATACAGATTAAATTTATTATTAAATAGTTACCGGATAGTTTAAATTATGATCTAAAAAGTTATTATCAAACAAATATTTTAAGTTAATAAATTTTATCAAATTGGAAGCAAAATGAAATCTTTTTAATAGATTTAGGACCAAAACGAAACGTTTTAATAAGTTCAGGATTAAAACAGAATATTCAATAGGTTATGGACTAAAAGGAAACAATGACTAAAGGTTAGAGACCATTTATGAAATTTATTCGTTTAAATTAAGATTAACTTATCTGTCTTTGGTTATATTAAAGAAAGTAACGTTAGAGTAGGCAACAGAGCGAGCAATATTCTGTACTCTTTATATGAATGGTGCCATAACCAGCAAACAAAAACTGGGTTGGTGGCGGATTGTGAGGAACGAAATTAGGTGGCTGTATCTAGAAGGTAGGCTGGCTTCACCGTCCTGTTGAAGTCTTAGGATGTAATTTTTCTTATACATAGTTAAAAAAAATTTTGTGGGCTGTTCAAAAACGAAAACATTAGAGTAGGCAAAACCGAATAGAAAAGGAAGATGTTAGATTAGAAACAGTTTCATAAAATTAATCTTCTCATTTTAAAAAATCAGATGTAAAATATTATATATATGTGTGTGTATATAATTAATCTAATAACTATGAAATACATAATTTAGTAAGAAAACATTTCACTGCAATCAATAATAGAGAATGATAGCTGTCCAGAGGCACTATTACATGGGAAGGTGGTTTACACGTGCCCCAACAAAAATAAAAATACCCCTAAGCTTTTAGTGTCACAACAACAAGCATGAAACATGAAACATCAACAGCAAACATGCCGATGTAATTAATTTTTTCTTTCTTTTCATTAGGATTTAGGAGCGTATACAAAAAAAAAAAAAATCAAGCAATGTATCATATTAAAGGTATACATTACCTTTGCCGATGGAAGTGGTCAGTCTATATACCTATTATAAGTATCATAAAAGTTTTCAGAAATCGTGAACCGAAATATGCTGAATTATGTGTTCGCAAAAAAGAAATATGCTGAATTATCAAATCCAAGGAGAAAATATACACACACGCTGAATGGAACAGGTAATTACTTTCCACACCATCACGAAAATTATAGGGGACGAATAAGCTTTGTTTAAGATGAAATATAGTAATAACACAGGGTGGCTCGAGATGAGTTTTAGCTCAATTTCAAATTTATTAATTCGAGTCTTATTGTGCTCAAGCTAGAAAATTGGTCGGTCATTGAAACTGTAAAATATAATTATGATATCACTAACAATTTAAAATAAATAAATTTGTAATATAGCAGTGGAAATCAGGTCGAATCCCATGGAAAATTCTTTATGTAAAAGCTTCATGATAGAAAACTGAAATAAAAGATTGAGGAGGATTATTTGCAATAAAAAAATAAAATAAAATAAAAAAATGATCAGAGAACAAAAATTAAGAAACTTATCAAGTAAAAAACTAACAAAACAATCATGAATTCAAACCTTGGCATCAGTCAACATCCACCACCGAATTCTTACAACTGATCATCGATGCATAGATAGATCAACCAAGACTTTGAATATTCATCGTTGGAACTATCTTCCTATCTCTCCTTAGTTATAATTAATCAGAAAACAAGCGATCTAATTAACCTTAACTGCTAAACAATCTAAGACAAGCGCTTTGATTTAATTTAACAATTGCATTAAAATTTAGGGAGGTCGATGAAACTAAATAACACAAATACTAGCAGCTGCATTTAATTTAGTTGAATGTTCTCCCTAAAACCTAATGATTTCTGACGCAGCAAATCACTAAACCTCAATTGTTTCACATATTAGAGAAACCAAATAATTAAGGATTTGATTTCTAACCAAGCAGTACATTGAATTCGAATAACAACTAGTAGGCCTCTTAGCATATAAACGAAACAATCATGAAATTAATCATAGAAGAACATCCAATACTCAAAATATTAATTGGTGAATAAAAATAATTTTGATCTCATAATACTGAAGAATTCGGGGTTTCAGTCTCCTTCAATTAATAATAAAAAGACCACTAAAAAGAAAAAAAAAAGAAATAAGAAAAGAACACAAAAAAAGTTGAGGAAGCGGGGTGGAAGCCTCCTGCGGCAGCTGCTCTTTTATTCTAATATAGCTAATCTAATGTGGTTAAATCCACAAAAATCCTTAAACTTTCTATATTGTTACAAAAGTACCCCACACAAATAAAAAATTCAAACTAACTGGTTTCAAAGTTGTCAGCCAAGCAATGCTCAAGAATAGCAGCAGCAACTTCAAGCTGAGATTCGACCTTGATATAATCATTATTTCTCAAAACTCAAAGCATGAAAGTTGTAGATCTCTTTCTTATCTTTGGAATGACACTTGAATCGCATAAAACGGACATTTACAGCCAAAGATATGCTCAAAATACCGCAACTACTTCTCAACCAGTGATGATTCGCAAATCGCGACTTTGAAGCTAAATTTGACCCTCTTAACATGCAAACTGAGCTTCATGGCATTCATATGATTTGTAGCTCCAAATGTTAGCTTTCCAATGAATCAAGAATCACTCAATTCCAATCTCTGTAGCTCAAGATATGATTTTTCTACCAGAACATCATCAATCTGTCAAAATCCTGAAACAACACAACCAAATTAAAATATGTAAAATTGTAAATTAAATTCACTTTCAATCAATTGAGTCCAGATATGCTCTAAGCTATAAAACATACTCAAAATATATCCTTAATATTCAAAATATATTAAAATATACTAAATATGATAGAAATAAATATAATAAATATAAGCTTATAAAAAATATAGGTTTAATAACGTAACGAGCCAGGCTAGAATTCAATAGAATTCAGTTTGCACGCTTATTTGGCCTCATACGAGGAATAATCTTTTTTTATCCCAATGTGGGGCAACGGAGATAAGGATATGTTGGAGTGTTACAGTAATTTTGAGCTAAGACATCCCCATCAACACAATGTAACCATAGATAAGATAATTTGTCATACTTACTTAGAATTTCCTATATATGTTTCCAAGACTATAGTTAGTGCCTGCGAGGGCACCAGCATGCAAAATCAAAATGGCTCTGGTTTCGCACTCCTGGAGGCGAGATTTGGGTTAAAATTATGCCGACGCTTTGTTGGCTTGCTGACTTGAACCTCTCTCAAAGGTCTGTCATGCTTCGCACTTGGTTGTAGGTAGCTACAGCCTAAAAATTCCTCGCAGTATCTATCGGGTACTCAGAGTTTGCATTGCTCACAGGATAAAATAATGATGAGGGTCCTCCATTTTGGGAGTAAAATGTGATGCACCCCTTAGCACAGAATTATATAGACTTGGCAAGTTCGAGATCAAGCTTAAGTTGTATCAATAAGTTATATCTAGCCAAGCTTGACTCTATTGAGGTCTGGCTTGGGCAGCTTATTGGCAACTTCAATTGCATATATATTTTATAAGAAGTGATCAATACAATAATTGACATAAATATATATACACTCACATATCATGATTAAAATTTAAAATAAAGGTACGACCTATATGTGTGTTGGTATCATTTATTTTGGGCAAAATACTTTGTTTAAAAGAACAATATTTCAAATTTCCTTAAAATAGTTTGACAAATATAATTTAACCTAAAATTATGTACAGGTTCTATATTTGAAGTTTTTATTAACTATTACTTCATTCATCTTAAGTTCTTTGCATATTTACTATTTAAAGCAATAAATTTGATATATTCAATTGTACTTAAATATTTTTATACATATCATTTCATAGCTTATGCATAAAATATGTCCTAATATATATAGATATATATATATATATATATATATAAATATAAATATATATATATATATATATTTATATTTATTTGAACATATTATTTATATTTTCATATAATTTACACATAAATTTATATTTTCATAAATGAAATGAAAAATAAGTTTTCCAAAAAAGTAAAAATAAAAAATTTGATTAGTAGTAATATAGTGTGTGTGTGTGTGTGTGTACCAATTGGACTATGCATATGTATGAATTAATGTATAAATAAAGTTATAGATATGCACAAATCTTCTAAGACATATATAAAAACGAGATCATAAAGCTGTTATTGGATATCAAAAGAAAACTATTGCCTTTTATGTTTATTTATTGCCATTTCCTTTATTCTCTTTTTAGATTTTTTTTCTTTTTTCTATTGGCCAAATTTCCATTTTTATAGATATATAGATGCGAATAAAAATATATACACATATGTAGAAAAATATAAGCTTAATTATATCTATAACTGAATAATCTTTTGAACATTAATGTATACAATGTTATTCGTACAATTGTACAAATGACTTTATACTTTTTTTATATATGTGATTGTATATAAGACAATTGTGTTTATGTATTTTTACATGTTATACATTGATATTCAAACAAAACTGTTCCTACGTTAATTTCAAAACATTATCCTTATATTATTTTTGTGTGCATATGGTTTTATGACATTGGATATCTTTTTTTTTTCTTTTTTCTTTTTTTTTTGTTTTGCATGTAGACATGTGTGTGTGAACAGGTACTAGGGATTTCATTTGGAAAAATTACAAAGACAAAGGATAGGAAAATAGTTCAGTAGCCATTAGGGCTTTCCAAGCTTCTAGAGATGACAATTGGGTGAATTCGACAGGTAGAGGCCACATTTGCCTTTAGTCTGCTAGGGCTGATGAGCGAAAAATAGTGCTTGTGCCCACTACTCTCATAGGTTCCCCCAACAGATTATCCATGAAATTGATAGCACTATTGTGGTGGATATGTTGCTTGGTCTCAGAGGGCAACAACATGACAAGGTAGTGGTAGGGAGTGGAAAATGATGACTACAATTATGACTTCCTCCCTATGTCTTTTCTTCAATTAGTGCAATTGGCAAAAGTTTAGAAAGGATTGTGTTTTAGTACTTGAAGAGGTAGTGAAGATGGTCAAAAAGTAAAATATTTATTGATTGTTGCTGGATGTGCTAATGTTTGGCAAGCAAGTGGCGAGGTGAGCCTGATGATGAATGCAGACAACTAGACTAGAGGTGGCAGTGAAAAGGGAAAAAAAATTAGGGTTTTAGCTTAATTATTTGTTAGTGCTCGTGTTGGTCCCCTGAGTTAAATACTTGTTTTATTTTAATCTCTTCTTCTGAATAATCACAATTAAGTCATCAACAAGTTTATGGACAATTTTGGTGAGTTGTAGGCACGATGGATATACTTAAGAAGCAAAATTAAATCTATGCCTACCAGATTGGTCATCAATTTTACCTAATGCATTGCCATCCCTAGCCGTATCAACTTGGCAGCTCCAATCCATCGCATTCCCTGCTTTCCCTCCCAGTTGGTGGAGGGGTGAGACAAGGGTTGGTGGCATTGTTCAAAGTTAACGCAGTGATTAGGCAACACCATTGATTGTCACAGCAATACACCATGTCACCATTTGATTTTGATTCCATCGGAACTACAATTAAATTCAACTAATGGCAACTCATTGGATAGGGGACTTGAGTATGGTAATGACCATGAACATCACGAGAACTTAAATTAGCCCTTCATGTGATGAGAGAGGAAAAATGATAAGATGGACATATAGGGAAGTTGTTTATTTTACTTGGGGTATATTTGCTATTATACTATATGATGCACATAAGGTAGGGTGCATCCTTTGTCCGGTAAAATCTTTGCCTAAGATTAAAAAATCAGCTCTAATTAGTCAAAAATCAAACCAAATTACTACATCAATATCACAATATCTGGCCCTTATTATTATTATTATTATTTAGAATCTCAAATTACCTATCATTCATTCATTAAACAATAGGGGTATAAGTCCTAACCTTAATCCCGTGCCCGACCTTTATTTTTAGGTTTTGGGTTGGGTTGTAGGAGAGGAAAAAGTAAGTTTGGGTTGGCTTGACTACATCCAATTTCAAACTTCTAGAAACAGATCAGATTGGGCTAACCCAAAAAAATAACCAAGCCAAGATGATTTTGTTTTGTTTTGTTTTTTTTAACATAGGTTTATTCCTTTCCATAGCATATTACACACTTACATCCCACCTAATTCTCAACACAATAATTGACCCAGCAATATTAACCTAATCGACCCGACCCAATATTACCAATTGTCCATAAATTCCTAATTCTTAACCCTAGGCTCATTCAACCATTTCCTTCTTCCAATTTAAAATGAACAGACAAGAATTAGAGATAAAGTGTGAGTGGCAGAATAGTCACTGGTCAGAGGCAAACGCACGAGCTGCGACTATGAGCACTCCCCGTATACAGTGTGATTGTCCTCCATAGTCCCTCTTTCATATTCACCAACGTCCTTTGTCAGTTCTCCTTCTATTGTTATCGCCGAGCGCTAAGCATGACCTACCAAGTGACGATCTCTTCCTAGTCACCTTTTTATCGCCTCGTCCACCATTGAAGCAAAGCACAGTCAAGTGGGCAAATTTTTTAGGTTTTATGGTTTTCATTATTAGTTGATTTCTTTGGTTTGATTTCATTGAAATAGTTTTATCTGAAACGTGATTATGTTCATTCCTCAAACTGAAAGAGCAATATTGATGTGTAATAGAATAAAGAGTTCGGGCATGGGGAAAACTAAGTTAACCCAACCATAACCCGATTTTAATCTAGTTAGGGTTAGTTAGGGTTAGGTCTCAATTAGGGTTAGGTCAAGTTAAGATTATTAGGGTTAGATGCATGTTTTAAAAATTGGGTTTTAACCTAAACCCAACCTTATAATCCGAACTTTCAACCCTATACATTAAATAGTAAAAGTTAACACTATTACATTTTTAAGTTTTCTACGAGTCAATTGAAAACAAAATTTTCTTACACATTACCACAAGTCAAAATGCTTTCATTTGCAATACCAACAGAGTACATCCTAGTGGCGATTATATTAGTTACCATAGCCGATAAGGGCAATTATTTCTTTCTCATCGGCAGCTTTTGAATTGAGAGAAACTAGGAACCACCACATGGTTTCAACTAAGGTTATCAGGATCGGGCTCCTACCTTGAATCGTTTTTTGCCATGTAAGATTGGGATCGCAAGATCGGATCGTAGATTGTAAGATCCTATCAGAACATAAAATTTTTTATCTAAATAATATAGTTCATATAAAAGATCAATTATATTGGGTACCTATGTAAAACTTGAGTGCTATAACAATGTAAAAATTCTCAGTTTTACTCCTTTTTTTTTTTAAACTCTTGATTGGCTTTCTTTTTCTTCCCATATAGGCCATATCAATATTTGTCATGTCTTAAAATTTGAAAAAAAATAATAATAAATACTAATTAAAAAATGGAGTATTTGACCGGCCCTCTCACCCATTTTTATTTATTTCCTATTTTTCTCTCCCTCTCTCACAACTCTCTCTATCCATTTCATTTTCCTCTCTCTCTCTTTTTCTCTCTCTCTATCTTTGACTTTCCACCAAATTCTTTTCCCATCTCCTTTTCACTCATCTTTAGTTCATTTGTTTTCCCACCTCTCTTGCCTTTTTCTATTCATCTCATCTTCCTCTCTTTGACTCTTGAACACCATTTCTTTCTCTGTTCATTTCATCTTCCTTTCTCTTTGACTCTTGAACATTGTTTCTTTCTCATCTCGATCTCTCTTATCTTATTTCCCCTTTGTCTCTCCAGTTCTCGCGACTCTTTTTCACAAATCATAACTTTGGCTGGCTTGCAAAGACCACAATTTTTTTTCCGGCAACATGGAACTTCCGACCTCGTCTAGGATGACAATTTTCCAACGACATGGATCTTCCAGCCTCATCTTTTAAGGATTGGTGGGATCTTTTTTTTCTACGATCCTACGGTTCTGAATGCGATTCCACTACAATCCTACTATGGCATCAATCCTACTATGAGTCAGATAAGCTTTTTGGATCTGAATCATAGGATCGTGCAATTCTATGACCTGGATCATGTTTTTAACAACATTGTTTCAACTAACCTACACTTTGCCCCTTTTATGTTAACAAATCTATACTTTATTCATATTTTTCTTTCATTGCCTGAGAATAATTTCTGAAACCCTAATTTCAATTATCTAGTAAGCATGTTCTTGAAATTTTAAATTTTTTTTATATATTTTGATAGTTAAAAATACTGATTTGCATTTAGAGATAATAAAGGGAATATACAATGAAGAGAAAATGATAATTTGAAATATTTATTAATTATAAAAAAAATTGAAGTGATATAAATTATTATAAAATGACTATCATAAAATTTAAATTAGATTTTCAAAAGTTTTTGTCAACCAGCCCTAAAAAAGAGGCATAAAATATAAGTTTTTAAAAATAAGAGGATAAAGGTGTAAATTAGCCTAAACCATGGGGTTATTGTGTCTTTCTGTTACCCTTTAAACTACAGGAAGGTGCTTCCGTGGCACGTAAAAGGACAGTGTTGGCTCTGCCAAGTAGCAACGATTACATTGGTTTTTTTTTTTTTTTTAATGAAAGCGGCAACGAGCCACACGGCTTTAACCTTTTCATGGTGCAGTTTGCGCTGATTTACAAAAGCTCTCTAAAGTTTGGGTAAACGTTTGTTTGATTCAGTAAACTTTTTCTCTTACAATTAGATCACTCAACAACAGTCAACAATGAAGAATGAACATCTATTCCATTGCAACTACTTCGACTCATTTTTCTCAAAAGTGGCCAATTAAGGCATGATGGACTAAATGAGCACACAGAAAAAAAGACATTAAATTTAACTATCTTAAAAGTCTGAAAATTGTTAAATTAAGAGGAATATTATGCTCGCGTGTATATTAAAAATTTAAAATTAAGCATGCCATCATCATTTCGCCCAAAACTTCAAATAATTCTGTAGGACAAGTTAAATAGAAGGATGAAGTTGAAACGGAACAAAGTCATAGTGATCTATATATATAGAAGACAGAACCAAACTTCAGTTACCTTTATGCAGTTCAGCAAATTGCGTTTGGATATGAGAATGAGTTCTGCTAAAAATAATACGTTTACCCTCAGAGTCCCAAAACCTGCATATTTCACATGTTTTAAGGAAATAAATAAAATAAAAACCCATACTAATGAAAAAGCCAAATCCAGAAAGTATTGCAACTTGCACGCTTTGATAGCAAATACTGCTGGGACCTCCATCGTTGTTGTTAATTTTTAATTATGACTATTAAAAATTAATATTTTATCTAATGAATAACCACTTAAATAAAAAATTTTCAGAAAGTATGTTTTTTTTTAAAAAAAAATCTGTAGTAAAAGACAAAAATGAAAAAAAGTACCTAACTTTTTTTTTTTGAAAAAAACCGTAAGAAATATACTTTCTAAACTTCTTTAAGTACAAAGTTTAATTAGTATATAAATTAAGTGAATTATTATTACATATAAAAATAATAACTAATAAATCATTTATAAATATTATTGTCAAATGCTGTAAGAAGAATGAATATATAATTTGGAAAAAAAAAATAGACAAAGCTATAAGAATTGATCATTAAGACAAAGACAACTAAGTTGCCTCTATGAAATTTTGTGCTTTATATGACACTATCAGTATCAGCTATATTAGGAAATGTTCGCTTGAGCCTTCAATATTGTCATCCGTAAATCTAAGTGCTCAAATGTATTAAGAAAGAGCAAAACAGTCTTGAACTTAAGTTCTCGTCTAAGTCCTGTATGTTCACAAAATAATCATTCAAGTCCTAAAAAATTTTGCAGACTACGTGTTGGGGCTCGGATGCATGTAAACAGCTCAATTAGAGAATGAAAAGAATAATAAACTTGGACCAAACCATAAAATAGAAACAACAAATAAAAAGGAAAAAGAAATCGGCATGTAGGTCTTCTATTTCAAAAGTTTTAGGTCATCAAGTTACAGTTCATAACTTCTGAGTCTCAAATGAACATTTGATCAAGCATTTAGGACTCCTAGTATATTTCCCTCATAAGCTTAAACTTCCACTGGCTAATTACTATTTTAAGCTTTACTTACAGCAGATGATGTCAGTTCACTGGCTCTCAAAATTGTGATTCACGTGGTTTTAGACACTCAATGATTTGTTAACTTATCTCATCTGTAGATGGCACCTTTGTTAATTAAATCATGGACGGCTAAGAGTTCTTTCTAATACTCCAATATTTTTGAGTTGGTAAGAATATTTGAGTTTTACACAAAGTTGAAAAAAAAAAAGAAATAAATTATATGTTATTTTCATTTTTATTCTTAAATTAAGAATGATAAAAAACAGTAAATAATAAAATAATAATTTAAAAGGTAATATTGTAAACTAAATTATGAAATTTATGATGGAGGAAGTATATTTCTTTATCTTATTTTTTTTATTCATGCAAACGTATGTATGTACATAGATACTTACATACACACATATATATATGTATGTACGAACGCACGTAATAGGAAATGAATTTTTTTTCCCCTGGGTTCAAATGAGAATAAAATTTGAGTAACAAAACAAGAGTAAAATTTCATTTGTAGATCACCTATTCCCTTGATGTCCCAAGAAAGAAGAAATTGGGTCTGTAGCTAACAATAACTGTGCATCTCATTCTAACCAGAAATAACTCACATATTGCCGTATCTCCAAATATAGTAAAAAACTGTTTTAATGCTGCAAAGTAGTACTCGCCAGCGTATGTGGGTTGCCTTTAAGGGCACAGGCTCTTTTTTTGCGCTTTTAGAAGTGAAGGTTTGGGTTGTATTGTTGGGTTCAGGGTGGGATCCAAATTTTTTAAACTATTTAGAACCCAAAAGACCCTAACTCAAACCAATCATAATTGAACGACCAACTCGAACCGACTCTAAATATAATTCGGGTTTATGGCCAACTTTAATTAGGTTTGGGCCGAATTGCATGTTGTCTTCTTATCTATCATCTGTTAACCTTGTGAAATGAGTATTGAAATATTCGTTGGCTTCAATGGTGAGGGGGCAAAAAGAAAGTGACTGAGAGGTGACAAAGAAGATCCAATGAGAGAAGGTTGCTCACTACCTACATTGCCCTATTGGCTCACTAGAAGGGAGGCTGATCAACATGCTACCAAGGCTGATCGGCCAAGTAATAGTTAAGGGTCAGGTAGGGACTAAGGTGTCAGTAAAAGTGAGCACTGAATAGTGAGGGTACTGCTACTGCTTGTCTGCTCTGTTTGTCTAAAGAGGAAGAGCCGAAGGTTAGGTTTGAACTATGGGAAACTTGGAATTGGGAGAGTAAGAGTAGGACTTGGGAGGAGTGGGTTGGGTTAGTCTATATAGGACTGGTTGGTGGATAGTGTGCAATGGGCTATAGGAATGAGCCTAAAAACATACAATAAGTTCAGGCAACAACATGTTACTTTTATGATACTTTTACTACATTCTTTAGTTTAGGCATAGACTAGCAATAACGAGTATAGTTTGGGAACAAGCAGTGCAATTAAGCTTTCTCACCATTGTCTTAGATGCCAGCTTTATACCATGCTTGACTCTTATCAATGTTAGACAAAGGACTGTAAACAGAAACCCATTTTTGAAATAACATGCTACTTCAATAATGTATTTGTTACATTCATTAGTTCATGTATAGATTTGCAACAACAGATGTAATTTGGGGTAGATGGTATAATTTAACCTAGAAAAATGATAGCATAGAGTAAAAGTACAAATTTCTCCTTCACCCTTTAGCACATGCCATTACCAACCACAACATAACAACGCGGGGGGAGGGGGGGAATTTTTTCAGCTTTTCTATTTAAGTGCTAGAACTTTGTGAATTTATGTTTAAATTCTAAAACTTGCAAAACATGGAAATAATTAGTCTTAAAGTTAATCCTAGAATAGGTGACTAACATTTTAGGTTTAACTGTTTACACGTTTTACAAGTTTTAGGATTTAAATAGAAATCTGCAAAGTTTTAAGACTTAAACTAAAAGTTGCTAAAGTCTACATGACATCGTTTCCTCCAAAGAAGCTCGCCATGCTTTTTTCCTTTCTCGCTATCATCTTTCTCTCCCCTCACTCTCAAATCCTTCACTTCACTCCCCCTCTCCTCCATCAATTCCTCTTACCACAAAACCTAGTTTTTGAAACTTTTTTGCCACCCCTGTTACCAAACCCTCACCGGCCATTCCCATGTGACTTTTTTCTCTAACCTTGTTCAGCTGAAATTACGATTCTAGGATTCTGATAGTGAGGACCTATTGGACCTTCTGGGTAGTGCCTTTTTTGTTCCATTATTCAAGTGAATGAACAAGTAAATACTGCTAAGGAAAAAGTATTTTGTGTGTTCTAAACAAGAGTTTTTGTTTGTGCCAGTGTCCCGGTATATATGCATGAAACTAATTTTACATCTCATTAGAAAAGATCACTTTCATTCCTAAATGTTTTGCAACTTTTTTGTTTAAGTAATAGAACTTTGAAATTTTCTTTTTAAGTTCTAAAATTTATAAAACATGTAAGCAGTTAGTCTTAAACCATTAGCCTCCTATTCTAGATTTAACTTTAGAATCACTTGTTTATATATTTTGCAAGTTTAAAAACTTGAAACAAAATTTTCAAAATTTTAGGATTTAAATAAAAACTACAAAAACTTTTAGGACTAAAAGTCAATTTCCCTCACATAAGGAGCTAACCCTGGTCGTAGTGGCTTTAGCGACGCCGACTTTTTCACGAGTAAATCGGCTCTACGTCTCAACCCCTTTCCTCGAAACCCCACCCGTTTCTGTTTTGTCTGCTTCATCCCACGTCCCGCCATAGTTTCCCAAATTCAGCTCAAATTTACCCCAAATGCATCCTAAACCCAAATTCGATCCAAATTCGAGTCTCTACCTTTACCTCATTATCACCATCACTCGCTCCTTCCTCCGTCTCTCTCTCCACTCCAGACTCTCACTTCCTTCCCTCTGTTTGTTTATGGAATGACCGATTACAGGCTCCCGCCGACGATGAATCTCTGGGCAGACGACAACGCTTCCGTCATGGAAGCTTTCATGGCCACCGATCTTTCCTCCCTCTGGCAGCAGCCGCCGCAGTCCTCCGCCACCTCCACCTCTGCGCACGCCGGTCCGTCCGATTCCGTCAGGGCCTCGCTCTCTCAATCTCAGCAGCCCATTCCCTTCTTGAACCAAGAAACCCTCCAGCAGCGCCTCCAGGCCATCATCGAGGGCTCTCCGGAGAGCTGGACCTATGCCATTTTCTGGCAGTCGTCGTACGACTACGCCGGCTCCGCCGTACTCGGCTGGGGCGATGGCTACTACAAGGGCGACGAGGACAAAGGGAAAGGCAAGCTCAAGACGGCCACCTCCGCCGCTGAGCAGGAGCACCGAAAGAGGGTTCTCCGTGAGCTCAATTCCTTGATTTCCGGCCCCGCCGTACCTGCCGACGAATCCGTCGACGAAGAAGTCACGGATACCGAGTGGTTCTTTTTGGTTTCCATGACCCAGTCCTTCCTCACCGGCGCGGGATTACCGGGTCAGGCGTTCCTGAATTCGTCCCCGCTCTGGGTGACAGGACCTGATCGGCTCGCGTGTTCTGGTTGCGAGCGGGCAAGGCAAGCGCAAGTCTTCGGGCTGCAGACCATGGTATGCATGCCATCGTCCAATGGGGTGGTTGAATTGGGTTCAACGGAGCTCATCGGCCAGAATTCAGATCTGATGAACAGGGTTAGGGTTTTATTCAATTTCAATAACGGATTGGACGCTGGTTCGTGGTTGCTGAACACGAATCCGGATCAGGGCGAGAACGACCCTTCTTCGCTCTGGATTAGTGATCCTGCCACCGCAGTAGATATCAGGGGAAATCATAATAATGGAATCGCATCGGCTTCTGGGCTGAACAGCAGTAACAGCAATGCTACTGCTGCCAATCATCCGAACCAGCATGTTTCAAAGGCGATTCCGTTGGAGAACCCGAGCTCCAGTAGTTTAACTGAAAATCTCCCCACAGTTCATGCCCAGAATCATCAGCAGCAGCAGCAGAGCAGCCATCAAACGCAGCAGCAGCAAGGTCAGAGTTTTTGCTTGAATTTTTCAGATTACGGACTGGAGAGTAACAATAGGCCAGAACCCGGGGAGGTTGTGTTGAATTTCGGTGATCGTAAGAGGAATGGTGATGGGAACTTGCTTTTGGGGAATTCTCAGTTGGCAGCGGAGGAGAATAAGAAGAAGAAATCACCCACATCAAGAGGTAGTAACGAAGATGGCATGCTTTCATTTACTTCTGGAGTGGTTTTGCCTTCTTCCGGAGGTGTAAAATCGAGTGGTGGTGGTGGGGATTCGGATCATTCTGACCTCGAAGCGTCTGTTGTCAAGGAGGCTGATAGCAGCAGAGTTGTAGAGCCTGAGAAGAGGCCCCGGAAACGGGGAAGGAAACCTGCCAATGGCAGAGAAGAGCCTCTTAACCATGTTGAAGCAGAGCGTCAGAGAAGAGAGAAGCTTAACCAGAGGTTTTACGCCTTGCGTGCTGTGGTTCCAAATGTGTCAAAAATGGATAAAGCGTCTCTTCTCGGTGATGCCATTTCCTACATTAAGGAGCTGAGAACCAAGCTTCAGAACACGGATCTTGAGAAAGAGCAGATGCAGAAGCAATTGGACTCGATGAAGGAGGAGTTAGCAAGTAAAGATTCGAGATCTGTTTCCTCGCCACCTGATCAAGAGCTCAAGATGTCTAACCACCAATCAAATAAGTCGATTGAACTTGATGTCGATGTCAAGATAATCGGATGGGATGCAATGATTCGAGTCCAATGCAGCAAAAAGAATCACCCGGCCGCAAGACTCATGGCTGCATTGAAGGAGTTAGACCTCGATGTCAACCACGCTAGTGTGTCGGTGGTGAATGATCTGATGATTCAACAAGCAACAGTTAAGATGGGGAGCCGACTTTACACGCAAGAGCAACTGAAGATGGCTCTTTCGGCCAAAGTGGGGGATGCAAGGTAAAAAAATTGATGACAACAACTTGATGCACGAGGTCCACCGTCGGGGGTTGCAGGGGACATTTTGAGGCTCCCAGAAGCAGCGTAAGCTCTGTAGTCTGTAGAATAGTGTGTATTGTTACTGCTCTTTTACTAGTGTTGTTGCTCCAGTCTACGACATGAATATTCAGAGGAGCTATTGGGAGAGGTGGGTTAATATTCCCTTACACGATTGTTGAGATTGAACATGGTAGGCGCCAACCATTTGGCTATAACCCTTTTTTGGTGGTGATTTGTAGTGTTAATCCAGTGTATATACTAGTAATATTTGAGTTCTCGTCATAAATTTGAACATGGCTGAAGCCTTTTTGTTTGATGAACCCTCTAAGTGTTTCTACTGGCCCCATCTTCTTTTAGTTTAGTTGTTCGAGTTGGAGCCTAATTCATATGGGGGTAAGAGGCAGTGTTCCATGTTAAAGTCTTCCCTTCCTGGTTCTGGCTATACGACTTGTTGGTTATGTCGTGCCTTAGCATTCCCTGTTGAATAGTTGTTCGCCGCATGTACTTCTCATGTTAGGGAGAGCGAGTGGCGTATCGGAAGCCAGAGGTTTGTGTCATAGATTATTAGATTTTTGTTATCCGGTGATCAAAACAAACAAAATATCTGCAACACAGAATCAATGAGGTAAGAGAAGGAAAAAAAAAAAAAGGAGGAAACTTTTTGTGAGCTGCTCTGCTGGTTGACGTGGAGTTTACACCCTGCAGGGGCAAAGCTGAACCTTTTTTGGTCGTTAGTGGTGCTCACTGTTCACTGTTTTGGCGGCTTTAAGGCACGCATTTGTTATGCCAATTATGCACCGACCATAGACAAAAACAAGAAATATATACAGCTTTTCGTTTCAGGGAGGTCACTTGGAGACTGGGAATATGATACGAATTTGGTGAGAATTGATTCCCAAAATTTGGGTTCAATTTCATGGGATTTGTCATTGTGTGATGTGATGCTGATAGGTTCACCAGGAGCGGTTCGGCTTCGTGTGTGGAACTTGGAATTGCCAGAGACTTCAATTTGGTTCGGTTCTTGTCGAGTAGTCCGGATTCTGAGAACCTGCCCAGAGGATAAGTTTAACTTCAACATCACCTGATCAAGACCTTGCGGTAACTTGACTTACCAGGCCACGCAACCTGGGTTGCGACAGGCTCTTACTCTGTGTGTGCGTGTGTTTTTTCTGGTAAAAAATGAACAGAAAAAAATGAAACTTATTTTTTTTACTGTTTAAAAAGAATAAAGCGTTTTTTTAATAAAAATATTAAATATCCAATTTATCTTATTATCATTATTTAAACTCCTACAACATAAATTTCCAAAAATAATTTTCTTTTTTAATCTTCATTAGAACTCCCATTAAACAAAACCCCAAAAGGAATTTTTTTTAAGGCAAAAGTATAAAAGAAGTCACTATAGTTATAAAGCCGGACACATTTAGTTATCATTTTTTTAAGTGATGTCAAATTCATCAGTAAAGACAAAGTTTGGTGTCAAATCAAAGCTTCAATGTTTTGAAATGAGACTAATTACGTTACCAATATAATTGAAGGTGTAAACTTTCCATTAAATGCTAGAATATTCAGTCAGGAGATAATTACGTGGCAATTAAGTGATGATTGCGTGGCAATAAATGACAAAACGATATGTCAATTAGGCAAAATGGAAAACTTATGAGGCAATTGAGGATTTTTTGGATTTAATTGAGTTAGGGATTTATGCATTTTAGGGTTTATGTGTTGAAATTAGAGATTTGGTAAGAAAAATGTCATTACCACGGATCAATTTGCTAAAAAAAAAAAGATTTTTAGAAATTTAAGGAACATGAAGGACATTTGACAACTGTAAAGGAAGTGACTTGGTTTGAATGACAGAATGACCAATGTTTTGAATATGCAAGCCTATTTCACTACCAACATGATCTTTATCTGAACCATTGTGCTTGTTATAACTTGTGAGATTAGAGAGATCAGCTGTCACATGATCATTTGCTTTTGAGTCAGCATACCAATTTGGATCAATTTGGTAGCTTGGTGTAACAGATACTCCAGCAAAATGATTTGATGCTTCCTGATAAGAATAATCAAATTAATGGTAATTGTTGAGAGTTAAGTAACCTGGTTTGTAGCAAACTTGGCAGACCACTTTGGTTGTAGTGTTTTGAGCATAGGAAAATCCTCTGGCATTGGTGGTGCGCTTAAGTCCTCTACCATGACCCTTTAAGTTGTTGCTTCGGCCTTTTCCGTAAGTATTTTTGTTATTTTTTGTGGCAACATTTATTGAAAGAACTGAAGGGATTGGAATTTACAAAGCAACATTGTGTTGTTCAAGCCTTAATTCATAACTTAAAACGTATCCATACAGATTAGTTAAAGAAATAATATCAATTCTTGTTGTTATAGAAGTGACAAGATGATCATACTCAACAAAAAGGCCAGCCAGAATATAAGACATTATTTTAAAGTCTTGAAGGGGCTGACCTATGGTAGCAAGAATGTTCGCAAATCCTTTTACCTTCTGGAAATAATCTACAATGGATAGATCTTTCTTTTGGATGGTAACGAGTTGATAACAAACTTGCATGATCCGTGCATGAGATTGTGAGGAAAACGGCTTCTCGAGAACACTTTATACTACTTGTGCAGTGTAAAAATTAATCACATGTGCAAGAATTTCTTTAGTTGATGAAGAAATGAGGTTGTTGAGGATGATCTGATCTTGCTGCAACCAAGTTTGATACGTTGAATTGGTGGTTGCTTTTCTTTCTCCATCTAGAATAGTTTGTGGGGGAACAACGATTTGTCCTGCAATGTAACAAAAAAGATTTTGACCTTTTAGGTGGTGAAGGATTTGTGCCTTTCACAAAAGGTAGTTGGTTAGTGTGAGTTTGATATTGATAAGATCTCTAAGATTCAGAGTGGGAGTAGGAAGAATAGGAAGGTTTAGCGAAGTAGAAGTATGATTGAGAGAGAGGTTTGAAGATGATGAGTCATTTGTGATGAGGCCGGGCTTTTTGCAGGATTAATTGGGATGTAGGTCTTTTGCTCTAATACCATAAGAGAGTAATAGGTTTTGTGTGATTGCCTCACACCATAGTAAGGTCACCGTATATGTATTTATACTGGTTTTATATAAGTGGTGTTGATAAACACAAATACAACATGTACTGTAGCTAATAGATAAAGCCCTTAGCTTGGTAAAGATTGATTATCATTATCTTTATCTTTAATAAGATGGATTGAGATTCAACTTTTACCTAAATAAAATGAAGGTTAGATTATTGTTTATGTTTGGTCCACATTATAATGTCAAACTTTTGGTTGCATAAACTCACTAAATTTTTTTTTTCAAGGTAAAGTCAACTGGGGGTACCTTAACTTTTATTTTTGTCCCAAATCGGTACCTTACCTTTACATTTGTCCTAGTGAGATACTTAATCTATTGATACGCATTCCACTAAGATACTTTTTGTTGATTTTTTTGTTAAGTTGGATAGAAATTGATGATGTGGCATTAATTAATATTAAAATAAAGTTTTAATTACAATTTTGGTACTTGAACTTTTCAAGTCGATAATTCTAAGCCATAAAGTTCTAAAGTTACTTTTCCTAGCCTAAATCTACTCTTTCTCCATCCCTCTATCTCATTTCCCTAGCCTCCACCAAAATCCGACCCTTCAAGTCATCGCCATCATCGCTCGAACCCAGCTCGAATTTGCTGCCGTCGTCATTCACATCGCTCGCCACAATTTGTGTCAATTCTAATAACCTAAAAGATATAAATCTAGCAAATCAACTCTCTTCACACAAAAAACCCTTGACCTCTCCCTCCATCACTATCTTCATGGACCAGATTTCATCCCTGCCCATCGCTGCCAAGAAAGCTACCACTATCAGCCGCTTCCCATCATTGCACGATATGTCCCAACTGGCCATCATACTCGCGATTGCCCACGATGCCATTGACTGCAACGCCATCGCCCTTGCCATTAACCGTGCCATAGCTCTCATATTTGGACTCGTAAGTGAAATCAACCTTGCCCGCGATGCCATCGCCCTCACTGATGGATGGGATGGTGAGATCGACACAGGTTGACCTTGCCTGCATCCTATGGAAAATTTTAAATTGAACAAAGATCGATATCATCTGGAATTGAGCCATTGGTAGAGGGGAGGAAATCAAACACAGATTGAAAATAAAAAACATGGTGCATGGGAAGCATCGCTAAGCTGCTCTTGCGCCTCCTTGTCTCCGGAGGTTTAGAGTTATTTGATTGGAAAATATTAGGGTTTAGAATTAGTGATTGTAAAATTTTAAGGTTCAAAGTTGTTATTTTGAATTTATTTTAGTATTATTTAATGTCACATCAACAATTTCCATCCAACTTAACTGCAAAATTAACGGAAAGTATTTTGTGGAATGCGTATCAATAGATTAGGTATCTTATTGGGATAAATGTAAAGGTAAGGTACCCATTTGGGACAAGAATAAAAGCTAAGGTACCCCTAGTGGACTTTACCCTATAATATAAACAATAATTGGAAAATATTGTTTCATATTTAAATGGAAACATAATGATAAACTAAGTTTTCTTGTAATTTTGGACAGTTTAAATTAATCAAGACAGCTTTTGAACAACTCTTGAATTGGGACTTTTCAGGAAAACATTTTCTAAAATTGTATGGATCTTTCACGCTATTGACTAACAATGTTAAAAAGGAAAAAAAATTAAAGAAATAGGATAGCAATAGTAGATTTTGAAACTATATATATATTTTTTGCCAATAAAAAAGATTTCTTATTAACCAAGCTATGGAGCGCTTTATATAAAGTATCATGGAAAAGAAGAGAAGATAAGGAAGATGAGGGACTAGACGTCCACCCCAAAGATTTCATGTCTCTTTTGCAAAGCTTTGCTAATTGATCTACACAAACATTGGCTAAATGAGGAATATACTGGATCTGACAGGATGAGAACTTAGCTGCATGCCTTACGAATGTTTGCAACAAAATGGCTGGATCCTCCAATTTGTGCACCCTTACCAATAGCCTCAACCACAGCCTTGCAGCTAGACTCCACCACAGTTTTCTTAAATCTAAGCTCCTTGCTTTCCAAACATCGTCCATGATAGCCATGACTTTAGCAATAATTACACTAAGGACATCACAATATTAACCATGTATTGTAACTAGGGGCCCTTGATCGTCCTACAACATCATACCAATTCTAGCTCTTATTGTCACCGAGTTTCATGCCTTATCCCTATTAATCTTCACATATAATAGGAGCATTATGTGCATTTCAATTGGTTTGTAAGAAGGTATACATAATCTAACCTAAAATAAATAGGGTTTTTTTTTGTACTCAGAAAATATATGCTATTACAAGTTTTAAGCGTTTTGAGAGCGGAGACTCAAACTTGAATGAGAGATGTGAGAATTATGTCCTTTTGTTAATCAAACTAGGAATGTGGGAGAAAAGAAATTAAGTTCTAAATTAGTTTTGTACACTATCTACTTTGTCTTCAGAAAGTTTTATTTCCTTTGTTGAAATCGATGGTATGTACTAAGGATGAACATGGTTCGGTTTGGTTCGGTTTTATGATAGAACCGAACTAATTCAAAATGACATCGGTTTCAAAAATTTTTTGCCCAACTTTAGAACAGAAAATCGAACAGAACCAGAACCATGATTCTGGGTATTTTGGTTTTGGTTTTCAGGTTTTTTAATTTATACCATATGCCTATAATGATACAAAGATTCAATAAAATTGCATCTATAACTAGTTTATAAAATATTTAACATAATATATAATTAAATCAATATTTAAATACATGTACTTAGACACATTCAAAAGAGTTTAACATGTTGTTTACTAAAATGGTTCAAAAAAGTTACTTATGGAGTATCTTATATCTTAATTAGTTTACTTCCCTCCAGTAATTCCAACATTAGTATGATATTCAATATGGAAAGTTAAGCTTTTAAGATCATCTTATTCAGTATTAAAACCTAAAATATGTTGATGTCATGAATTTCTAGTTTCACATGGCTCAAAAATGAAAAAAACATGATAATTATGTCGTAGTGAGTAATCTAGAGTAGAGAGATCGAAAGCTAAATGACTCAAGAGTAGTCGGTCTAGGAAGCAAAGTGTCAAGTGAATATGGAGAAATTTTGTGAATGATCCAGTAACTTTCATGTTGTTCAATTTGGGCATCAGTTTAAGGGTTTAAAATAATAAGATAAGATGATCATCATAATTCTTCAAAGATATATAGTTAACACCCATATATATATAGTAATACTATAATTTTTATTCTATAATTATATATATACCTTTAGTTCAGTTCCACATCTGGTTAGTTACATACGAAACTAGAACTAATTCAAAAACCATTGGTTATTCTATATGTGAAGCCAACTCATGGATTATAGTTTATTTTTACCCAACTCAATCTAACCCAATGGAGGAGCTTTGGGTTGAGTTTCATGTTTACCCAACTCATACTCCCGCCTAACTTATACACAGAACACCCCCACATTTATTATTATTTTTTTTTGGAAGAAAAGCTTGCGCCAGTCTTTGTGCAGGGGCAAGTATTTATTTCCACTGTTTATTTATCTGCTTACAAGTCTTCCACATAATACGAACGCATGCACCATATATAATTGACTGAAATTAGGAGAGAAAATGAGGTGTTTTGCTTCTAACCATTAAATCTCATATGACTTAATAACTAAATTGTTTGTGACTTTATAATGTGACAATTTTTTTATTTATCATTAATTGATTTTAAATTTGATGTTTTAACACTAACATTGTGTGCATGCATATATTCAATGTAAAAATCCGATAAAGAAAATCTTAAGCAAGCGTATGAACCTAGCTATGAATTAGCAAAAGAATTACGATGGCGTAGCAGGTAGCCCTCAAGTTTGGCTTCATACCTCCGCCAGATCTTGCCATCTCTTTCCTTTTCTGCATCTAACCTTTTTTTCACTCTGACCCTTTTACTCTTGGCTCAGGCTAGCTTAGTGGTTCAGCCTCATTTTGTAGTTGGCACAGACTAGAATAAAGTTTCATTCCTAATTAATTTCTCCGCCCAAGCTGTTCGTGAGATTCGAGCATTATGAAGTATGGACGACATGTATCGTTCCAATTGCTTTAAAATTATGTTGTTTGTAAGTTTTAGATATATCTGGTAAATTTTATTTGTGCCGTCGTAAACTTATTATGGTTATTTTGTGATGCAAACCTCATAGTTATCTTGATTTATAATCTTTTTTAGCATTTTAAAAATGTCTCATTTGGCTTATTTCCTCAACACAATAAACTAAGACTAGTGAAAGTATGATGGCAACACTTGTTTGGTGTATGGTTAGTAACTTTCCGTGGTTTTTGCTTTAGGTTTGCTACCGTTCAAACACAAATGACCTAGAGCAGAGTCAGGAATTTTTCTAAGTATTAGCAAATATATAATAAAAAGTAACAAAAAAAAAACTATACTATATTTTACTGATAATATAATCCTTAAGTGTTTCCCCATTAATGTCATCACTGTACGAAATTATCAGTTCTTTACTTTTTGGTATTCGGAATAAAAAAGTATGTATAATCTTTTTATTTGATAAGTAAATTTCACAAACAATTCCCAACATTTAATTATCAATCTATTTTAGTGTCTATGTTATATGTTGTTCTATTTTGGTCTGAGGCCTATTTAAATTGTTTTGTTATGATCCAACACTGAAGAAATTGATGAACTTAATATAACTGTTTGACATACTTTTGAAATTCTAACTTAAAATATTCAATAACTATTTTTTATTAAATTTAAACTGTTTACCAATTTTTTTTATAGTCAACAGATAATCTAAATTAATAATATTTTCTTCATTAAAGAAATAAGTCCAATTAATTTGGAAAGAGGAAAAACTAGTGAGTTAAAGTATCCATTAACTATAAAAAAAATTATTCTATAGATTAAATTATTAGAATATTGTTTCCAGATAGTTTAAATAATAGTATAAAATGTTGCTATAAGATAGTTACTGTAACTTAACAAATTTCATCCAATGAAGAATAAGAATAGTTTTCATTAACTATAAAAAGATTATTGTATAGAATAAATTATTGGAAGATAGTTTCCAAATAGTTTAAATAATAGTATAAAACGATAGCATTACTCTAACTTAACAAATTTCATTCAATGAAGAACCAGAACGAAACACTTTTAATATATTTAAGATCAAAATAGGACAATCAATATGTTAGGGATTAAAAAAGGATGATAATTAAATATTAGTGACTATCCATGCAATTTACCAATTATTTAACTATATTTGGATTTAAGCCATTTAGTGTAGGGCCAATTCATTTTCCGTTTTTGCTTTTGCTGTCAAATCTCATTTTTTACCGAGAAAGCATATAACAAAATCAGGGTTGGTTTTTAGGTTATTTAAAGTCACACATCCTCAATCAACACTTCTAGGATCTATTCCTCGACCACAGTCATAATTTTATCGGTGTCTTCATCTAGCCCATCGAATCTCTCAACTTCCCTCATTGTAAACCCATTTCGACCAAAAGCATCAATGTCTTTAAGTATCCTAGAATCTGCTAGAGGGAAGCTTTTAAAGCTTTTAAACTAAAGCTTTCAGTTTTGTCAACAAGGAAGCAGTATGTCCTGGAGAAGCATGTGCAGAGAAGCGACAATGAGGGCTACACTTGTCGGGCATCCAAGATCGGGATCAACAAGATCACCAACTGGGTGGAGACAGACCACTGCATCACTACCTGTGGCTTTGACCATTGCTCATTCGGCATCTCCTTTTACTCCTTGCTCGATTCTTGCTTCGCATTCAAGCTCTACCCCCTTCCCTGCTATGGTGCTTATAATGGCTCCATTTTATTCCTAATTCAATGCAAGGAACAAATTCGATTGGTTTACTATGGCGTAGGCTAATTCTAATAAAAATGAAATCAAATTAGGGGTTTGTAAGAATTTAATGTAGGACTAAAGCATACGCAAACCACGTGACCATCTGATGAAGAAAACGTGAAAACAGGCATGTGTGCCCCCTAAGCGAACTAGCCCATGGTCAATAGAACAGTTGATAGTAGCACTTATATGAACCAAGTTTGTTCTATAAATCACCCATTTACTATACAAATATATTTATCATGTGTCCTAAACTATAAAAAGTGTTAAAGAAGCTGCCTTGTCACGATTGTCTCTCTTCTTCCTAAATTCACACAACAAATGATGTGAAATAGGTTTGTGGTGGTTAGGTATATTGTGATGGACAAAGATAAGGATTGATATGCTTGGATTAGAAGAACTAAAAAATTCTGCCCTTCTTTCCACAACCGACTGTGAGTAATGATGAATGGGTAGCAGGAAGTGTAAAAGGGACGGACAATTTTTGGGGACGTATCTCAACAGACTAGGAAGGATATATATTGGTAAAAGGCTGTGGTGGCTAGGACTTTTGTTGGCTAGATGACATATTAAAACAATAGTGTGTAGCCATAAGTAGAGCACTAGATGGTAATGGGGTAGCATGAGAGGGACTAATAGAGACACGAAGGAGGCTAAAGCAGAAGATCGAGAAGGATCAAAAGCTTGGAGCTAGGGGAAGTTCTAGTGAAAGTTGAGTTAGGGGAACTTTTACTCAGGTATTCAGATGTTAGGGAACTTTTTGAAATAAAAATTTCATAATTTTAGGGAGAAGTCAAAGCTTCTCTATCATTTATTAGTAGTTATGAGGTTGTTCAACATCCGCACAATGTTGTTGGACATTTTTTTATTACAAATTATTTAAATTATGAAGCAATTAAGTTTGGAACAAAAAGTATGTCATAATACAATATGCAAAAATAATATTCTTTGTTTATATACATACTTGCTATGCATGAATTAGGAGGGATAGGTAATTAATAAATGTGGAGTCAAGTATGTAGGTGGTGATAAAGATGCAGATGGAGCAATACTTGTAATCTTTAGTTGGCTGAAGGGATCGAATAAAAGATCAACAAGATAGAGTTAACAGAGAAGCCGAGAAAGGGAATAAGCGATGTTGTGACTATGTCGACATCAAAAAGTAATGATTTAGCTTTCTGAATTTTGCTTTGCATTTTTCCTCTAGTTGGGTTTTGACTGATAGCGACCAATGATTGGAACAAAGTGAGATCAACACATTATCCTATACCAATTGACCGAATGCATCATCTCACTCTTATTGATTAAAAGTTATTGCACGCAGATGGAGTGACCCTAGATGATGAGGATTCATGAAAATCCATTATGGTGTTGAAATGAAGAGGTAGGGTCTAGAAGATGAATTTGAGCATTCACAGGAAAAAGCAAGAATGAAAAGCAAACACTATTGAAATGTTTTGTTTTCCTAAATGTTGGGTTTGAGAAACCCTCTTTTAGTTCCTACAATTTTTTGCTTTGATAGTTGTAGTTTTCAAACATACTGATATGTTGATCCCACAATTGCCCTCATCTTGTCTACCTAGGTATAATTGTCATATGAGAAAGTCTAGGAACCAAAAGAGAAAAAATAAAATTAAGGACAGAAAAGATGGTTCAACCATTACTAAGAAAAAATGAAAAAAAATGACATTAAAAACCCTCTTTTAGTACTTGTAATTTACCATTTCCCGAGCATAGCTTTCAAACTTGTAGATCTACCAATCTCAAACTGTGCTCATGTTGTTTAACTGGGTTTGATTGTCATATGAAAAAATATATGGAATATAAGAGAAGAAATGAAATTTTTAGGGATTGGAAAGGGGGTTCCACCATTACTAAGAAAAATGTAAAAAAAAAAAATTGCAAAATGCAAAAAGACAAAAATGGCACCTAATTGTCATATGCAAAAATATAGGGAACAAAAGAGAAGAATGAAATCTTTAGGGACTAGAAAGGGGGTTCCACCATTACTAAGAAAAATGTAAAAAAATAAAAGTTCAAAGCACAAAAAGAAAAAAAAGACACTATTCAATAAATAGTAAATTCGTTCCATCTTTAAAATATGGTAGTAAATTGTTATTTTACTAGTAAATTATTTTACTAGTAGCTTTTTGTTTTGTTCTTTTATTAGTTTGTTCTTGTTGTTTTAGATAAACTAGTTGCTTGTTCTTTTACAAGTAGTGATGTATTCTTTTATTAATTCATACTTATTCTTTATATGAACCAACTACTAGTATTTTTTTCCTCCATTAGTAATTGTTTGTTCTTTTATTAGCAGTTGTTTTTTTTTTATCAGTTCATACTTATTTTTTTAGATAAATTAGCTATTTATTCTTTTATAAACTAGTTATTTATTCTTTTATCAATAATTGTTTATTCTTTTCCCGCAGCTTCTAGTTCTTTTGTTGCTTTTGTACTTTCGGTTTGTTCTTTTTACATAGGAGAGGGTTTATATTATCTTGCTCTAAATTTAGTATAAAAATTTAATTATTCTGTTTGTATCATGATTCTGGATTTTTAAAACCTGCCCCCCAAAAAATGCTAAGTAGAAAAATAGAAAAAAAATGAAAATACTAACAAAGAAAAGGAAAGAAAGAACCAGAAAAACAAGAGTAAAAAATGGTAAAAAAGTAGAAGGAAAATAAGAAAGTAAGAAGAAGATAAAAAACGGAAGAGGAAAAAAAAGGTAAAAGAGGAAAGAAAAACAACAAAGTAGGAAGTCCAGTCCAAAAAAGTAAAAAATGATCAAATGCATAGAGAAGTGTTGCGAACTCAAGGTGAGAAGGTTTTTCTCCCATCACATTGCCGCTCCGCCAATCAGAGCTAAATAACGTTGAAGTTGAAAAACATATAGTCACTTGTCTTGGCGCACCGCTGATATGCTAGGCGCATAGAAGAATTGACCAATAGTTAATACTATAAATTTAATTGATTCAAAATGATTTTTCACCCAAAATTAATGGGCTGTGTGTATGTTTTCCAAAATTGAGTAAGGCTCCTGACTCTATGTAGTGTCTCCTAAGTGTAAGACTAGTAAAAATTTTGGTGATGGTTAAAATGGATACCTTTTTCCTTTCTTAACCCAGAATCCATTTGTACCTAGGATGTTAGCAACTCGGTCTCATACAAGCCAACAATCTCATTATTTAGCCAGTGTTCAATCGGGGAATTGTATTCTACCCCAAGGCTACAACTCCAAGTAAGTTTGTGGAAGGTTCAACAATTAGTAGATTGTTAACCGGACTGCGCGCAACTGAGATGACACTATTGCATAAGCTTTAAGAAAAAGCAGATGAATGAGGAGTCGACCTCGTAACCACAGGATAAATGTACCCGAACAAAGATTTGAATCGCAAGAAATTTCATTAAAATAAAAAACCAGGTTACATAAATAACCTTAGAGCGCAACAGGGAGCTGGACTTGCCCCTAACAAGACTTGCAAAACTAATCTTTCAAACATACAAAGAAAAGAGCTAATTACAAATGAATCCAAATGGAAGATCGGTTCATGAAACCACTCGAAACAGGATATTTTCAATTTGCTGCTTCTGCCAGAAAACCAAAGAACAATATATTCCTCTGTATTTGAGCCACTGTTTCTCTAGCACGGCTGGACTTTCATTACAAGAGGGATGAGATTTTACAATGGACATTATTGTAGGTGAATAGTAGTAAAACCTAAATTTTCTATGAAAAATTCTAGAACAAGTGATTATAGAAAAATTTCTCGTTGCAAATAGGAATCGTTGCAAATTTCATAGCAAATATCGTAGCATAAATAGTGATGATTCTACGATGATTACTATTTACCTCAATTTTTCTTCGATATTTGTGGGACGATTATAATTGTCACAATTTTCGATAAATAGTTTTGACGATTTTGTTATGATTCTTAATTTCTCTATTTTTTTAATTACTGGTTTTAGTGTATTTTGTAACCACATCATAAAAATTGGAGAATTACAAAATGTGACATAATGATCAAGAACTATTATATTGTTAAATTCTTATCATAGTAATTGAAGTGTGAGGGGTAAAATGCATGATCAATAAGTTCTTAAAAGTGTTTTAAGTTTGTAACTTGGCCCCTAAGAAAAGCCTTAAGGATTGTTTGTTTGTCAAGCAACTTATGAACTTTTTTGTAAGATTTTGAAAATTCAGGTACTTAATTGCAAAACTCTTAAAAAAAAGCTTTGGAAAGTTATGAGAAATATTTCAATGGTATGAAAGTACTATCGGAGGACCAAATTGCTTATGGAAGACAAGTTTGGACAAAGAAAATACAAAAGGCATTAAAGACCTAAGTGTCCTAGTATGGGCCTTTGGATGTGTATGTCTTTGACTTAAGTCAAATGGAGAAATTTTGGAGTTATTTCATGCAAGAAAAGGTAGCCAAAGAAAGATAAGGATGATCAAATGCGGGCAAAGAGATTAAGACTAAGAAACCATAGTCTTGTAGCAAGGAAAATGACATAAAGCATTGTTAAGGCTAGTTAAGTTTGTTTTGTGCACTAAAGTCTTTATAAGTGGTTATCTTTTTCTTTATCTCCCACATTTGGTCTCTTCTAGCAGCAAAAACGCAGCTGCTCCACCTCCACACTTCCTCCATAGCCACCATACCTCCAAGCTTGCAATTGAAAGCAAGAAAAGGCAATTGGAAGCTATTTTGTGCTAAGACTTGAATGCACCTAGGATGAAGCTCCAATTTCAGCATACACATAAGGTAAGGAGTTCTCTTGCTCTGATGGAATGTTTACTGTATTATTCAAACATCCATAGAGTAAAGGTTAAGTTTGGAAGAGAGCCAAGTACTTGATGAACCAAGCTTAGTGAAGGAAGTGCACTTAATGAAGGTTTTGTGACCTAATGTGAAGTGCATAGTGATGACAGTGAAAGTAATGAGTTCTCTTGCTCCTATGGATTGTTTACTATATTATTCAAACATCCATGGAGCTAAAGCTAATTTTGGAAAAAATCCAAGTGTTTGATGAACCAAGCTTACTGAGGGAAGTGCACTTAGTGAAGGTTTTGTGACCTAGTATGAAGTGCACAGTGATTGCAGCAAAAGTAAGGAGTTCTCTTGCTCTCATGGACTATTTTCTACATTATTCAAACATCCATGCAGCTAGGGTTAGGCTTACAAGAGATCCATGAGCTTGATGAACCAAGCTTAGTGAGGGGAGTACACTTAGTGAAAGTTTTGTAACCTAATATGAAGTGCACAGTGACAGCAGCGAATTTAAGGGTTTCTAGAGCCTAAAGTTAGTACTAACTAGTGTTAAAACTTTCCTAAGACCAAGCTTATGCTTGAGGAGGGCTGCCATAGTGATCTACTTGTGTTTGTTACATGTTTTATGGACTAACCAATGCATATTGTTGCTGCCGCATACATGTGTTTGTTGTTTGTGTTTGGCTGCTACATTTGATTGCTATATGTTGGATATTTATATTGTGTTTTCCTATGTTTTAGTGTCTTTGGATGCAAAAAATACCAATGGTTACATTACTTAAGATTATAAGTGTTTTTCTAGCTAAGTTTCACAATGAAACTTACTCCCTTCAAATCTGCCCATTTCAAGTATAGAAAAAAGATCACATTTAAACTGTCCCTTTTAGTTTGAGTTTTAATTTGAAATTTCAAGTACTTGAACTTCTATGTATCTAGTTGTGATATGGAAAGTTTGGTGATTTCAGGAGCACATTTGGTATTTTTAGTGATGGTGCTTACTGTACTATGCAGTGGCTGTCCAGCATCCTATTTCTAGAGTGCATTGTGTCCAAAGCTCTCCTGTAACTTAGGTACGTGTTTTAGCTGAGTTAAGGCCATTATGTAGTACATGAATGCATGTACATGTAGGACATGTAAAGTTGAAACAAGTATGTGAACATTTGAGGACTGTTTTGCTATGTTTGTGAATGTAGTCCACAAGCTGTCGAAGTATGAATGATAGGCTCTTTGTTTGTAAATTTTGTTTTGACCATATAAAGTTGCTAGATGCAAGAGCATGTAATTCTTATGTGTATTGGACATGTATGAGATAGACTTGAAGAGCTTATCCCTTATGAATGAAGTGTTTGCACATTATAGACTTGAAGAGCTTATCCCTTGTGAATGAAGTGTTTGCACATTATAGACTTGAAGAGCTTATCCCTTGTGAATGAAGTGTTTGCACATTTATGAAATTTTGTATGGACAAAATGGTCATAAAGTGGATAGAATTTTGACCCTGCACTTAAAGTTTCATATCTCCCTGTGTATGAATTTTGGTATGAAGTTTTGACCACATCTAAAGCACACCTATAGGTTTAACTAGGCTTTGGAATTTCTACATTTGGAGCCTTATAGCCAAAGTTATGATGTTACAAAGTTAGCTGAGTTATTGTTCATTTGATTAAAATTTTGTAACCAACTTAAAAAATCTATAATTTGGTCCATAGGCAGGCCATTGATGTAAAACCAAATTCCCTGGTTTGGTTTAAGTCTCTACTTGATATTGCAGCAAAGAAAATAAAGGGTATATAGCTAGATTAATACAGTTTTTTAGAGGAAGTTTTAGGTGCAGTGGTTAGTCACTTAGACTTAATAAGATTACCTATTGGGTGGTAGCTAAGATTAAGACTTGTGCTAGTGTTTTCCTTCATTGCTGTTATGGTGTGCATAAAATATGAATATTTGTGTAATGGTTGAACCAATATGCATGCATTTACATAGTCGCCAAAAGGGCCACTTGAGTATGCACATTAATGATACTGTTCTAATGCCCTACAAAATATGCCAACCCTGGGAGTTTTAAATGCACAATTTTGACACCATAACTAGACTATCCCAGAGTGGGTAACATATCTAATTAATTTAAATTTGTATATTATATTAATTATTACCAGTGAATTAGTTGTAAATGAATAATAAAATATTATTAGTATAAATATCAATAATTTACATAAATATGTCAATTAATTACGAAATATAAAAAATAAAACCTAAACCTATTTACATCAATAGTAAAAATATCATTGTTATGGTAGCGTCAAATGACTGTCACTCAGACTTTCATTATCAACTCCAATTTAGGAGGCCCTAGAGGACTGGGCATCAAAGTGTGCTTGCAAAAATACATAAGATAATTAATTAATTTTGTGTAACTTATAGAAAAATACAAGTAATTAAATAGGTCAGTTTGAAAAAAATTTGATTGATTAACTTTTTCATTCATAATTTTTTTTACTTTTTTCAATTAAATCCTCAAACTTTAATTAACTGAATTTTCATCCGCATATTCTTGAAAATTTGGCCTATTAAGTTTTTTTATCCATAATTTTTGTTCTTTTGTCAATTAAGTCATCAAACTTCCATTAATTTGATTTTTCATCTATAATTACCTTTTTTAATCCATAATTCCCACTTATCCATTCAAAAAACAACCCAAAATCATACTAACCCATTCCAACTAATCACAAAAACAAACCAACAAATCACATAATAAACGAACAAATGACCATAAAAAATAGTAAATCGCACTAATTAACTCTTTCCAATTAATCACATAATCAACCTAAAAATCACACCTTAAACAGAAAAATCTCCATAAACAATAATTAATCACACTAACTCATTCCAATTAATCATATAACAAACCAAAAGAGATTAGAGTTGGACCTTTTGAGAGAGAGAGGAGAGATTTGGCTAAGAGGGGATGAGGGTGAAGCAATAGGAGAGGAGAGACATCCGGCGTGGAGGAGGGACGAGAGAAGATCGCACGGTGGAGGAGAAGAGAGACAACATGGAGTAGAGATGGTGGAGGAGAGATGAGATGGAGTAAATATGGTGCGTAGAAGGAGAGGAGAGATGTTGTGGAGTAGAGCAACCGACACAGAAGAGGGTTCCGGCATGGCAAAAGGATTGACAAAGGAGATGGAGGAATTGGGCAATGGAGGAGACCAACGGAGGAGATGAAAGGACACATGTAATGGAGAAGAGGCGATGGAGGAGATGAGAGGGATGAGTGTTTGTAAATCAAAATGAGAGGCGAGGGCAGAAAGTTAATGTTTAACTACAAATATTATGACGATTTTTATCGTTGTTGTTTTTAGCAATGATTTAGCCTTAACTATCTGCAAAATTGAGGTGGAATTGTTGCAAATAGTTTTGCATGCTTACTGCTATGATAAAAATCATCATAGATGTCCCGCCTAAATTTAAGGGTGAAAAAATTAACAAACAGCTCAAGCTCTGCTCGAGTTTAGCTTGATTTAAAATTCATTCGTGACTCATTCGAATAATTATCAAGCCAAGTTTGAACAAAATTAAAAGCTCGATATACAATTCAAATAAAGCTTAAATTGCTTACTACTCGACTCGACTCGATTTAATTTTAGATTTTTTTTCTTTAATTTAAACGAACAGCTCGAGCTCAACTTGAGCTTGTTTAGATAAAAGCTCGTTCGTATTGTTTTCAATCCAAATATGAATAAAATATTAAGCTCAATAATTAATTCAAGCCGAACATGAACAATCTATTACTCGGCTCGGCTCATTTTCAGCTCTATCTAAATTTCCCTCAAAATTTTCATCCCCTGCCCAGATTTTCCTCCCTTTGGTTTAATTTTTCCTATGATTTAGCCTCAATTAGTTATCTTTTTTTTTCCCCATGATTTACCCTCAATTTCGTATTTTTCCTATGATTTTCTTATGACATTCAACTGCCACTAGACTATAAAATGTTAAAAATTTTGTGTTAGATTGAAAATTAATAAAAAGTTCAGGCAATGTATTATAGTAATTATTATTTATGACTAAACATTAATTTTTCAAAATACTAGAAACCTAATTTAATGAATATAAATAGCTTATGGACTAATATCGTAATTTTTATAAATTTCTATAAAATTATTAAACTTACTAAATATAAAAATCTTAAAAGAGCTGTTATTTTTCAAATTTGGTTAAAATGGAAAGTTTAGTGTTTAAGGTTAGTGTTAGTTTAGGGAGAATTGTAACCTATTCAACAAAAACTGATATGAACCAAAAAAAAAAAGAGGGAAAGATAAAACAGAAATAATAAGTCCACGGCAGCAGAGGTGTCACTGGACCGGGAACTTGTATATGGAAAACGATTTCTGCATGCTTGAGCAGAAAGCTTATTGCTGCCAAGAAAATAATTAAAGGTGTCCCACAATACACCAAAGAAAAGTTGGCGCACGCAATAATACACAAAGGAAAGTGATCGCGCCATTAAGTAGAAATTGAGAAATTTAAAAGGCAAGCAATCATTTATAATGTACCTTACATAACCATCAACTCACCTCGCAGCGTTAACAGGATTCCTGTCACGAAGAACATAAATAATAATTTCCTATAATTTACTCTAACCAACATTTTTCTCTCCTTATTTTTTAAAATCTGTAGTTTACTTTCTATTTCTTTAATTCTATCTAGTGTAATTTCTAAAATTTTAAATTAAACTGTATGATAGTTATATTTCAATAATTTTATCTCTCAAATATTTTTTTATACACTTTAATTTTTTAATTTTTCATTTTTAAAATACATTTTCCTTTCTATAAATAAAAATTAATACGTTTCAAATATTAGTTAAATATGAAAAATATCAAAAAATTTAATTTTTTTGGAACATAGCTTCTTGACAGTTTAAATTAGGGTTCCAGAAGTTATTGTCAGACAGTGTAAAGGTGTACAGATAAATTGTAGGTTTTTAAAAATAGATGGGAGCAAGGTGTTAATTTAAATTAGAGTTTTAGAAGTTATTGTGAATATTGTAAAGGATGTAATGCGTAAATTGTAGGTTTCTAAAAATAGATAAGGCAAAGTGTATGTTAGGTCAAACCATAGTGGGATTTCTGTAATTTATTCATTCATTACGGAGTGGCTTGTTGAGTTGAAGAGATTGTTGGGGCATGGATTCATGAACTTTTGCTATGGGAACCCAATTCATTTTAACTTAAATTAATTTAATTTAAAATGATTTATTTTTATTGTTTTAGCTAGAATCAAGTTCATTTGAAAATTAATATTATAAAGGTGTAATAATCCATTGGAAATAAAATTTTATGATATTATTAAATTTTTATGGATTTTTGTAGGCATTGAAAAAGAAAAAATCTTAAAAATTTAGTAATATTATAAGATTTTTATTTTGAATGAATTATTTCAACTACTTTGTCAAGTCAAACTTTTTACTCATTGAACTTTAACTTAGGTCAACTCACCCCTTGAACTTTTTAAAACGAGGCCTTTTGCCTTCACCCCGGTTTAATAAATCACATGCGTATCTTTCATTATGAAAGTGTTATTTGACTTATATGAGGACTAGAAAGAAACAAACTTAAAGGGCTAAATAAACATTTTTCGCACACAAAAGCCTAATGATTTTTCCTGTTTTGTCAGAGGCCATGAAATTTTCAAACTACCTAATTGGAGTGCTGTGCATCCAAGCCATTTTTTCAGCACAAAGTTTGGCCCCACCTACTATAGGAGAGTCAAGTCGGTTGATTCCTGCTGATGCTTGCGGCCACGAAGCGGCAATTATGAGGGTTAATGATTCATTGGTGTGTATGATCGACAACAAGGGCAGATGGGTCATTTGGACTGGACATAGAGATAGGAGTATAAAGTGCTGGCGGATGAATTTTTTTTTTATAACTAACACTAATTATCATTTCATAAGCTGTTCCCATTACAACCTTTTTTATAAACAAGATTTAAGCGTACCAAAACATAAAACTCCTGACCAAAACCAGGACCTAACCTTATCCCTAAAATCAAACCTGAGTCTCTAGCCTAACCATCGAAGTTGTTGAGTGTGCGGCTTTTCCCTTTCAGTGCATGGATAATGTCTATGGCATCATGACTAGCATGCTTGGTGTTTGTCACTGTATCATGGATGATGTGCTCCAAGTGTGGCCTTGCCTCTTAAGGCAACTAACGCGCATGATGTTGCATTGGCAAGCCAAACATTGGATAGCTAGCTTAAGGATGTCCTAAATGTTATCATAGATGACCTTGTGGTAGTGCTTGGCTCTACCCTTCCTCAACCGCTTGCCATCTTTTCTTCCAATGAACATTTTTCTTCCTCTTCACCTCTTCTCTCAAAAGTACTCATACTCCTTTTTGTGTTACTTTTCGTTAATGGATTACTTAGTCCTTTATCTTTCCTGTTTTGTTTGTTCTAGTCCTCGTATAAGTCAAACAAACAATTCTGTGAGAAAAGACACACATGTGACGAGCACGTGATTCATTAATCTAGGGGTAAAGGGATAAAAAGGCCTACTTTACAAAGTTTAAGAGGTGAGCCTTCTCTAGTTAAAGTTTAGGGGGTAAAAAGTCCGAGTTGACAAAGTTTAAGGGGCAAAAGAGGCTTTATGCCAAATAAAAATAAGTTATTTTGAATTAAGTTAAATTAAGTTAAAATAAATTAGTGTAAGCCTCTTTTTTGCTACATTTTTTGGTAGGTTGAGGTCTTCAAGAATCCCATTATTTTTAATGAAATTACCCTAACCAAATGATTGGATTTTTTTTTTTTGTAGAATATCACTCCTATGAATAACAAAAATCTAAATATGTCATAATTAAGATAATGTTATTAAATTTTAAATTCAAATAATGAGTTAATCACATTTCATAGGATCTTCAAATTTGGCAGAGGCTTATTACATCTTTATATAAATTTGTCCACTAGTTTTGAGTTCTGCCCTATTGTTGAATTCTTCGAGAATTGAAGCCACTATTAGGAACCAAGATTTCCAGTAAAGGCTTCATATTTTTAGGATTTGAGCTAAAAAAATTTCATTTTCTTTGTACTCAAAATTAGAAGCAAAACAAAAAGAAATTCCAAACTGAAGACACTTAAAATCATCGATAGTGAAAAAAGAATCCAAGCTCGTGGTGGAAGAATATAGGGAAATAGATCGGTTTTGGAAATTTGAGACTGTTCTTCTTCGCTCATCTAAATCCATTGATTTGTGATCTCGAAGTGAAGATTCACCGAGTAGATGTTTCTTGAGAAATTAAAGTTCATTGATTAGTTACTTTATTAGTAACTTATAACATACGAGGGAAAGGGAGTTGTGGAGGGGTTGAGTTAGAGATGACGTTGACAATGTTGGAGTGGGGGACCTTAGGTGATGATGATGGTGGTGTTGTGGATGCAGGGAGAATGTCTCCAAAGAAAATAGTGGTTAAAGTATTAAATTAATAAGTTTTAGGGTGTTAGGAGTAGTTTGTAAAAAAAAATTGGGAATCAGAATAAGCATTTCTTGCGGATATTCTATCTACAGTAATGATTAGAGTGACTGAAGGACCCAATTAAAATGTGTTATATAAGTTAAGGGATTTTAATAATATAACATTGTGGTCAATGACCTGTTTAGGATATGAAAATAAGCTTTATAACCACTAATGGAATTTACCATAAATTTATTAAAAAATAATCAATTAAAAAAGAACAAGACAGATACAGTATAAGGAACTACTGGAATTAAGTTCAATTTATACAATTGTTCTCAATCTAGTCATTCTCTCTCATAGAAGCTCCAATCCTCCCTTTAGGAAGACCTCATCAACCTAAGTTCTTCACCTGTCACTCCACCACTCTACTTATGTAAAGGCGTTAGTGTTGTCCTTTCTCATCCGAGATCTTCAGTGGCATTAAGTTCCTAGACCATTTTTGGTCCACCACAGGAATCCCAACCTTTTCAATCAACAATAATCTTGCCTTTTGCTCCGTAATTATTAAAATGGCCTAACTACAGAATTAGCCCCCAAACTTTGTCAACTGAAGGAAGTTGGTCTAGAACTCGTTACTTAATGAAACTTGGCCCTTAAACTTTGAAAAGGTATGCAAGTTTGTCCAAATGCTCCAATACTTAGCAAATGGCATTCAAGGTGAGTGTAATGTGACGATAGATGTCTGGGGTGGAGTTGTATGTGGTCTCAACTGTTGACTAGTTGTTACAAAAACACAAAAAAATTCCAAAGACAGAGGATCCCAAATTTGCATAAACAAAGAAAAATATAGTTCACTGGAATGAAGAAAGCTTAACGGGAGTGAGGTAAAGTCATTTCACCCACAATATTCTTTGATTTGATGCTCCAAGTTTAGAATCCATCATTTTGTATAGTAGTAAGTTAGTCACTAGAAAAATCACTAAAGAAACTTCTAAAGATAAATTTTTCCTCTCACTATATGCAAACTTAAGCATTGGATATTCCCACTTTTGCATGCAACAATCCCCTTCTTCTAAAAATCCAGGTAAAATTGATTCCATTTCCAAAAACTCATGTGCTTCATCTACTTTTTTACACTCCTTGTTAAACACGTTGTTTTCTTTGGAAAAATATTAGCCTCAATAAGTAGTGGACTTTGAGACATTTTTGCACTCATGGGTTGAGATACATCAGAATCACTACAATCATCCTTAAATGATGTAGACCCTGTAATGATATACAACTCCTGATTCGGACAAGCCACTATTAAGTCAAGTATTGTGGATGTACATATTTACTCAAGATCTTCTTTATTGGTTCTAAAAATCTAGAGGAAAAAGCTCTCCCTCACCACCTTCAAGCTTATTTCAAATGCCTTCTCTAAAACCCTCTTAGTCGACTGTCTGGTAAAAAAAATCACTTAAAAGGTTTGCTATAAATGCTTAGATGAGTGCCATCTGAGAATCTCCATGAATTATGATGATGATCAAATAATGCAACATCTTTACAGATTAATCATCCTTGGTCCGTGAAACCCTAGCTCGAAGATTCATAGATTTTTCTTCGCTTAATCCATACATTGAAAGACTTGGAATCGGCACCAGTAACAAAGATGACAGAGTCGAAGGTCAAACTTTCAAGTAAGAAGCAGAGAGCAACATCGTAGTGGAAGGATAGTTGAAGTAATGGTTGTTGGAGGAAATAGCACTGGCTGAGGAGGAGATACCTCGGAGCTTCCAGGATGATTTAACAATGACTTTGTTAGATAATGAATTCAAAGGATGGACATTAGAGAAACGGCTTATGGCAAAGAGGTCGCTGCCATTTCTTGATAAAGTTGGTAGACAGTGAAATCTTTTTAAAGTAGATTTCTGTTGGAATTAAGAAATTGATGAGTTATGGCGAAGGAAATCTTAGGAAGGGTTAGGCGGGCTGTTCTTCAAGTAGACACGAAGTACATGCATTGACTAGATATGGTAAATTGGACTTTTTAATAGCCTTTCAACAAAAAAAAGACCACCCTAAACTCCAGCTTTGCCATCCACCACCACACCCTTACCTTTAACGTTGTTTGTTATGTACTGTAGCATTTGGACTAACTTGCATATATTTTTAAAGTTCAGGGGTCAAATTTTACTGATTAGTGAGTTCTTGACTAGCTTACTTGAGTTAGCAAAGTTCAAGGGCTAATTATGTTGTTAGTCCTATTAAAATCATTCTTTTTGCTAGAGTTCGTCCATGAAAGATTCTAGCTACAAATTAGGCAATTAAGACTTTTTTTTTTTAAAATAAAATCCATGAATTAAGAATAGTACATGGGGTATGCGAAAGTATTTGATTATGTGTTTTCATGGAGTTAGTGGATTGTCGCTTTTATCAAGTTTATACATTCTGTTAAAAGAAAGATCAAGTTTATACGATTAAGTGGAGGAAGTCACATAATTTTTTGTTGGGGAGGTTTGAACTGGGAAGATCCAGGATAATGGCTTCACACATGTTCCTAAAAGCTTAAGCCAACAGAACAAAAGACCACTACCATATATGTGTACCTCACTTTGAACAACTTTCAACCATGTGGGACAAGTCACTTGTGCACATCTTTAATAATCTCCCATATCTAGTAACTCCACTATACATGGTCACGACACTCCCTATTGAGTAGAAGCTTTGACATATTATGAGCATACTCAACTACGAGCATGCATATCAAGACCAAACACTTCTCATGTCCCGCTATTGTGAGAATCACAAATGCTCTTGCACTTGCTAATCATGTGGGTGGAGAAAAACATTATCCTCAATACTATATGTTGTCAAATGAGTATCGAACTATAGCACAACAGCGTCATTCCCAATCGAACCTTGGCTTTGATACCACTTGTTGGGGAGATCTGAATTGGGGAGATCCATCAAGCGAGATACTACATATAATAATGGCCTCACACATGTGTAGTGGAGATCCTTCAAGAAGGAGTGTCGTGACCATGTATAATAGAGTCATTTGTGAGAGGGGGATTGTTGAGGATGTGCGCAAGTGACTTGTCCTATATGGTTGGTGCGTGACATTGGCTTGATGGAGTTTGATACTCATTGAGCATGCTCGTAATGCATCAAGGCTTCCACTCAAGGGGAAGTGGCATGACCATGTGTAATGGTGTCACTTGTGAAGGGGATATTACTAAAGAAGTGCGCAAGTGACTTGTCCCACATGGTTGAAAGTCGTTCAAGGTGAAGTGCATATATATAATAGTGATCTTTTGTCCGATTGACTTAACCTTTTGGGAACATGTGTGAAGCCATTATTGTATGTGGTATGTCACTTGATGGATCTCCTTGGTTCAGACCTCCCCAACAATTTTCAATTTTGCATCTCCACTTCCGCTTCCACTTTCATATTCCTGCTTCCACTCTTGTTTTCATTTTCACAACATTTTTGCCTGTTTAAATTTTAGAAAATGATATTTTCCCACTTTTGCTCCCCATTCTGGTTTTGGGACACTATATGTGATCTAAGAGAAGATTAGAGGTCAATTAGTGGATTTTTTTTTTCTTTTAATTGGGAAGTGCTTTTTAGTTTTAAACTATACATATTTTTCTATTTCAGTATTGAAATTTTATGCTTTTTTAAATTAGTTTTAAAACTTTACAACTATATAAACAATTTGCCCTAGAATGGATCATTTTTTAAACCAATTTTTAGAATTTTAATTTTAATTATTTTATAATTATATTTTAATAAATTTTAATGGTAAAATACTTTTTTTATAACTTACAGACTATTTATATTATCAAATTTTCCTCTTTGTAAATTGTGTTCATTTTAAGTAATTGTATTTCAGAAAGTATAGGATTAACTACTATTATTAGCAAAGTTTTAAGATTGGTTTCAAAAAATAAAAAGTTTTAGAATTCAGAAAGAGTAGGATAAATTTAGGATTAAAAGTCAATTTTCCTCTTCCACAGGGTGTTAAAATTTTCCCTACAAAGAGAGGCGAGCCCATCTCATGCTTGTGGATGGCTTGTTTGCACTCGAGTCAACTTACTTCCTAGTCCTATCTTATATTTTCACCGATCTCAATTGATCAAAAGATGGTCCAATCCATAATTAAGAACCAATGGTCCCTGTCCAGAGGATTTTTAGACTCTTTTAGTTTGTTTTGTGTTGGGATCAAACAAACTAAGTCCAGTTTAACTTATTATGTACACGCAGTATTGGTACACTCTCTCGCTAAATCGGACTAGGTGACTTGAATATCAAAATAGAGTAATTTTTTAGGTCCATGAAATCTTGTAATTTGATCTTGCTAGCTCTTGGGCCTTGGTTTGGAAGCCTACGAGATTAGTAAAAGACAATTTAAGTTCTAAAATGTTTTTCATTTTACCAAATGAATCCTTAAACTCCTCAATTTACTAAATAAGTTTTGAAACTTATAATTCTTAACTCTGTTAGTCTTAAAAGGTTTAACATTTCACCAAATCATTCTTTTTTTTGTTTCTAATTGAAAATGCTGACATTACACTTAACGCTATCATCTCCAATGATGAAACTAACACTTTCAAACTTTAGTTACTCCCTTAAAATTTTATCAATGTTCAAAGGTCACTTTACAATTTTTCAGGAAAAAAAACAAAAGTAAGGGACGAAATTAAAATTTTCAGAGAACAAATATAGCGCCTAAATTGTAAATTCTAATGAATTAGTTACTTTTGCTATTTGTATAATATTTTAAAATATAAAAAACTTATTCAACCTACTCAACACCATTGTTGGTGGATCAACAATAAAATATACTCGAATGGAATGCATCTAATCAGAGCTTTTGTGGAATAGGTTCTTATGTTTATTTCATTAATTTTAACCTAATATTTCTAGAAAGACCACTCTGTCTTGCTATATTAGAACTTTGATTTGACTTATTCTGTTGAGGTGAAATTTTATTAATCCATCGATGATAAAGCATAGAAGGTTGGATCAGCTTATAATATTTTAAATAAGAGAAAATTGCCTAGACACCCCTAAGGTTTAGTTATGTCCCCCCTCTTTGGGATTCTTACACTCACCCCATTCAAAATATTACACCGTCTGAGCACTCAACGATCAAACAATCAAAGCTAATGAATTTGACCTTTAAGTTTCTTAAATCATACAAATTGACCAATAAATTTTTAATTTAAATGGTCTATTTCCCTCTTCTTCTAGCAGTGGAATCCCCGTTTGATGCCAACACCATGACACAGGCTACTACCTTTGTCAACTCCATTGTGAACCCATCAACGATGCCATCTTAACCATCATTGTTGAATCAGAAAATTGCAAGCAGTAAAACAACTAGAATAAATGAATTCAAACAACCCAACACTAAAATTGAAAGATTTTTTATTCTTGATTTTTCTTCAATACCAACAAGTGGACAATAAGGCCATAACAATTTTCTTCAATTTATGGTCTTACTCTGAGATCACTGCCTCATCCGTCCTTATCTTTGCCATCATCAATGTGCTCATTTCCATTCCCATCCGTGCAACATTTATCGTTGTCCTCATAGCCCACACCAACAGCACTTATGAAATCACCTATCTACAAGGAATGTTTGTTGGTCTATTCGCAGTGGCAAATCCAGAATTTTTACAAAGGGGTTCATACACATATAGCTATTCATTTTGACATTAAATAATGATAAAAAAAAAATTTTAGTAGAAAATTTAAAAAATGCTCTAACTTTAACATTTTTTTTTCTTTCATTTGCTGAACAACTAGAAAAATATATAAACTATGAAGAAGATGAATGAGATATTCATATTATATAAAATGTAAGAGACAAAATCTCATTATAGGCCTTATATGCATCTTCCACTTAGCTTATTAACTTCATCTTGAACCCGATTAGTTTCATAAATTCTCCTATATTTGAATTAGAAAAATATGGTAAAAAAAAATGTTTAAGGCCTAAATAAGAAAATGTATGAAAGTTAAAGGGCCAAGATACTATTTTTGCCATTATTCTAATTGTTAACAAGAAAAGGGACTGATCTATTTTCTAACTTTCTTATGGTAAGAAGAGGCATATTATTTTGTTTGAATAGATATTATTAAAATTATGGGGGTCCATTAAAAATTTTAAAGAGATCCAATTATTTAATTATGTTTTTTTATCAATATTTTTCTAGAAAAAATGGTCCATGGACCCCCATATTATCTATGTCCATCCGCCATTGATTCTACTTATTTCCATCCTCGCTATGGTCTCTACTGCCCTGGTTAAGAAATGCCAATGATAGAGATACCTCTTGTGCTGACTTTAACTAATGACCCATGTCAGAGCACCCACTTTGAAAATCCCCACCAGAGACAACTATACAACCTAGATCTGGTTCTACTCAATGATGGCGGTGATGGACTTGGTAATGATGTTGAAGAGGGGAATGGCTGCATTGAAGTTCTTGTCCAAAAGGGTTTGATGAAGTGCTATGTGGAATCGCCATAAGGTGAGAAGGTGGAGAAAAGGACGGAGAGGAGTTGGTTAGTAGAAGAGATGTCGGTGAAATCGAGATAGCAAAGAAGCAAAACGAGACAATGAGAGATCTCTTTGTTCTAAGCAGCTATCAATGGTGGAGATATAGGAGAACCAACACAACCGACATTGAGTTAGGGGTAGTGTGTACTAGCTCATCAGATGTAGAAGTTTAAGGGCAAAGTTATTAAGTGAAGAAAGCTAGGATGGTGAAACAGATTTCCTTGCTCTTTTTGTCTTAACGAGCATTAATGTAGATGATGTTTTAGGGGTAAAGTGTAGATATGTCAAACCAAAGGGGATATAAGTGTAGGTTTGACTAAACCACATAAAGGCCAAGATAATTATCCCATTAAATAATGTAGTTGTGCCCATTATATAAGTTCTCAATTGCTTCATTCGTACATGAATAATAACAAAAAGCCCTTAACTTTCTAGATATTGTAGTTTAATCCTCATAAGTTTTGTAAATTTTTTGTTTATTCCTCATTTTTTTTTCTTCAAAAACTACAAATTAACCGCAAAACTTTGGTGAACATTTCAAGTAACTGAAGTCTGGAAAGTGTTAGATTTGGCACTTTAGATTAGGGGTGAAAATGGGCCAGGCCAAACCCGAGCCCATTGGGCTCGAGCGGTACTACTCAGGCTCGAGCAAATTTATTAAGGCTCAAACTTGATTCGAAAGCCCTCCAAACTCGAATAACACATAAAATTTTAGTACCTCGACAATAACTTAAATGAAAGATGGGGACTGGATATGCAATTTTTCTCACATAGATAACCAAAAAGGGAAAAATGAGAAACCTTGTCCTAAACTTTCTAATTGTTTGCTATTCTACCATGATTTTGTGAACTTTACAAATGAAGCATCATCTTCCTGACTTCGACAATGGAACATCTGGTTCCGTCCTCGAGGCCTTGTCTGGGTTTCCGGCATCTGGTTTGAAATTTGATGATGGTGGCATCAATCTTGGGTGGGGTTATCATCGGTAGACCTTGGATTGAGGCCATCGTTAAACTTGGGTGATCGGTAGACTTGAGGCTGTCGGCAGACCTTGCGACTGTTGTTGATCTCAATCTCAGGGCTGTCATTGTTGGTAACCGTTATTGATCATGCCGTCGCTTTCTTGGTGGTGGCCGATGCCAGATGGTGTGGCTAGGAATAGGAGTATGGTAGGGCTTGGGGACAGGGGCTGATTAAGTTGTAGCTAGTGGCCTGGGGCTTAGGAGCTGAGTAAGGAGGAGGGCTTAGGAATCTAAGGAGGGCTCGAGCTAAGCCCCAAATTTATTCGAGCTCACTTTTCAACTCGAGCTCGAGCTCAAGTTCGAAAATATTAGATTCGAAAAGACTTAATTCAAGCTTTGAGCTCGAGCTCGAGCTACCCGAAATAGGCCTGATCCCTTTTCACCGCTACTTCAGACAAAGCTATTAAGTGTCAACATAGCATTTTCTATTACAACAAATGGTTTATGACTAACTGGGAAAACTTGAAACTTTTAGGAGTAACGAAGTTGGCGGTTATAAGTTTTAAGATTTTTTTCCTAAGTTGAGGGGTTTTAGGATTAATTTGAAAAAATATAAATTTTTTTTTTTAAAACTCAAACTGTGCTTTCTCTTTATACTATAATGCAAGATTCAACACATTTATCCTCTAACTAAACCATATGGGAGTTAACGCATTCATCCTGTGATTAGACCAAAATGAGATATAACAGATTTATCCTCTGACCTTTTTTTAAACAAAAATTTCTCACACGTCGCCCATAAACAATTGAAACTGAGAGTCTGAAACCTCTGAAAAATTGAAGCGATGAATGTCTTGTTATAATTATCGTTCCCCTTCAAGTAAAGCCGAAGGGAAGTGCGGCCACCCTTCGGCTTTTGCGGGCCGGGACAGCTTCCTTTCCTTGGGTGCTTTGACAAAATTTGGGCCTCTTTTAGCAAATTATTTTGCGATTTGGGTTTAAAAAAAGCCTCACCCCGAACTGAAGCCCAAGAAATGAGATGTGGAAATCCTTTTGTCGTTCAGTTAGGAGTGTGCTGCCTAGTTCATTTTGATGAAGAAATCCTTTCGGCATTTTTGCGAAAAGGGCCAATTACAAGAAGGGTTGGGAAGCCGATAACTGGGTGTGGTGGCCCGTAGGTCTAATAGCTGCTTGTTTGGGTTATCCTGAGGTCTGAGAGTTCGAGCCTCATTTTCGCCTTCCACGGAGTCCCCAAATTTTGTGTAAATAGCATTCCCAAATTTATTTACACTTTTTCACATATCAAAATTATGAGCGAAGAATATAGATGACAATTAGATGAGTCGGGTTAAGTTTGTAGTAGATCATTTAGGTTCATGTTTAATTGGGTTGATATGTATTTAGTTCTAAATCAGATTATCTATGTTCGTGTTGATCTTAGATTGAGTGGATTTTAGGTTCGGATTGAGTTGGGCAGGTTTATTTGAGCTCAAATCTAATATAGGTTGGAGTATCTAAGTTTTAAACTAGATTCAAGTTGATTGTCGAGTTTACTCGGTTCACTGATGTATAATTCGAAATGATTGAATTAATTCAATTTGTTTGTTTAGTTTTGATTAAAATTTAATTTAACTAGACATAAAAAATAATATAAAATTTATAAAGATATATTAATATATAATTTTTTAATAAAATATTATAATTTCTAAAATCTAATTATTCTCACCTCTCACACACCATTTCACTAATCATTTTCTTTAACTCTCATTCATCCGCTTTGCAACATAGAATAGATTAACAGAAAAGAAGAAAACCAAATACCTGTGTTAAATCACAATTTTTTTTAAAAAAAATCTTTGATGACCACATATTTTATGTCAATTTGGGTTAAAATCTGGTCTTGTCGGGTTTAGCTAAGCCGGGTTTGGGTTCAAATTTTCTTGGGTTCAATTTCAATCGGCTTCGACTTCAAATCGGATTCAAGTCATTGACTTTTTTAATCAAATAAGGTTAGATTGGGCCTGAGTTCAGATAGGACTGGTTTAGTCAATTTTTATCATCCTTGATTAAGAACAAACATGATATTTTGTTTAATTAGCTTTATATGTTAGTATAAAATACATAAATTTTGGGGTGCCTAGTCATTTTGGTTTTGGTTGACCAATTGATATGGGACTTTACTACGGAAACTATTAGAAAAATAAGGAATAACAGAAATAAAGAAAAACTTTAAGGTCTAAAATGATTTACCTTTTCTAAAGATAATTATTCACCAATTATAAAGTATCAAGAATATGCTTTTCGGATACCAAAAAGCTCTATGCTATAGAAAGTATCAAAATTGTTTGTGAAAAACATGAGACTTTGTATTTATATGATACAAAATGGCACAAGAAAAGGTTGTGTTGGTTTCAATCATTATGTTATTACCAACAAAAGTTGTGTAGGTTCCAACCACCGTGTTTTTAACAACTAATTTGTTATTTAGAATAAAAATACCTATTCACTTGAATAGTTATAATGATTTTAAACCAACACAATGGTTATTAATTATTGTGTTATTTAGAATAGGCATATCTATTCATTTGAACAGACAGAAGATTCTAAACATACACAATGATTTAAAAATTAAAATTAAATTAAATATTAAATTAAAAAGCCTCCACGTCTTACAATTAATATGAAATTTATTTTCAAACTAAATGACAACTCTAACAATCCCCCATAAAGTTGAAACAAATTCCATTTTACCCTTTGAACAAACAAACATTATTAATACAAAATGGTTTAGATTGTTAAAAATAAGGAATGATGGAGACAAAAAAAATAAGGTTTGAAGCATAAAATAATTTTGCTTTCCTAAAGATAATTTTTTTCTACTATAAAGTACCAAAAATATGCCTCCAAGAAACAGCAATGCTCGGTAAAAAATCTCTATTAAATTTGTAAAATAACTCATTTATATGGAAAATAAAAAAAAATATAACTCTTCACATAATGGATACAACCATTCATAAATATGTGTCCCTTGAAATAGAAACAATTATTTATGAAGAAATGTATTCTTTGCAAATGATACAATTGTTAGAAGAGTCATTACTCTTTGACTTTTAATTAACTTATGAAATTAATTAAAATTAAATAAAAAAATACATTTCCATATAATTTATATGGAAATTACAAACTACACATGGAATATAAAAATGTTCCAATAGAAACTAAAATGCCTGTAAACTTTCTTCAATTGTGCTTTCTGTATGCGCAAAGATGGTCTTATATTCATAAATTGTCTTCACATAGACATATATATATTTCTAAAGAAAAGTCATTTGAAATATCTTAGATATTTTAGGTTTTGGGGAGAAACCAAATTGCCTAGCCATTCCATGGATGGGATCTGGAGGCACCATCCACTTGTTCATATTTAAGTTTGGGTTAGCTATCTCACTTTTGGGTAAGCATTTTTAATAAAAGCCTATGCATTTTGCTTCCAACCATGCAAGTGTCCAAAGTCCAACTCCAACCTACACACAATTTGGCCTTTTGTCTAAGAATTAAGAATCAAGTGGCTAGCTTACGAGGTGATCGTTGAATTGGCATTTTGCCTTCTTAAGGTTAAGAGAGGCAAGCCACCGTCCTTACGAATCAACAACCTAGAGAAGTAGAACTATATTGTCATGGATGTTATGTACAATTCTGATCCATCAATGACCTAATTACAGCCCCTTGTAGAAGTGCTCTTCATGTGATCTTTCGTTCCTTAAACAATTACTTGTAGCTAAAGCAAGCTGAGATCCTAAGTTTTTTTTTCTTCTTTATTACTCATCCATTGCTGACCATTCTTGAAACATTAAATTTTAGTTGTCTTCAATTGCAATCATCATTATATCATGAGTTCTGGTAGAACTCCACATTTTATCCCTAAATATTCGTGTTTCTCTAAAACTAAGCATGAACTTTTTCCATGCTACTGCAACACAGGAAAAAAAAGTAACAGGGCAAAACAATGAAAAATCTGCATTATAAAATGCTTATTTGTTTTTTTATGGCTAAGACATGGCAAGAAAAAGGAAATTTGAATATGCAATGACAGAAGCACAACTAGATGTGGTGTTGTTCTTTTTTGTAGCAAATTTCACTACTTCCTAATCGACAAATTTGCCATAAAAATACAAAACCTCATTTGGGACTTGCTGTGTTATGGAAAATTTGCCATGGAAAAGCAACACATCATAGCTTTTATCATTGTAACTTTGTGGGTTTTTTGGCATGAACTTTTAGGATGAGTTCATACTAAGAATTTAACCACAATTTTGCGCATGAACTTTTAGGAAAAGTTCGAACTAACCATTTAACCACAATTTTGCAACAACTAAGTATTTTGAAAATATATAACCTCTTTTCTTCCTTTCTTTTTCCTTAACCATCCATCATCTTTTTCTTCCTTAGCATCATCATCATCTTTTTATTCTTCTTATTATTCTTCTTCTTATTATTGGTTCGTAGTAGTCCGAAAATAATACAGATAGAGTTTATTGGACGTTCTGTAAGTAAAGTCAAGACTTGTTTCAAAATCAAGCCTCAATCATCTCATTTGAATTTTTTTTATCTTTTCATTTCTACATCTACACAAACATCCAAAACCCTACTCTATCTCAAACCACTACCTCATCACTGTTGGCAATAGATCATCAGTCGGAGACAACTGGGTGAATCTCTACTCTTAAATTTGAAAATTTTGGTGGGTTATTCTTGTGCATTTGTGGCATTTGATTAAGCATCCTTGCCAAAATAGGTTTTTCTGCTTTAAAGAAATGTGGTTAGGTGATAATAGTTGTAGCTATGTAGTATTTAAACTTTAAATCTTGTTTCAAATAGCCATAATTTTGTGGATATTTTGTAATGAATCACATGTGTTTAGGAATCTCTTTGATCGTGGATTCATTGAATGGGTCTTAATTTGGCATTGTCTAGAACGATGTGTTACTTGGAAAAATAGATTTAGAACTAGACCTGGACCAGTTAGAAAGATTGCATACTTTAAAGAAAAGGTACAAAGTGTTCACATATTAGGAGTAATTATTTTTTTTATTCCAATAAATGATTTTATTGAAATACTAAGAAAAAAATAAAAATTATAATTATCATCTTAGAAGATGACCTAAGAGACCCAAATCCTAAAGAGCACAACACAAAAAATAAGTCAAAAAACGAAAAACCCCAAAACCCAAAGATCCTTAAGAATGAACAAGCTAAATCCTATTAAAAAGGCACCCCAAGAACACAGAGGCTTTAACCTATAATCCTAACATAGTACCTCAGCCTAAAGCAAGCTCAAGCCCAGAATCAATCCCTAAAACTTTAAAAGGTAACCCCATGTTGAAGGAAAGAAAAATACTGGCCATTCTTGGGGTTTTTTCTTTTTCTTTTCAGTTCCTTAACCCGCCATTCTAATTTCTTTAATTTACTTTTCAATGCTAAAACCTTTTGGCCCTAAACCTTATCTTTTTTCACCATTTTCCTTTGTCTTATCGAAATTCTTTAGAATACCTAAAGCAAGTTCATTGCACATATCTAATAATTCTCAAATGAAATTGAATGCTTTACTTCAAGTATATCTAGCACAAGAATTCATCCTACCAAAATTGTTCATTCATTTATCATGCTAATCCATATAAAATGGTTCACCGAGAGAAATAAATTGACCTACATGACAATTAAATAACTTAACTCAGTCAAAATGGTTTTGACTGCCGCTTGGCTCATCCATTTTCCTAGTTGTTGGTGCTTCATTTTTCCCACCATATTAAATCATCGCATCCTCTTCATCGCAAAAACTCCTTGCCTTTTCCTCATTGCAACCAGCCCTTTATTTGATATGTTGCCCACTGTCACATGCAAAACATCAAACCAAAGGCACCTTGCTGCCACTAGGAGTTGCCCCTCCAAAGGCCTTGTATGTCGACTGAACCCTTCTCTGCAATTAGTCACTTCCACAACCTCCATAATTCTAATTGCCCCTTACCTTCATTATAATAAAAAATGCAACAAACTAACTAAAATTTAATCATTGAACACGTTTAGTCGCCCTTCAATTCCTAGTTGGTGAGACTCATATTTTGACTGACTAAAGAGCGATTCAAATTTTCAATGGCCAATTTTTAGTCACTATTCAGTTGCTATAATTTCCAATTAGTTGTTATTCATTCGCTACATTTTTCAAGTCAGTCGCTTTTCAATAGCTATCTTTATCCTAGTCGATCTAACAAAAAAATAAATCCACTTTTATCTCTTTCTTCATCATTTTCTTATTTGTAATCTTTTCCCTCTAGAAGCACTTCTCTTTCCAACAAAGAAGAGTTTAAAGAAAGTGAAATAGATGGAGATGACCTTGCATTTAAAATAGTCAAGATCGAGTCTTCCAAGCTAAGATCACCATGGTGCACCCTCCCACCATCTTTCTTTTTCACCTAATATGCCACCATCTTCCTTTAGTAACTTTTATGTTGTTAGCTCTTTTGCCAGCTTGCTACCGCAAGGCACTACACCCTTCCTGTCTTCTACCCGGATGCTTGGGTGAAAGTTCAAATAGCCCTTGTCTCCCTCGTCACTAGGGAAGGCCATCATGGCCTTGATCATGCAGTGTCGTGGCATTGCCAATGAAGCATCAACCAGGGAGGAGACGACTCTCGAGGATGGCGTTGTACCCTAAACCAAATGAGAATAAAGAAATAGAAACTTACTTGATTAAAATAAAAAAATGAAAATGAAATAGTGACTGAATATATCTTCCATTCTTATTCATGTCCAAGCTATACCCAATTTGAGTGACTGACATTTTCAGTCGCTTGGCACAAGCGACTAGGATAAAAAAAATTTATGGCTTCAGTCACTTTTTAGTCACTCATTACAACTAGAACCTCAATCGCTTTTGTGCATTTCTCTTGTAGTGCTTTTAATGTCATTAACACCTATTCATCCTTGCCATGTCTCTTTGATATCTCTCCTCTGATTTCTGTCCTTACATTTTCGACATCTAGGGAAGGCCTCTACACTAAGAGCATACTTATTTCCATGTCCCCAAACTCTGTCACACATCCATCAACCTTGTCAGTATGCTTCCTGCCTTGCATTTTCTTTTCATTCCCGTAACCATGGCCACGCTTGTCCTTATGCCTCACCTTTTTTTACTCATTATTACAACCCTTAGACCTCCAAATTTGTCATCGCCCAACACTAAAATGAATTAACACCTTACATCATGATGAAATTGAAAAGAACTTGCATCTATTTCCATATCTGTAAGAGTAATGAGCATTTGAAAAACTCACCTCCATCCCTCCGAATCCTTTTTTCCTAGGAATATAATGCTTGACCAACTGAATTTATTCAACCCCACCAATTGCAAAAATCTACCATGGTTATTTGACTTTAAACCAAAACCAGGAACCCTGCTGCTTGATTGAATTTGTTGTTGTCTTCTACCTATTGATAAATATTTTCCAATAAATTCCTTCCACATTATTGTAAACCATTGAATTTCTTTTCCTACTAAATCAATAAAACCTATCTATGACACCCGAATTTGACACCAAGGAAGACATCTTCAATTTTCCTTCAATCAACAAATACATTAAAGGATTTTTGTTTAATAAAGATAAAGATTTCTCTACCAAATCTCATGAGTCCCTAAAATTTTACAGAGAAAAGTAAGAGCTTCTCACTTTAGAAATCAAAATGTCTCCCTTTGAGTTTTTTCAAGAGCAATAATTGTATGAACAACATAATGTGATTGAAGAAAGGTGGCAAGAATTCAGTTTATTTCATACTTACGCTAAGAGAAGCTTTCAGATATTGCAGAGGTGTCCACCAACTACTTTCACCAATTATTCATTTTTGGAAGGTTGACTAATATGGATGATGTGCTTGAGCATTTAAGAAGATGAATCCAGAAAAAATGAACAAGGATCTTAGTTGGTCTTTCACCGTAAAGAAAGTCAAGCAAGCACTATTCAAGATGCACCCTATGAAAGGAATTGGACCACAAGGGTTTCTAGCATTACTTTATCAAAAATTTTGAAAAAAGGCTAAGCTCTAAAGTTGATGATTATGGTCTTAATTTACTAAACAATTGTTGATCCATGTAGGGCATCAATTAAACTAATGTTGTATTAATCTTGAAGATAAAAGGATCTGATTAGTAACTTCAAGCTATTAGCCCTTGCAATGTAATCTATAAAATTATTTCAAAGGCTATTGCAAATAGGATACAACTGATTATGAATTCTATTATCTTAAATGAAAAGAGCAATTAATCCTTGGCTTTGACTCGGGTTTGAATCATTCCACCTAACTTTTGTGGTGAAATTAAAATGTTAAATATGGCTCATAAGCCTTTAGGTTTTGAGCAACATGCAAATTCCCCTCAAACCTTTACTAACTAGAATATATCTCTCCCTATATTACTTGTACTTGCTTTTCATTATCAAACAAACTTAGGCATTTAATTTGAGACAATATTTTAGTGGCCTATGAACTCATGCACTCAATAAAAGTTAGTAAAAAAGGCAAGAGTTACTTCTATACTCTAAAACTCTATATGTCAAAGGTTTATGGCAAAGTTGAATGAATGTATGTGCAATCACAAAAAAGAAAAGGTTTTCTAGAAAATTTATTGAGCTAGTCATGAATTGCATTTCTTCAATTTCTTATTTTGACATGATCAATGGTGTATGATGATGCCCAGCCTAGAATAGAACTCCATCAAGAAGTTTTCATTCCTCAGTATCTTTTTTTTTTCTTTGTGTGAAAGGGCTATCAGCTTAATTAATTCAAAGCAATATGGAGGCTAGTAAAATTTTTGGGGTTTGAGCTAGCTAACTTGGGACATCTATTTCTCACTTTTTCTACGGATGATCGTCTTATATTTTGCAAGGCCAAAAAGGATGAAAGAGTAGCCCTTATTACTATCTTTTAGAAGTATAATCAAGTAGGTGTCAATGTAAGTGGCCAACTTGAGAAATCAAGACTTTTCTTCAACTTGGTACTTCCAAATGTCATCATACCTCAATTGTTGCCATTTTGAAAGTGTAGGAATGTTAAAATAATAATGAATATTTTGGGCTACCTAGCACTATTAATAGGCACAAGAAGGAAGATTTTAGCTATCTAAAGGATAGGATTTTTAGAGCAAATAATGACTAGAAGCAAAAAGTTTTATTGGTTGAAATATTGATAAATATTTGGAACAATCAATGACTGTTTTTCATCAATACAACTAGTAAGGACACACCAATAAGATGACTTAAAAATCTAAAAGTTCATTGGCTCTAATCAAGATTGGAGAAAATAAGCTTGTAGTGGTGGCTTCCACAGTTAAGATTGTCTTACCCATCACTTGCCTAGAAAATTTCAAGGCATTTGAATGATTTAGAACTACAACTATCTCTTATGGCCCCAAAAGGCTCTTAAAGTGTGCTTTACTAAACTTAATAGATATGTGGCAATGGGCTCTTCTAATTGTTTAGGGCTTAGAGTAGTTCACTATGAGGGCATTTAGATCCTTTCTTCGCCAAATGTTTGGCACAGGACTTCGGAGTAGTTCTGTGGATGGATGCTCCTAGTTTTGCTAATGCAATACATTCTAATGATGAAAAGCCTTTTTTTACATTACTTCTGTTAGATGACAACATGCTAGAGAGGTTTCAGTTCAGGTTTTCAACAATTGATATATTATTTTCTTGCTACTCAAGAAATGAAAACAATGATGATAATTTTGCATCAATCAACTGTTAGTTTTTTCTGTATATTCAAAATCATAGAAGCACTAAGTAAAGATATTATGCTATCTAATATACTTATACCTAAACTTTATGCTCACCGCTCAAAGGGAAATTTTTTTTTTAAAGTTTTAAGTCAGTATTCAAATCTTAATCAGCCACTTAATTTTGGCATTTTTCATGGCTTAATAGTTTCATGAACAGTAACATAGTTTATGGAAAATGCAAAATAGTATAAATGGAATATTGGAAATATATTCTTATTCTAAATAATGTGGTGGATGATGATTGAATATAAATTTTTCATGCAAAATCCATTTAAGTTTAACCATTCAACTAACTAATTACTTAGTAATTCATTTAGCGATTTATAGTAGTTTCTTCATGGGTTGATTGCACCATTGTCCTTAACCTTTTTTCATTCATAACTTTGTTTGATTAAAAGTCTTTAACTTCTAAGTCTGTATCCTTTTTGTGGTCTCATTGTCTTTTACAATTAAATTTGATGAAATTTCAATAGAAAATGTTAACTTTAATCCCTACTTTTTCTTTCTCTTGCTTCAAATGCTTTAAAGCTTGTAACTCTAACACCCAGAGTCTCAGACTATCGTTTGCACCTAACTTTAATCTTAGTAGTGGTAGTTGCTCTTTTTCCTTTCACAATAGAACCTCTATACTTTCTTGTCTCATCCCATCTCACCAGAACTTTTATGTGCCATTGATAATACCATTTGCACATTGTGTGTTCAATTGAAGGAGGAAGCTAATGGAAATGGTGGTAAAAATGTTAGATTTACAAGATTTAGGACACTTGGAGCAACAGGAACAATATTTATGGACCAAAGTTGATATTTTCATAGAGATTTGTTCAGATTTATTGATGAAAGTGGCTAAGTGATAGTAAATAAGATTTATTGATGAAAGGGTGCTCACCGAAACCAGCTAACCCGCAAAACCAAACAAACTAATCCACACCAAACTAAACGATATATGATTTTATGTAATTTTAGTTATTGCTAAGGTTTAGAAATACTAAAATTGATTATTATATGGTACAAGTACAATTGCAGTTTTTTAAGATCATATAACCTGTAAAATCTACACCAACCCAATTAAGGCTGAATACACTCTAAATACATATAAGTTATAAAACTTCTATTTAATTCCATTATGAGCTGTTCTTGTCTGTACAATGTGTTGTTTTATTATTCAATTAATGCTATTACAAACTATTAAATGTGATGACATTTCTATTTTGTTCCACTGTGTTTTTCTACTGTGTGAAATTGTTGACTACAATGTGTTGTGAATGGTATTGTTTTACTTTGTCAAATGTCTTGTTGTCTTCCCTTATAAATATTGTTCTAACAACTTATCTTACTATGTGCGCCATTTCAAGTGAACTTTAACCCGTTTTGATGACAGTATTATAAGTGATCAAACAAAATATTATTATCAGCTTCAAAATGTGCTATTCATCTGTCATCAAATTGACGTAAGTGCTGTTTATTTGTTAAAAAATGCTAACTGCGAACACATGATGTTCATTTTTCAAAAGAATGTTGTTCATCTCTATAAACAATGATGTTCATCTATTAAAGAATGTTGTTCTGTTCAGCTAACATGTTATTCATCTGTTAGAAGAATACTGTTCATATTTATAAAAAATGATGTTCATCCTCCAAAGAATGTTGTTCTTATCAGCTAAAGTGCAGTTCATCTATCAAAATTGTAAAAAAGTACTGTCCATATGTTTAAAAAAAATACTAACTGCCAAAAAGTGATATTCATTTTTCACCATAATACTGTTTTATTTAGCATAAAATATTGTTTATATGGCCGAAAAAGCTGAAGATAACAAATAACCAAAACATGCAAAAATAAAATCTTATGTACTTTATTAAACATGATATTCATATTGTGAAAAATGTTGTTTTGTTAAGTTAAATTATTGTTTCAATTTCATTACCCACAGAACCAAGGCCATATGTTGAAGACAAAGAATTGCTAAAACCATCCAAATTATTCATCTTTGCAACTGCTTGAAAAAAATCAGTTATCCATTCATTAACAACATCATCACCAGAAAAACCTACAAATACAACATCTTCATCATTACTCTCAACAACTGGGAGACTACAAAAAATATCATCGTATGTACCATCAACATGTCGCGTAGTTGTTAGCAGTCTCGTATGTATCAACATTCAAATCAATCCCATCACCAAACCGTTCTATTATATTCAATCGAAAATAATCATACCAGAAAACAAAATCATGAAAAAAATTACAATAGATCATCCTTTCCTCTAAATTGGAGATTAAATCTAGCTATCAACAATCTCCAACATAGGACTAGCAAACAAAAGCTAGATCCAAGCTACTCGTAGCTTGCCCAACAATGTGAAAAGAAACACCAAAAGAAAGAAAGACAAAATAACAATCTTTTATAAAAGTGACAAATTCATAAATAATAGGAAAGAATGAGAATAACGTGTGGGTTTGATGTATTTTATCTCTAACCTGTATAAAATATATATGGAAGTATATTTTGTTCACATTATTTTATGCCATCTTCAGCTGAGTTCTAGCATTTCCAGCCAACCATGTGGCCACAGCAGCGACAACGTTTATTTCTTTCCTTTTTGAAAAACGCATTTGAAGACATTTAAAACTCAACGTGAATTAAAATTAATGGCTGCAAAATTCAAGGGCTATGTATTTCATTGAGAAAAATATTTTCAAAAGTATGTGAAGGCATCCCAGGGAAGTTATTGTTTACATACGAAATGGAAGTTACCAGAGGCCGAGTAAAACATGAGAATCGCTCCCTGTCCTTAATTGAGTTGGCAAGTGCAATGATTAAGTGTAACTTGATTGTGATCGATGAGAAAATGGGTCCAATATTTCTCAATTTAAATGGTGCTCGCTGCTCATCACTAACTACAATATATGAATTTTAATTGGCTAAAATATAAATTAGTGGGGCCATTGTAAGTACCTGGATGGATCCTATACAATTTAGTCTTGTCCTGCCGATGAATGAACTGCCTTTTTTGCACTAACAAAACAGTTGTCTCTTTCCCTTTTTCCACATTAGCTAGACGGCCAAAAATAGAACGAGACCCAGTCCATTGGGTTGGTACAAACAAAGACAGTTACCAAATCTAGCTACTTACCCTATCCATTTGACAAAAACTAATTATTTTATTATTTACAGTAATTAATTTATAATTTTATTTATGTAAAAATTTATTATTAAAAAAATATAAATATTTTATATAAAAATAAAACTATAAAAATTATAGTTTCTAAATATTATTTTTAAATTTTTTTTTTCAATAACTGTTAATATAAATATGTTTAAGTTAAACTTCAATTAGTGTGGGATGGAGAGAGTACTATCTAGCTTTAACTGAGATCTTCTTGTTCTTATAACATTTAGCAACCTTGGCTCTCCACCGTTTTGTTCCATTTCCTTCGTTACATCACATGTCTATGTCATGTTGGAGGTTAGGTAAAACGGGGAGTTGACTCCTAGTAGCTCTTACTATAATAAGCAAAAACCAATCTTGAGGTGCTAAACTGAAACCATGCCCACATTTGAAATTTATTACTAATTTACTATTAGCTGGGAACAAAAAAACAAGTAAAGCCAAGAGAGTTTGCGAACTCTAGTCCTGTTCATAATTCGGACAATTTAAAGAGGAAAGCGCAACTGCATCTGGTGTTTTAAATAGAGGATCAAGACAAAAACTTTAGTGCTCATTTTATCTGCACAACTATATAAACCATCTAGGAACATAGACATATGGCCCCTTTTTTTGTATTAGCGTGATTCGATCTGAAAAACTTTAATATTAGTTACAAAAGCTGTCCTCAAAACAGGATTAGTCCAAAATGAAAATTAGCAGTCGATCATGATGAGGGATGGACGTCCACACTCCACCGTTTGATATGTAGGGAGCCATGAGGACGGTGAGGTGAGGCTATCCGCTATACTAACTCGCTGGAGAAAACTGTTGGATGAAGGCAGGATCTGAGCACGCAATCACAGTATCATGAATTAAAAAATTGTCAAAGCAGTAACTTAAAGCAACCAAACTATATTCAGCAAGTCATGATAATACCCCACCAGACCTTGAGAATTGAAAAACCATGTCTCATCTCTAAGGTGCATCGATCCAATCCCTTATCTTTTTCTTTAATAAGGCCATCTCCGTGATTTCAACCAATCATTTTCCACTTGCAAAAGGGCTAAAAAGCCACAGCAGCGCAAAAGGATGAGAAAAAGACTCACAGGAAAACTCTCAAATAATCCAGATGAAAAATTAAATACAGACCCGGGCCCAAGAAAATAAAAAGTAAAGCCGAACCAAAACGATACGAAAGGGACATTTTTCCTTTCGAGGTATCCTTCTGCTTTTTTCTTTGTTCTTTTGTAATGTCAGGTCAGGTCACCGTTGGCTGTTACCATCACCGTCACGGGCCATCCCTTCCGTCACAGCCGCCAGCTTCTGAAGATTCAGCTTTACCACCGTGTCAGCGAACAGCCGCGTGTCCTCCTCCGTGTTTCCTTCCGGGACATCCACGATGTAAGATTCCAAGACCACGGTCCAGATCTTGCCTTCCCGCTCCAACCCGTGCACCGTCGTCACCGACCGGTAATTCCTCAGCCGGTGCTCCCCTCCGGTGATACTGAACCCTGTAACGAGGCGCTCATCGTCCAGGATGTCGAGCCGCTCGGTGCTGGTGGCCGCCGGCAGGCCGGAGATGACGCTGACGCCGCGCGTGGCGCCGACCCTTATCTCGAACGGTTCGTTGACGGAGCAGCTCTTGATGAAGTGCTTGTAGGTTTGTGGCCTGTCGAAGCGGCGGACGACTGACCAGACGACGTCCTTTGGGGCGTGGATGCGCTGCGCCAGGAGGGAGGAGCATTGACCGCGCCTCAGCGTGTACGCGTGGAACTCCGTGATGGAGGGGATCAACTCGGCGAACTCTTCCCTGGTCAACCCGGATGGGATCTTCAGGTGGTGGGTAGTGGGCACGAGTTCGGATTCTTGCCCGGCCGTCGAAGCTGTGGCTTGTGGATTTTGCTCTTCCATCGAGCCAGAGAGTGGAAGAGGGAGGTGGAGCCGGGAGGGAGAGCAACCGAGCAATTAGTCGTGGAGGTTTATGATATATAAAATTGGGGGCTCCCGGCGAAGTGAATAATGGTTAAGGTCAATTTCTTTCCTGGTAGAAAGTTTTTATAGTACTCCTTGAGCTGTGTATGAAGTTAAAACAAGATCCCAAATCTTTATGCTACGTACAACAAGGCCCAGCTGGTCAACCTAGGAGCAGAGGTGGGACATGGGCTGGTTCAACCCGGCTCAAGCTGGGATCGGCTTGGAAATCAAACATGTCCTGGCACAGCCCGTAAAAAATTCGGACAAATATAGGCCAAAATATGGGTCTGAATGAAGAGGAATACGCAAATTAAACCGCTCCACTCCACTAACCTGACTCGCACCAGACCATGACCTGGCCAAGGACTGCCCAGTCTGGTCTGGTCCGCCTTGGAGCCTCCAACAAGTCTTTCACAACGGAAACCTGCTAGAAAAGTTTTAAAAAATGGTTTAATTACAAAGTAAGTCCTCCAATGGTTTTCTGTTCCCATTTTAGCCCCTAAAAGTCCATTTTAGCCCCTAAAAGTCCATTTTCACCCCTCCCAACAACTAAATTTTAAGGACTTTTTGGTCCAAATAATTTTTTGCCCTCCCCTATAAATATTAATGTCATCTCCACTCTATCCTCAAGCCAACAATCAATCTCTCTTCTTCCTCTATTTTATTCTCTCAAGCATTTGAGTTTTCTTCTTAATCTCTGCCAAAGTTCTTAATAATCTCCACCTAATATCTTCATAATCCCCCCTAATTTTGCATTAATCACTACTTTTAGTTCGTGACTTATGGCTTTAAGAGGAAAAGGCAAGTCGACAAAGACTTCATCTTCTCGCGTCACCGACCTTTGAGACTTGATCTGTCACCATTCTCGGCTGGTCGATAAAGACATCTCAATCAAAAAGTTGCACGACGATTATGTCGGAATCGATATGATGAATTACAATTTGGGACTCGATGATCAATTATTGAATGATGAAGTTGAAGAGTTAGATGCGACGGCAGCCAGAGATCTGTCAACACAACTAATGCTGCAAGTCATGGACCTGCTGTAGAAGAAACCCAAGGACAAGGTAAATTCTCTAGACTAACTGTTTGGGTTTGGGTGCATTATGAGCTCATACAGGAAGAGGAGTCAAGATACGGGAAATGCAAACATTGCGGGAAAAAATTGGTGCATAAAAAGAATTTTGACACTGGAACACTAAAGCGCCACATTAAAAATAAATATCCTAATGTCCTCTCCAGTGCCGCGACTAGTTCTAGAGAACAAACACAACTTGAGTCTACAACCGCCGCCGACAAACCAGGTATATTTCGTTTTAACCAACAATCTTGTAGAAAAGGCATGATAAATTGGATACTGTTTACTTAAAACATTTCTCACAAGTTAAAGATGTGCACCAAGAATCTTGGATAAAATCACAATTAAATCCTGCATTTAAAAAAGCATCAAGGAAAACCGCTATGAATGAAAGCTTTAGATGATTTGAAGTCGGAAAATCAAATTTCCAAGCTTATTTTTTTGCTCTTAATCATTGTGTGGCATTCACTTTTGATATGTAGACATACCTTGCAGGTCAATCATTTTATTGTGTTACCTCTTATTGAATTGATTCTGATTGGCTTATGTAAAAATAAATTTTAACATTTATGTGTTTGAAACGGATCATACTAGTTATCACATATTCAATTGCATCTTAGAAACTTTACGTGTATTGATAAAGTCATGTGCATTTCATCTGATAATGCTTCAAACAATGATATTGTCACTCGCCTTTTAAGTCAAGCATTGAAACTACCTCTAAACGGGACATTATTTCACGTTAAATGCACGTGCCATATTTTAAACCTTTGTGTGCTAAAGGGTTTAGAAGTTCTCCAAAATGAAATTGTGCCTATTCAAAACTCATTGACATTTTTAAAATCAAGATCTGCTGTATGTCACGAATTTAAAAGGTTTTGTTTTGAAAATCAAAAAGAATTTTCATGGAAACAATTTAAATTAGATTGCCCAAACTGCTGGAACTTCACATATTTGATGTTGCAAGATGTATACCCGTATATAAATTTATTGGTGCATTTCATGAACTTAAAAATAGGTTGTGAATTTTTTATAGCTGAAGTTAAGGAAAAATGTTCTAAAATCAGTGATTTGCTTCAGTTTTTTTACGAGACTATTGAATTTTTCTTTGGTGTTTACTACCCAACCATTTATCAAGTTTTGCTTCATTTAGTAAACATTACATATGCTTTACATCAGTTTAAAGATGATGAGTTGTTAAAACCGATTGTCGAAGTCATGCAGGCTAAGTGGCTTCAATATTTCAAAAACATTTAACCTATTTTTTTAGTTGCTTTTTGCTTGAACCATATGTCAAATTAATAGGCACAACAACATTGCTTGATGAAATTTTTCATATTTATTTAGAAACGTCTTATATAAATGTTTTGGCTATGTCTGTTACTGTTTTCAAGTACTTGTATTTTTTGTACAAGTTATGTTGTGAGCGGCGTTCGAATATGGTAAAATTTGAAGCTCTTCAAACTGAGTCTTCAAGGAGATCAATCTCATCAAGATTCAACCCAGCCCTCCAAATGCTTAAATGCCTCCAACCGACGACATCGGGTTTAACTAAGGTCGATGACTATCTCAACACATTATTCAAGCCCAACTGTTAGGTTTCGGGAGCCAAACAGCACAGCGGAATTTAACCGAAACCCTCCAGGATCCAAGTGAAACGGGGTAAACCGGGTGCTCGAAAATTTTCATATCTAATTTTCAGTTGAGATCTCTCACTCAACTGTAGAGTTGAATCACAAAACTTGAACAGTTGACGTATTTAAGCTCTCTATGGTATCCACATGAGCCTTTCGGGATCACCACGCTTCCACCGCGTCCCGGTAGATACGTTTCTCTTGCGCTCGCAGTACTAGCTTGCGTCCTCCAAGGAATTGCAAGAGAAGAGTGTGGCTGTTCTTTTGGGAGGCTAAGGTAAAGAGACCTGCGAATTTATCACTAGAAGTTATATTTATAGTGAGACTCAACTTCCAGGCCTAATGGGTTTCAAAGCCCTAATCCAATTAGGCTTTAATTTCGGGCTTAATAATGGCTCAACTATTGGGCCCATTATTAATACGAAATTATTGTGAAACCAAAACCCAAATTATTAACTCATGCACTCTAATGATCCAAATAACTCTATGTGTGCGACCCAATAGGCTCTTACCACGTTGGCAATGATCATAAATCACATTTATGATCATAAGCAATGAGCGGTGTCTAGCAACACATCATTGCTACCCAAGTGACAAGATTGTCGATGATTCGACTAAACCTTTATGATCATCACCGATATATGCCATTGTCCCTTTGTCCAAGATATCAAGACTAAGCACGAGACATGGAATGTGTCACTCTCGTATAGCCCAATCTTTGGTTTCTTGATTACCGAGTAGACCAACTTAAACTGATGACATTGATATCGTATATCAACTCATCCGAGCATGGCCATGCATTTTTCTAAGTCTTACTCTATCAAGGGGCCCGAAGATATCACTCCCGTTACATAGGAGGGACAAATCCCATCTTGATCATACAAATCCCTCCGCATGATATGTGACATACCCAATGACCTCCTTCAAGTTCACTCAGTTACGAGCAACAAAGGAAAGTATCAAAGTATGTGACTCACATGTAGAGAACCTTGATGATCTTAGGTCGAAGGACTACATATACCATGATCACTATGAGAATCACTTATGACACTCATATAACGATCCATGTAGTGTTCTCATGGTGGGTCGGTCCAGTACACAAGTTCTCCAACTTGTACCCATATGTAGACTACATATCTCATATTAGTCTCCACATATGCTAGTCGTTATGTATTATTGCAACCCGCTCCACAATAATACTAGACTAGGGACGTTTGAGAATATCATTATTCTAGGGTTACAATTATGTTTGTTAAGTTACGCAGAAACAAAACAACAAACATAATTGCTGGATTAATGCCTTAATAAAATATCATGACTCAATGTGCAAAAATACAATCATCTCATGATTGGCTTTTTGGGCACAACACTAATAATCTCCCACTTGCACTAAAGCCAATCATCCATGTATCTAATACCGATGGACCTAGAATGGCTATCATGCTTTTGCTGCGTAAGGGGCTTTGTCAGCGGATCAGCAATGTTGCTGTCTGTCGAAGTCCTGCATATCCTTACATCACCCCTCTCGATGATCTCCCTGATGAGATGATAGCGTTGGAGTATGTGTTTGGATCGCTGGTGAGATCGAGGTTCCTTAGCCTGTGCGATTGCTCCATTGTTGTCACAATAGAGCTCTATCGGGTCGGCAATGCTTGGAACCACTCCAAGTTCAGTGATGAACTTCTTGATCCAAACTGCCTCCTTCGTAGCATCAGAGGCGGCAATGTACTCAGATTCTGTTGTAGAGTCAGCTACTGTCTCTTGCTTTGAACTCTTCCAGCTCACAGCACCACCACCAATACAAAACACATAACCAGATTGCGATCTAAAATCATCCTTATCGGATTGGAAGCTTGCATCGGTGTAACCCCTTACAACGAGCTCATCTTCACCTCCAAAGACCAAGAATGCATCCTTAGTCCTTCGTAAGTACTTAAGGATGTTCTTAACAGCTGTCCAGTGACTCTCACCGGGGTTCGATTGGTACCTACTCGTCATGCTTAAGGCATATGAGACATCAGGACGAGTACATATCATGGCATACATGATAGATCCAATTGCTGAAGCATATGGAATCTTACTCATGCGCTCTCTCTCCTTGGGTGTACTCGGACACTGAGATCTAGAAAGAGTTATACCATGTGACATGGGCAAGAATCCTTTCTTGGAATCTTGCATGCTAAACCTCTTTAGCACCTTGTCAATGTATGTACTTTGACTTAGGCCAAGAAGCTTTCTAGATCTATCTCTATAGATCCTGATGCCTAACACATAGGCTGCTTCACCCAAGTCCTTCATAGAGAAACATTTCCCCAGCCAAGTCTTCACAGACTGTAGCTCAGGAATGTCATTCCCGATGAGTAGTATGTCATCTACATACAACACCAAGAAGACAATAGCGCTCCCACTAACCTTCTTGTAGACACAAGGTTCATCTTCATTTTTGATAAAACCAAACTCTTTGATTGCTTCATCAAAATGAAGATTCCAACTTCGAGAAGCTTGCTTCAGTCCATAAATGGACCTTTGCAACTTGCACACTTTATTGGCATTCTCAGGAGTGACAAAACCCTCAGGTTGTGTCATGTACACATCCTCAAGTAGCTTTCCATTTAGGAATGCAGTTTTGACATCCATTTGCCATATCTCATAATCATAGTGTGCAGCAATAGCAAACAAAATTCGGATGGATTTAAGCATAGCAACTGGTGAAAAAGTTTCATCATAGTCAATACCATGAATTTGCTTGAAACCTTTTGCAACCAATCGTCCCTTAAAGGTAATCACATTACCATCCATGTCAGTTTTCTTCTTGAAAACCCATTTGCACCCTATGGGTTTTACCCCTTCAGGTGGGTCAACCAAAGTCCATACTTGGTTTTCATACATGGATTCCATCTCGGATTTCATGGCCACTAGCCACTTCTCAGAGTCAGGCCCCGACATAGCTTGTTGGTAGGTTGTGGGCTCATCCTGATCCATGAGCATCACATCACCAGTGTGAGTCATGAGAAATCCATATCTCTCAGGCTCACGCCGAATCCTACCAGACCTACGTGGGCTCTGTGCTACAGGAACAGACTCTTGAACCACAACATCTTGTGGTGTCTGTTCAGGTTCCATTTCAGGTTCGATGTCTCCTTGTTGTTCTTGAATTTCTTCAAGTTCTACTTTCCTCCCACTAGTTTCTTTAGAGATAAACTCTTTCTCTAAAAAGACACCAGTTCGAGCAACAAACACTTTTTGCTCAGAAGGATTGTAGAAATAGTAACCCTTTGTTTCTTTGGGATACCCAACAAAAAGGCATTTTTGAGATTTGGGCCCTAGTTTGTCAGAGGATTGACATTTCACATAAGCATCACAGCCCCAAATCTTCATAAAAGACAAATTGGGACGCCTCCCACTCCATATCTCATATGGTGTCTTTTGAACCGATTTAGATGGAACTCGGTTTAGTGTAAAAGCGGCTGTCTCTAGAGCATGTCCCCAAAAGGAGTTTGGAAGGTCAGCTTGACTCATCATAGAGCGAACCATGTCTAACAGAGTTCGATTTCTCCTTTCAGATACACCATTCCATTGAGGTGTACCTGGTGGAGTGAGTTGTGATACTATACCACACTCCTTCAGATAGTCAAGGAATTCTCGATCCAAGTACTCTCCACCTCGATCTGATCGAAGCACTTTGATACTCTTCCCGAGTTGATTCTCTACTTCATTCTTGAATTCTTTGAACTTTTCAAAGGATTCTGACTTGTGTCTCATAAGATACACATAGCCATATCTGCTAAAGTCATCAGTGAAAGTAATGAAGTATTGGAAACCTCCTCTAGCTTGTGTAGACATAGGGCCACATACATCACTATGTATGAGTCCTAGTAAGTCATTAGCCCTTTCACTTTGCCCTGTGAATGGGGCTTTGGTCATCTTGCCCAACAAACATGACTCACATGTCTCATATGATTCAAAATCAAATGAGTCCAAGAGTCCATCCTTATGGAGCTTGGATATGCGGGTCTCATTTATATGGCCCAAGCGATAGTGCCAGAGATAGGTCGGGTTTGAATCATTTAATCTGACCTTCTTGGTATTCACATTATAGATTGGATCTTCGAGGTCTAGAACATACAACCCATTGCTAAGTTGAGCACTACCATAAAAGATTTCATTCAAATAAATAGAACAACATTTGTCCTTTATTATAAATGAAAAACCTTTCTTGTCCAAACAAGAAACAGAAATCAAATTTCTACTAATAGTAGGCACAAAGTAGCAGTTGTCTAATTCTAAAACTAATCCACTAGGTAAAGTGAGAACATAAGTCCCTACGGCTAAGGCAGCAACCCTTGCTCCATTTCCAACACGTAGGTCCACTTCACCTCGGGCCAATCTTCTACTTCTACTTAGATCCTGCACATTTGCACAAATGTGAGATCCACATCCAGTATCCAATACCCAAGATGAGGAAGTAGAAAAGTTAGCCTCTATAACAAAAATACCTGAAGTGGAAGTCTTACTTCCCTTTTCCTTAGCAAGTTCTTCAAGATAGAGCTTGCAATTGCGCTTCCAGTGTCCAGGTTGCTTACAATGGAAGCACTCCCCTTCCTTTGCCACACCACCCTTTGGTTTCAGTGCAGCTGAAGAAGAATTAGCATTGGACTTTCCATTAGCTTTATCCTTCTTCTTGTTGGCTTTTCCCTTTCCCTTGCCCTTTTGAACCATCAAAATGGGCTTAGCCTTCTTAAGGTTTTGCTCAGCAGTTCTCAACATGTTGAGCAATTCAGGGAGGGACTTGTCAAGGTCGTTCATGTTATAGTTCATGACGAACTGACTGTAGCTTTCAGGCAACGATTGCAAGACTACATCAATAGCCAACTCTTTCTGAAGAGCAAATCCCAAATTCTCAAGATTCTCAATGTACCCAATCATCTTGAGCACATGAGGACCCACGGGACTTCCCTCAGACATCTTGCACTGAAACAATGCCTTAGAGGTCTCAAACCTCTCATGCCTAGCTTGCTCTTGGAAAAGCATTTTGAGATGTTCGATCATATCGAACGCCCCCATGTTCTCATGTTGCTTCTGAAGCTCAGATTCCATGGTAATAAGCATGAGGCATGCAACATCCAAAGCATCATCAGAATGCCTCTTGTGAGCATCCCTTTCAGCTCTTGGAGCAGTGGCAGCAGGCTCATTCGGAATGGGCTGCTCTAGGACATAAGCCTTTCTCTCTTGTTTGAGGACTATCCTCAAGTTTCGGTACCATTTGAGAAAGTTGGTCCCATTCAGTTTTTCCTTCTCAAGGATCGATCGCAACGAAAGTGTCGATGTGTTTTGTGCCATGGTTATCTACAACAGTAAATATGCAGTGTAAGAGTCATGTATTTTAATTCATTTAATAAGGACTTTTATTAAACGATACTCCCACTATTTTCCTCAAAATAATAACCCTCGATATTATTTCGGAACACCTCGGCGCTAAGGTATTCTAGTGGGCCAAGATCCATATTTGACCACAACCTGAGTCAGCTTTGGCTTTTCTCTCAAGTTACAGCTATTTAGGTAGGCAACTCCTTGCCAATTGCATCCCATGCAACTCTTGGATAGTTGGGTGAACAACACTTGTCCAAGCTCATCTCATGAACTTAAGCCCAACTCTATGCCTCTAAGTCCCTAATCCTATTAGGATGACTTAGTTAAGTCGAACCCAAAGTTAGCAGTTTGGATATCACTATTATCCCATCGCGCCTTACCAAGATGAACATAGGTGCTTTGCTTTGGCAAACCCACCTAATGTTGATCAAAGTCTTGACGAGTGCCAACATTTGGAAGGCATCACATTTAATGACTTAATATTTGTTTGAGGGATTTTTTCTTTTGATCTCACCAATTTGTTATCTCCGGTTGTCTTATACATGCATCACATACAAATATAAAACATGCATCTCATGCTTACAAGAAAATAAACGTGACATGGTTATAGCCCAAACTATGCGATATTCTCAAGCCAATGAGAATATCATAAAAGCCTAAGAAAAGAAAAGGGTCTTCACAAGCTCCTTCTCTTCCTTTCTTGGTTGCCCTTTTGTTGTCACCTCCTTGGACATACCACCTTGGATGATCCTTGGACATACCACCTTGGATGATCCCATAATGTACCATTACATCAATAATAGAAACCTCGAGTTACATTCGAGGGGAGTAAGGTGAGAAGAGAATGTACAATGAGAGTAACAAGAGAAGGCACGACTCGCAGGCCGTATTTACAAGTACAACCAATCAAGGGCTATAACCATGCACCATGCTTCAAACACCAATCAGCATATCATGTCAAATCTCATTCAACAAAAATGCATGCCAATTGACGCGTGTTGATTAACCAGTTTTTATTTAAGTGGCGCTTCGCATACGGCGGTCCCGCTGGCCGGTCAGCGGGCGGTGGTTCCGCTGACCGGTCAGCGGACGGGGTCAAGGGGAGCCGCCCTTGCGGGGGGCGTGGGGGGCAGCGCCCCCCGGCGCAAAAAATTTTCTTACAATTGCTTAGCCCGAAATCTTCTATTTCGAGCAAGTAGGCACCCGAGACTCCTTCATTCGAGCCACCAAAAATACCTTACTTTTGGTGCCCGAACAGGCCGAATCCGAACAAAGCTAGGGTTTTTGCAACTATTGCAAGAATCCTAATCCATATAGGTATCTCATACCAATCAATTTCGGGTTAATCTCATTAACCAATTAGTGTCATTTCTTCATATATGTCATATGTTCATTACGAGTTCCGGTTTCATGCATCATGAATCAATCTAATTAATCATGGCCGAAAAGCAACCGAACACATAACATCATGCGATTCAACACTCAATCCCGATTTAGGGTTTCACCAGTAGCTCTGATACCACTGTTGGGTTTCGGGAGCCAAACAGCGCAGTGGAATTTAACCGAAACCCTCCAGGATCCAAGTGAAACGGGGTAAACCGGGTGTTCGAAAATTTTCATACCTAATTTTCGGTTGAGATCTCTCACTCAACTGTAGAGTTGAATCACAAAACTTGAACAGTTGACGTGTTCAAGCTCTCTATGGTATCCACACGAGCCTCTCGGGATCACCACGCTTCCACCACGTCCCGGCAGATACGTTTCTCTTGCGCTCGCAGTGCTAGCTTGCGTCCTCCAAGGAATTGCAAGAGAAGAGTGTGGCTGTCCTTTTTGGAGGCTAGGGCAAGGAGACCTGCGAATTTCTCACTAGAAGTTGTATTTATAGTGAGACTCAACTTCCAGGCCTAATGGGTTTCAAAGCCCTAATCCAATTAGGCTTTAATTTCGGGCTTAATAATGGCTCAACTATTGGGCCCATTATTAATACGAAATTATTGTGAAACCAAAACCCAAATTATTAGCCCATGCACTCTAATGATCCAAATAGCTCTATGTGTGTGACCCAATAGGCTCTTACCACGTTGGCAATGATCATAAATCACATTTATGATCATAAGCAATGAGCGGTGTCTAGCAACACATCATTGCTACCCAAGTGACAAGATTGTCGATGATTCGACTAAACCTTTATGATCATCACCGATATATGCCATTGTCCCTTTGTCCAAGATATCAAGACTAAGCACGAGACATGGAATGTGTCACTCTCGTATAGCCCAATCTTTGGTTTCTTGATTACCGAGTAGACCAACTTAAACTGATGACATTGATATCGTATATCAACTCATCCGAGCATGGCCATGCATTTTTCTAAGTCTTACTCTATCAAGGGGCCCAAAGATATCACTCCCGTTACATAGGAGGGACAAATCCCATCTTGATCATACAAATCCCTCCGCATGATATGTGACATACCCAATGACCTCCTTCAAGTTCACTCAGTTACGAGCAACAAAGGAAAGTATCAAAGTATGTGACTCACATGTAGGGAACCTTGATGATCTTAGGTCGAAGGACTACATATACCATGATCACTATGAGAATCACTTATGACACTCATATAACGATCCATGTAGTGTTCTCATGGTGGGTCGGTCCAGTACACAAGTTTTCCAACTTGTACCCATATGCAGACTACATATCTCATATTAGTCTTCACATATGCTAGTCGTTATGTATTATTGCAACCCGCTCCACAATAATAGTAGACTAGGGACGTTTGAGAATATCATTATTCTAGGGTTACAATTATGTTTGTTAAGTTACGCAGAAACAAAATAACAAACATAATTGTTGGATTAATGCCTTAATAAAATATCATGACTCAATGTGCAAAAATACAATCACCTCATGATTGGTTTTTGGGCACAACACTAACGCCAACGACGTTGACATGTTGGAGTGGTGGAAACAAAAGAGATCATAGTTTTCAATCTTGTTGATAATCACAAAGGAGATTCTTGCCGTTCAAGTCTCCACCGTAGCATTCAAGGCAGTGTTTAGTGTAGGAAAATAGGTGATAATGGAAAAATTGTCAAGATTGACACCTGAGGTGGTGTAAGTATGTGTGTGTAACCGAGATTGGGGTGTTGCAGCAAGAACAAAAGAGTTTGGATGATGAGGTAATATCTGATATCAAGACTTGAATTTTTTTTCAATCATACATGTTGTTTGTATTTGATCTGACTATGTTGTTAAGTATAGATCATAGGTTTCTATTTTTATCATTTTCAGAATGTTTTTGCTATTTCAAAATATAAGGTCAGTTCCGATTATTTGTAAGTGTCATTGTGCTTTTTTACTTAATGAAACTTACACCGTACGTGGTGTTTTTTCTTAAAAATATTGATTACGTTTACAATTAATTATATTTCTAATTTTTTTAAAAAAATAAAAAATACCTCTAAACCCACCCTGACCCGGCCCGGGACTAGTCTGAGCTTGGTCTCACTCGACCCAGACCCAGGCCCAGCTGGTCTAGACCGGTGCCGGGTCGGACCGACCCGGCACCCATCTTTGCCTAGGAGTTGAGTTAATGATCTCAAATGTCACGACTGTTTAATGGCTTTGGGAAAAGTAGAAGCATACATAATGTCGGCCTAGAATGATCTATTTGGCTTTCTAGATGCTTTGAGGGAGAATATAAGTATATAACCTACAATCAAAGACAATGTTAAGGAGCTCTAGAGTCGTATGTCCAGGGAAGACCCTTCGATACTTATATTAGTTTTTATTCTGACCCTTAGCCTTTTAAGCGATCCAACCAACTAAAACCAATGTACCTTTAGTTTTTTATCGGATCATTCTTATAGGATCATTCCACTTAGTCGGGGCGATCGGTCTATCCTAGTTAATGTGACAATGAGTCCTCTTTAATGGTCCCATGAGCTTGACTGCTCCAATGGATGTGCATTATGTTGGGCTCATCTTTAATAATCCCAAGGGTCTATCTCCAATATATATATCTTTGTGTGTGCGTGTATGATTGTTTTTGTATCAAGGATTAAAACCCAATATGGCATCTATATAATCTAAGTTTCACTTTTGTTATAGTAGAACCACTACGATAATATTCATTAAGAGCAAAAGAAACTAAATATTTTAATCATGGTTTTAAATTTCATACCTTACCAGTACCAGTGCGAAAATGGTACAGAACAACGGACACAAAGGTTGTCCCCCTGTATTAAGGCATATCAACTGGTGTCAGGTTCACTGGCCTTTTCGCACTGTACTGGTAGTAAAGTTTAAAGTCTCAGTGTTAGTCAAATAAAATTTTTTATTTTTCATTTTTTTATATTTTTAGATAAATTATATTATAAATGTGTACTTGATTAATTATAACAAACGTTTACCAATATTTGAAAAAAAACTTGCACTTTTAACTTTTTATACCTTAAAAATCATGGTTTTATTATATATGGTAATGGAATACACATTCAAATTTTGGTATGTTCTATGTAATGATATATTATATTTATATATGTTTAATTTTTATATATGTATACATCTAAATTATTTGAAATTGGTATATCCCGAGATGGTATGATACCAATATATTATCATATCATTAAAAAATGATAATTATCTGTTATGAGATTTAAAACTTACTTTTAATTGAAGATGACAATGATCAAAGACATGTAATAGGTGCGGGATGGGGTTTAAGTTGAAACGGAACCCCAAACCTAGCTAACCAAAAATAATGGAACAAACATGAAAATTACTTCATCTGTCCCACTTTCTTTGCCCCATTTGACTTTTTTGATTAGTTTGACTTGAATATATTCATATTATTGTTTGGTAGAAAAATACTAAAAAAATATATTTAAAAACTATATGTATTGGTTTATCATTCATACATAAATATTTTTCATTTATATATTAAAATATTTTAAATAAAAAATTATAGATTAATTGCTGAAAATGAATGATTCAAAGAATTTAGGATAGAGAGAGTATATACTTAAGGAATCATCACGACATCATGAAAACTTTTTTTTCTGTTCTGACCAAAAAATTAAAGGACATAATTGAGAAAATAAGTGAGAGCATAGAAGAAGTATAGGGGCGAATTAAAGGTGAAATTAGAAATCAAAGGGCTGGGGTTGAAAGTAAGAAAAAGAAGCGAGAGTTGTAGTTTGTGTTAATTACAATTTTCCCCTTAGGTTTATATAAACTTACAATTTATTCATCCCTTTTAAAAAATATACATTTTGCCTATAGTTTTTTTAATATTGTCTGACAGCAACTTCTAAAATCTTAATTTAAACATTATATCAATTATTTTTTGATAATTTCGATATATATGGTATTTCTTTATACTTAATGGACATTTTAAATTATCAATTTTTCTTTCCATAAATGGAATAAAGTATTTTTAAAATGTTTACTAACTATAAAAAAAATATCTTCCAAATTGAAATTATTTGAAGATGAGTAACGTATAGTCTAAATTAAGATTTGAAAAATTGATGTTGAATTGTATTAAAAAAACAGAGGATAAAGTGTATAAAATATATATTTTTGAAATAAGAGGAGGTAAAGTATAATTTCACATAAATTTTAGGAAAGAAATTGTAATTATCCCTTATAGTTTAAAGCGGTTCGTAGGTCGTAGTTGTACTTAGCAAGTAAAGAAAGGTTGCCAGGCAGTTGTTGAAAGGGAGAGGTGAGTATGGGCTTAACCAAATTGTTGTCGACGCTTGATATTGGCCCCGTTTGGCATTAGTGTCAGCGATTAGTATTAGAGTTTTGAAAAAGCTATCTAATGGTAGCTTTTAGCTTTTAGCTTCAGCGTTTTCATCTCAACCGTCAAATAAATTATCTAAAACTCTAACGCTGATGACAAAAGCTGTTCCCAAACAGGGCCATTGTTTCCATCCATCCCAACTGACCTCTGCCATGAAATAAAATGATCAAGCCTCCTTAAGCTGAGGCAGCCTGACCTGACTTTAATTTTTTACCTTTTCTGCTCGCTTTACCTTTTCTCCCCAAAACAAGTTGCTACGGGCAAACTGCACTAAACCTTTTGTTTTATAAAGAAAAAAATAGGCTTAAATGCAGAGCAGTATCTAAACTGTATAACTTGGTTATTTAAGAGTTTCAAACTATGAACCAGATTAACTCAGGACTTATAATTTTTAAGTTAAGGCAAATTAATCTAAAGAACATCACTTAAAGTCACATGGTGTGACCGGCATTTAATTCTAAATAATGATTGATTGCGAAGTTATATATCAAAATAGAGGCTCACGAATTCGTTTTAGAAATTCCTACATTTGCTCAAAACCCTAGCGTCCAGACCCAAGAAATTGGCAACATAAACACATGGTGACATTGAAGATTCAACTATTCGCAGCAACCTGAACACACAGTTTGTGGTGATGAATTCCTCCAATTTGGTGACATCGTTATCACAAGATAGTGCTAGCTTCATTAAAACTTGACGAATTTATTATTCACGTAATTGCACATGACTCTTCATTTAAGTCTTAAAACTGAATTGTCTCAATTTTAAAGGCATGAGTTCTGGGTTGAAATGACTTGAGACTCTTACACTACCGAGTTGGTAAAGTTTGGGACACTATTCAACATTTAAGCCAAGAAAAAATTGTCAGTTTCTTTACCTTTCTCATAAAATACTTTATTAACTCCATTTTTACTGATTTTTATATGAAATTAATATTATTTAAATTGTTCTATCAAGTTAATCACTTGAATAAAATTTTTGTAGATGTTAGTTGTATCTTTCCAACTAAAGAAAAGGAAAACAAATAGAAAATAACTAAATGTTTCCAAAAAATATTTTTAAAATTACCTTTTTGACTTTTCTAAGTTTAAATTTTCAATTGGTACACAAGGTTAAGGAAATAATCACTATATATAAAATTAATCACTTATTACTCATTTTAAAAAATCACTTTCAAAACATATTGTTTAGATTAAATAATAAATTATTTAATGCATAATTTTCAATTTTTAGTGGTTATTCACAACTTGTATATCACTTGGAACTTTAAATTTAAGATATCCAAGAAGTATTTTTATAACGTTTTCTTAAATAAAAAGTTGTTTTAATGATTTTTATTTTATTGATCTACGTATAGAAAAAATTCATAGAATATTAACTATCTTCTAAAAAATGTTTATTTAAGTAATTGTTAGATGAATATAATAGTAAATTTTAAATGAAATTACTTCCAGATAATGAATCAATAAAAATAAAATTCACTTTAAATAATTATTTATTTAATGTACAAAGAAAAGGGTAGCTTTTGATTTAGTATTTCATTTGGAATACTTTTTATGTGAACCTGACTTATATAATAAACCACCCTCCTACTACATATATATAGATTCTAAACATCCTCAACGTTGGAACTGACAATTAGGCCATTTTGGTAGACATGCTGCAAATCAAGCCATTTTGGCAGACGCGATTTCTCTAACCCTTGGCCAATCTTCATCTCTGGTCGTGATTCCTATGATCTATATTTTGATCTTTACATTCGATTGCGGTTTCCATGATCTCTGTTTTGATCTTTATCTCTAATCGCGATTTCTCTAATTTGTCACTCCAATCATCTTCTGTAGAGACTTCTTGCGGTCACGATTTCTTCGATTTTTCTGCGATTTTGCTTTAATCTTCTTCTGTGGCACCTGTTTTGCATTTTTGGCAATTTTAGCCATTTTTATTTCGATTGTCTTCTCCGGCCTTTTTTTTTTTTGTGTTTTCTGTGATTTTTGCTCTGATATGTTCTTTTTGCTTTTCTTGTATGTTCTTCTTTTCATTGACGTTTGTTCTTTTAAATATTTTATATATTCTTGTATGCATTGTTGTTCATCATTTTCATTTACAGATCAATATATGTGTAGAAAGAAATTTGCATTTATATGTGCATGCACATACACACATGTAGAAAAGAGCATATGTGTACAAAGAAAAGAAGATATGCATATAAAGCAATGAACATACACGTAGTTACATAAATCATAGTGAAAAGAACATACAAAAATGTATAAAGGAACATATCCACATGAATGACAGAACATATGCCAACAAGGAAAAAAACACATACCTTCAGAAACATATACATAGGACAATATCAAAACACATATATATTGAGAAACATATGCATTTAAATAAAAAAAACATATATATAAGTAAAGAAAAGGACAAATTAGAGCACATAGAAGAAAATGTGCATGTCAAGAAAAAAGCAAATAGAAGTTAAGAAATATCTATTTAGAACAAAATTGCATGTATATGTGCATGTACATATACAAATGTATAAAAGAACATATGTGTAGAAAGAAAAGAACATATGCAAATAAATAAAAAAAAAGCATACATAGTTACATAAACTATAGTGAAAAGCACATACACATATGTATAAAAGAAGATACCCATATAAAAGAAAGAACATTTGACTATAACGAAAACAACACATATCTTCAAAAACATATATACAGAACAATACCAAAGACACATATACAAAGGAACATCTGTACTTAAATAAAAAAACATAAGCATGTAAACAAAAGAATAGACACCTTCACATATATCTATACACACTAAAGACCAAACACATTATGAACATACACATGTATAAACAAACATATGAACATAGAGAAAAGAAATTATGCATATGAAAAAAAGAACATATATCTTTAGAAATATCTATATGGAACAAACATCCAAACAAATTATGTACATACACACATATAAAAAGGAACATATGCAAATAAATAAACAAAGATATGCATATAAAGAAAAGAACATATGCATGCAAAGAAAATAACATATACTTTCACATATATATATATATATCAATACATAGCAAATGTCAAAACACATTATGAACATACACACATGTACAAAAGAATATGTGCATATAAATAAACCAACATATGCAAATGAAAAACAAACATATGTCTTTAGAAATATCTATACAAAACGAGCATTCAAACAAATAATGTACATATACACATGTAAAAAAAAACATATGCATATGAATAAATGAACATATGTATATAAAGAAAAGTGAAAAGTGAACAAAAAAGCTTCGAAAAGAAAACAAAAATAAAATTGGAAAATGGAAATTAAACAAAAAAAGAAAATAAAAAATAATACACAAATGAAAAATAAAAGCAAAAAAGAAACTGAAACAATATAAAAAAGCCAAACAAAGAAGAGAAATTGCAAAACGAAAAAAAAAAAGAAGAAGCAAAACAAGAATATGAAAAAAGGAAAACGCAGAGAAGAGAAACTGGAGAAAAAAGAAAGAAAAAATTGAACAGTAAAAAAGAAGGATGTCGTCGCAGGGAATTGAATCCTAGATCTTCAATTAGTAATGGGCTTTACAAACCAACTCTCCCAAAAATACATGTAGTTTAAATTGCATAAGCATATTATATATAAATATCAACTCTCCCAAAAATTTATTACACCCATGGCCTTAACTGTAATGTCAGCTTGAGCTGCTTACGTAGCTGCATATGTTTCAATTGCCAACATTTAATCTGATTCCCCATCATCTTCATATTTTCTGTATAAAGAACTTTTCAGCCCTTTTTCTTGTTGTAGAAGGAATAGGAAAACTCAACGTTTGCAAATTTTTAGTTTTGTTTGATTTTTCGTAAATAATTTCGTAACTAAAATATTTTTTACTCTGCGAAGTTGGGTCTGCTGCTTGTCTAACAATACTTGAAAATCATTTAAAATCATTTCTCAGGGTTTGACTCAGACAAAGTGGTCGATCAAATTCTTTGGGTGAGGTTTTATGCTGATGCTTAATTTCTTGGAGGGCGGGGCTAAATGTCTTGAATAACCCATTTAATTTGTTTGTCTCAATTGTCAACCTCTCATATACTTTGTTGTGATTGGCCAGAGGATAATTTATTTAATTGGTAATGCGCAAGGAAAAGTTGGCACTCCACTGGCGCGGTTGTCACTGTTATCGGCATTATAGTTATTAACAGGGGAGGAGTGACCCAAATGTTGCTTTCCAAAAGTCTGTACCCTATTATTCAACCGAAGGACGTCAATCGCACTGAGAGAGAAATTGTTGTCAATATATTTTGCTTGAATTAATCAATCCAAAGAAATGCTCGTCCTCATCATTCCACCTCTTCTCCAGCTAAGCACACCAGTCGTATTTCTATCTCCGAGACAGGATTTTGTGGTGTCTTAAGTATCAAAGTTTTTTTGTACATGCATGTTTCAGCAATCAATCACTTAAGATCTTTTAGAAGAAATATTAAAGATTACTACTTCAAAAAATAAAGGAAGATATTATTTATATTTGACCATCAAACTTGTGAGTATATTGCAAATTTGTTCCAACTTAATTCAAAATAGCCTATTTTTATTTTTATATTTTTATATTTAAAATTAATTTTATTTAAAAGTAAATATTGTATAAGTGTAATAATTCATTGAAAATATAATTTTTATAATCTTATTAAATTTTTATAATTTTTTTTTAATTCCTAAAAATAGAGAAATTTATAGAAATGTAATAACATCATGAAAATTTACTTTCAAATGGATTATTTTATCTACATAATATTGATATTTAAATAAAATTGGTTTCAGGAAAAAATTATTTAAAAATAAAAATAAGTTATTTTAATGTGACCTAGCTTTGGTATGTATTAGTTGGAGACGTAGAGTTTAATCTGACGACCTACAGTTTTATACAAAAAAAATTCATATAGATTTAATAATATTATAAATACTATATTTTCAATGTATTATCATACCTACATTATATTAATTTTTAAATAAAAATGGTTCCAGGACAAAAAGATATAAAAATAAAAATAAATAATTTTGAATCAAGTTGACTTAAATTAAGACGGTTGGAGAGTTACTGTATTTAGACTAGAATTTTGAGAGTACAAGCTTTCGAATTTGAGAAGGCAATACTCATAAAATAAGGTAAATTTAACGGTGTCTCTGACTCGGGGCGAATCAACATAAGCAATTCAAGTCTTCATGGCCATTTTCCTAAGAATCAGAAGCCTAACAGCGTAAATAATAAAAGTTTAATAAATAGAATGCTGAGAAAAAAAATGTCGAACAAGACTGTGAGCTGATGAATACAATCAGCAGCCTAATAACTTGAGATGTGGCCATTTGGAAGAAACCTTTTTCTTCACGCTTTTGGACGTCTTCTTCTGTTCCTTGCTGGACTTCTCGTTCTCAACTTGCTGCTCAGAACAAGTTGGATTTTGCTTTGTTTCCTCCATTGCATGAGATTTTCCCTGTCCAATCAATTTAAATGGCTGGTTGGGGTCAGCTATACTTATATCTGTCTGCCAAATTATTATGTGAAAGTTTCCCCCCTTTTTTTCCCATTAAAAAGCTTATCTTGCACCCTGATAACCGAAAGAACCCCAACTCGGTTTGGTTATCTGAGCACCTTTAGTTCAAGAATACCAGTGTACCAACAGTACCTATGGAATATGCAGGGGAAGTTTTCATTCAGATGTTATAAAGGCAGCCATTAACATGATCATTTTTTTCTTTCTTTCTCTCCTGCTTCCGTATCCCCCAGCCAAATGAAGCCTAACGATGATCAGCTAGAGAAAAGTTGAAAAATATAGACCTGAATTTGGGATTTGCAGCCAACAGCTTGATGAGAGTCTGGTTTGACAAGTTGGAGGTTTGGTTTTTGGAAAGTTGGTAATGAGTAGTGGGATGGTTCTCCTTTGGATCCTTGGCTGGAAGAAGCATATCCGGATGTTGTTGTTGTTGTTGCTGCTGTTCCTGTTGCTGTTGAAGTAGAAGATGTGCTGCTTGATTCCAACTCCAAACAGAGCTAAGAAGAAAAATATTTGAAATTGGAATTGTTGTTTGTTTCTCTATGTTGTCATATTTGTAGAGATTACCAGATTCAAAAGGGCAAAAAAAAATACCTGGAAAAGTCTGTTTTCAAGAGATGCTACCCTATCCAACAATGAGCCCTTGTAGCAAGAGTCTTTTAAAGAAGAATCTGAAGGCAAGAGTGGCCTCTCCACTGCACCATCTGATGGGTTTCTTCTTCCCCACATTCCGAATCCTCGTTTTCCTTCCAAGCACTTCAACTGCGCAAAAGTACAAATCAATCAATTTTCAACTGACTTTTATCTTGACTAGTGAATCCCATGTTCTTCGTGAGCTCTAAGAAACATGGTTTAGGTGTTCACAAATGGAACAAGAAAACAAACAAACAAATTAAAAAACAAACTTCTTCCCTCCCTCTCTCTCTCTCTCTCTCTCTTCCCCAGTATTGGACAAATTTACAGTAGAAGATTGAAAACTGACGATGAAATCCAAGTGATCCAACCGAGAAGAGAGAGGAAGTGAGCAGTGAGCTGGTTGTGTTCTGTTTCCCATTTCTGCTTTAGATCGCTTTCACTTTGTTTGATGTTTGAACTGTTGGATTCAGTGTTTGTTTTTCTGTTTTTTGGTTCCTTGAATTTTGTAGTGCCAGTTGAATCCTTCAAAGAAACGGTTAAAATTTCCTTCCTTTTCTGCGGCCAAATTGAATCAGATCATATCTTCACTGGTCACCCGCTAATCTTCTCTTACTTTCTCCAACACCCCCCCACCCCCGCCCCCCCGGGCGCAATAAACGTAAAAGCCTCGAGCGGTGTGTTAAATAAAACCACTGTGGATACATATAACAGTGCTCTTGTCCATGACCATCTCAGAAAACCTTGAGAGCTTGCTCCAAACAATTGAATTGCTCGGGCTCATTTCGATTCAAGACACGCCGCTGAATGTAAAAGTAAAACAGCAGTACGCTTTTTGTTTTCATTCAAATAAGCAATTGCGGTGGAAGGAAGGAATCTGGCAATAGAAGGGAGAAATGTTTTGTAATGAAAATTACAACTATCCCCGAAGAATGAAGACCTGTTACCAGGCTGCGCAATGTTTTGACTATCACAAATGAGGCACAAGAAAGCTAAAAGCTCGAGAACATTCTTCCGCGGCAACTAGCTGCCAAATTAAATGAATTATCCTAGACTGGATCTAGTCACTTCATATGCCAAGAAGCACGCAGCATTTGCAGGCACACTTCGTGCCATTGCAGGACCAAAACCTCTGTAGAGACCTTTGACACCCTCCGAAGCTAGAATCTTCCTGAAGGCATCGATTGATCCAGAAAACTTGGGATTCTTGTAGCTGTCTACCTGGATGACACTCTTCACGACGTCAGTTGGGTAGACCAATATCCAGAATGAAGCTCCAGCCAGACCACCAGCAAACATTAATGAGCCTCTTCCTAGCTGAGAAGTGTCTGGCCCTCCAGCAATGAATTGTTTAATGACCTCATAGACACCAAACATTGCAGCATTTCCAGGAACTTCACGTGCCAATGTGGGAACCAACCCCTTGAAAAGACCCAACATTCCACTTTCGGACCTTAGGACATGCTTCACTACATCCATTGGTCCTCCGTACTTCACTGCAACGTTACCAGGGCCAGACACTGCTAATGCACTTTGAGCCTGTAACCTAATCTAATAGTGAAGTTTATGAAGTTAGAGTGTTGTTTGAAATCTTCAATTTATACCAACTAAATGCAATTTATAACATTTAAACTAAAATTGTTCAACACAATAACTGTGAGCATAAAGTCTAAAAGACATAGATTTCTGCTTGGCTCTCTCAACCTTAACAGGTAAGAGAACTTTAATCCAAAGTTAGCCAAGGTTACTGCTCCTTGCCACTTACAATAAAAAGCAAACTAGGAGAGTATAAATCACCCTTCAGAAGAATAAAAATGATAGCCAGTTGAAGTTTACCTAAGGCAATCTTGTACTTTCCGCTGCTTTATATACCATATTTACCCTAACTAATTCGGACCAAGGCCTAGTTGATGAATTGGTTGATTTATATAAGCGTACTGAAGATAACATATTAACATCATGAACTCATGGATTACTTCAGAAAAGAACAAGAAAATAGAATTTGTAATCCATATTGCCTGGAACAACTAAATGTTGCAACCGATCACTGTTAGGATTCAAAGAATTACACAATAAATAATTCAGCTTCGATGCTATTCCAGAGAGAAATATAAACTCAAAGTAGCTTAAGATGGGACTGATAGAACAGAAGAGGAAACCAAACTACTGACCTGCATTTAATCAATTCGGCAGGGCAAGCTAGAAAGGAAACAGCAACACCAGCCCCAGCCCCACAAACGATTTGCTGCTGCACTGTGAGGGGGGTGCCTGGTTGTGACCTCAACAATGCTTCCATTTGCCCTCTCACTGAGAAGAGGACAGCATTGAAGACCGCAACTGTGGCAAGTGGAGCACCCATGCCTTTATACAAACCCCTAGGGCCTTCAGCTGCTAAAGTTTGCCTGACAGCATCCATAGCACCAGCATACTTTGGCGGTTGGCCTGGGACAGGAGCTGGCTGGCTCTGGAGCTTAACCTTGATGGTATCAAACGGGTGCCCAACAATCAACTGGGCTGCTCCTCCAACAGTCCCAGCAGTTAGATCCTTGGCTACATCAGCCATCTAGAAAAGTCTGAAACCACATTAAACTATATATCAAATTAAAGTGGTTGAGGGAAAAAACTGGTTGTTTGTTTCCATAAAACTAAATCTCAAAATAGAATGAAAGAAGTCTGAAATTTGAGACATGGTTCAACTTCCTTCTCCCACCAATAAAACAAAGCAAATCAATGAGAAAAGTTCGATGTGTTGGTCAATTCACTTTTAAGAGATAATCTTTCACGTCACAAGGAACAACTGAACCAGACAACAATTTTTTTTGCTAAAAGCTCGTTAAAAAAAATATCAATCAGGCACCATCTAAAACAATTTGAACTAAGGATTAGAACATCATGGGGAAGCATAATTTAAGTCAAACTTCAATTCAAACAAGTTCACGATCAGCATAACACACATACAAACTTGAATTGGTTACACTACTCAGATGTGATTAAATCAGCTAGGCTCAAGGTTTTCACATAATCGTCCAACTGCATTTTGTCAGAATTTTGAGCTGAGAAATGACGGAGGCATTGTATTCAGGAACGATACTTCAAATATCAGCATTTTAGGGGGAACATGTTTTACTAAGGTGCATTTGCTGATCCAACAACTGACTTGATCTATATAGAGCATATCATTAACCAGAGACACCTTTCACTGAGCTAGTAAAAGGAGATCTTAAAGAAGGTTAAGCTTGGTTCATGTTAAATATAAGATCTGAAAAGCGGTGAAAGCCCAGAATGAAACACTCGACTTTTCTGCTTATATAGTCACGGATAAGAGTGAAAATAAGTTCTAAATGATGCCAACAACGAGATGATCGATGAAATTGTCAAGACAAGTAATAACAGCAGAGAAATATTATCCAACAATAGTACAAGTTTTGCTGCAAACTGTTTTTCCGAATGACTTTTCTCAGATACTAGCATCATATCCATTGAATGCACAAGAAGAAGCAACCATCAAAAGGAAAACCAACAAATCCCAAGAAAACAGGAACTTGAAGGAGCATGAATTCAACATCTAAAAGCCGAAGGCAATCAAATAGTGGATTAAAAGGGCAAGAATCTTACAAGAGCCCTAGAAGACTGAAACACAAAGCTGCAACGCAAATGGAGAACCAAAGAGGAAAGAACCCAGGAAATCAAAATTCCAATACAGGTGATTGAATCTTGAGAAAGCAGCTATATAGTATCCGATCTATTAAAGTTCCCAGCCAGAAGAAGCAATTAAAATGGGTTAGCGTAAGTGTAGCAGAGCAGACGGGAGTGGGCAATTCGCAATTGCTGTCTCTTGCGCAGAGAGGAAAAGGCGCAGACGTAACAACGTGGTTGGTGAGACGATCTTTAAAAGGTTTTTCAATATGAAATTGGGGTCCGAGTCTGATTCACTAACCCTCACAACAGAGGCGTAAACTGAAATGAATCTAGTGAAGGCGGGCTCTGCATTTTGATGAGGATTCTGATGGGAAGATCATGTGCACATGGACAGTAGAGAAGTGGGTCGGGTTCACAAGCAGAGAGGCCGGCAAACGCAAACCTCGGCCCTCGCTTGTTCTGCTCCAGCAGGAGCTATAGCATTCATGTGTTTCAGGTCCAAATCAAGGTCATCAAATTATCGCCTCTACACATCGGAAGAGCAGCGAGAGCTGATCCACAGGCAGAGGCGCCCCAAGTTGATGTCTCCCAAAAGTATTGGGTCATCTCAACCTGTTCGATTCGAACCATCTGGCCCTTTCGTATTTATTCCCCAATCTCACTCGAAGCCTCCAATTTCATTGGGCTCTGGGCCTACCATTGTTTTGGTGTAGCCATGAATACACTTTATACAAAATCATATAAAGAGCAGGCCAGACGTGCGTGGGTACCTCCATCTCATCATAGTGTTAAATATGGCGGTATACTACACAGTATACCGTTTATTGTATATATACTGTATATGGTGTAAATATTTTCAAATTTTATTATTTAATTGTATGGTATACCGTAATATTTCATTGTATACCACATACTGCTCATTTTTTATATGCATTTTCTTAAAAAATCACGGTATATTGAAAATACTGCATGGTACGTATCGCGGTATTTTATTTTTCAATGCTATTTTTTTTCATTTTACATATTTTTTTTCATTTTACATAAAAAAATATCATAAATATATAAAACATTAAAATATAAATAATACACATATCATAAAATAAACATTTACTTTTATATTTTTGTTACTTTTCTTAATTAATATAAAAATTTAATGGATGGTAGCAGCTTGAAGGTTCTTGTAGTGTTAAACAATATCCCCAATTGGATTTCTAGTGCATGTTACCCCAATTGAATTTCTTCTATCATATATATTTTATTTATATTTTACAAATTATGATGAAAAAAATTAGAATACAAATAAAATGTGTAAAAATAAATTATTAAACAGATTATGTTAACTTAAAATAATATTTTAGCATTTATTTTTTTGTGACATTGGTAATGGTATGCAGTACAGTATACCATGTGTTATACCTTAAAAATTTAAGATGTGGTATATCTAAAGGTAATGGTATTTAACACCTTACTTCTCATTGCCTATGCACCTAGATTTGTTATTTCTTGTCACTTTGCAGATATTTGTCAACAAGTTTCACTCGCATTATGACCTGCGAGTAGTCTACACTCGCATGTATAGCCATGTAATAAGTTGTCTTTGTAACATTTTATAAAAATAAAGCATAAAACATTCATATTTTCTCCATTACATAAAGATTGAACATCCAATACAAACTAAACATGACAACATACACAATAAAAGTCATTTTCCACATAAACAAAAAAAGCTAATTAAATAATAGGCTAAAGTTTGATATGGAACACTTACTACCTTTTCACCTATTTTTTTTTTGGTAGGCAGAAAGATAGACAAAAAGAAGGGGAAAAGAAAAAGGGCACAGAGCCGTAGTAGGCAAATAGTGATCAACTGCAGCCCAACAAACCACTAGGAGAAAGACATGCTAGAACTATTGTATCGATGATCGAATCTCCTAAATCACCACCTTAACCTCTAATTGAACTGGAATCTGAAATTGAAGGAAACTAAGAAGGCAATCTTTGAGTATCATGACATTTTCCACTCTTTGCGCTTGAATACCCCTTAGAGCGAACAAGACAACTGTGATTTCTGCAGCCAGAGTCGAAGGAACAATACCCAGCTTGCTACTAAATCCTTGTGATAATGATGAAGAAGGAAGACTAAACTGGTAATTGCATGTGTTAACCTAAACCTTTTATTTCTATTTTAGTTCCAACCTTAATATCGAATTTGTTTATAGTGCTTCCCTAACATGGTTAAAACATTCAATTTTGGACTTTTTTTTTTTTATAGAATCAATTATTTTAGACGAAAAATGATATGTCAGCATAGTATTGTAGGGGGAAAAGTGCGTTTTAATCCATAAAAAAATATGCCTTTTTCATGGTAACCTTAAACCTTTTCTATCTTACCATCCAACTACCATATTCAACTTATTGCCCCTATTTTGACCTGCCCCTCCTCTCTGTCACAACCATCCTTCTTTGTCTTTTTCTCCCTCCTCTGTCATTGCCACTTTTCTCCACATCCAATAGAACTCAAAGGACATAAAAACTAGCGAACCCACAAGGAGCTTAAATATTCTCTATGGAATTTCATTGAGCAATTGGTCTGTCATACAAAATGCTTTATTCACATTCAGAAACTAGAAAAATTGGTTAAGTTTTAACGAATCAGCCATGGTTTCTCCCCATCTTCCCAACAAATTATCAAAATTGGATGGGTTTCAATGAATAGACCATGGTCTTCCTCGAATCCATCTCTCCGCCATCAATAAGCTCACTGAGCTACTCACCAGACTTGTTACTAACAACTAGCAAGCGTCGTCTATGGTTCCGACATTTACCCACCTTCTTTGATCGTGCTTTTTCAATTTTTATAGTCTGACAATTCGTCCGATTGTTCTAGTTCATTTTTTGATTGGACAACTAAACTTGTTTTGGTTTGTTTTTTAGCCCAACAAGCGATTGATGAGCTCACCAAGTTCATGGGAAGCATTGTGGCTACAGCAAACCACTTAACTACATCTAACTAGGTTTAGAAGCAGAGCTGTGAGTTAACACTAACATATGGTGTGATCGTATTACTACAGCAAACAATTAGAAAGGGCTCTACTGTAATATGATGCGGCCACACCAACTTGTAATATGACAGCATCAAATGTGGTTCAATCACACCAACTAGTGGTGTGACAGCATTGAATATGGTGCAATCACACCAACCAATGAAACAAGTATTTTTTAGTATGTTTATACAATTTAGCAATCATTTTTCCTAACTAAATTCTATCAGTATCAGCAGAGGCTGGCCTTTCAACGTATTCTTTTATCTAGGCATCCCTAAATGATGATGGTTGATACCTATGCATTATCTTTGCCCACGGAAAATAGGCATAGTACTTTCTAACTATAAATTTTTTAGATGTACTTTTTGTAGTAATATGAACCCACACTCTTCTTTTGGTGTTAATGTAATCTTAAATTTAAAGTGGTTTTTATAAATAAAAAGCAAATCATTCAAATTAACTAGCAAGACAAATAATGATTAGTTGGAATTAAATCTCAATTGTTAATTGATTATATGACACATCAATTTGTAAATCTTTCAAATATACATCAATATTTAGACGTTGAGTCAGCTATGTACGTATGAGGTCAAGTGATATAACTACTAGGCCATAATGTTTAGTCACAATCTGAATAGTTGTTCAACGACCTGGTACTTTGATCATGAGGTTAAAAACTGATTCCTGTTCTAGAATAAATTGCACATATCTAGTAATATGGAGCTTTGGTCACAATAGTTTTGTTATAGGAACGAGTAAATTGCATAAATAGTCCTTAGCCTTTAATTGTCATTTTATTTTAGTCTTTAAACTATTGAATATTCTATTTTGGTCTTAAATTTATTAAAACTGTTTTGTTTTGGCCATTCACAAGATGAAATTCATTAATTCAGAATAACTGTTTGATACAAAATTTTGAAATTCTAATTTAAATATTTGGTAACTGTCTTCTAATAAATTTAAATAGTTTAATATTTTTTTATAGCAAATAGATAATTTAAATTAGTAGTTTTTTCAATTTAAAATAAGTTCAATTTACAGAGAGAAAAAAAGATGATTTGAAATTTCTATTAACTATAAAAAATTATTATACAGATTAAATTTATTGTAAGACAATTACCAGATAATTTAAATTATGATATAAAAAATTTTTATAACAGAAATATTTTAAGTTAACATATTTCATCCAACGAGAATTGAAATGAAATCTTTTTAATAGATTTAGGACAAAAATAAATTTTTTTAATAGTTTTAGGATAAAAATAAAATATTTGATAAATTAAAAACTAAAAAAAAAATAATTAAAAATTAGGATCATTTATTCAATTTATTCTTATAAAGCCATGTTATATGAGTAGTAGATTAGAATAAGATAATTAACCAGGTCCTTGATTTGCTTATCTCAAGTTGGATGGGTTTTGACTTTTGAGTGAGAAACATGTAGGTGATGGTAGAAAGTAGATGGAAAGAGTAATAAAAAGGAGGAGGTGGCTAGCTAGTTTATCGGGTCGGGAGAGAGAGAGAAGGACGGAAGAGATAAGGAGAGAGCAATGATTACTGAAATTGGACGGGAGGCGGTCCATGCAGTGACGACGACAATTCCTAATTGCTCGCCTTCCCACGCACTCTCCCTCCATCGCTGACTCACTGCCCTCCTTTCAACCATGCCCTCCTTTCCTCTGCACTACTGCTGCTCTCTGCAGCCTCCACCATCGATCACTTTTATGTTTTAACTGCCCTCAATCTTTGTCTTCCATCCCTTCCATTTACATCTGTCCCTGCACCTCTATAAATAATATTGTTATTTTATTTTCCTTTCTTCATTTTTTATCGCTTTAGATATTCATACCACATTATAGTTAATTTGGAATCGTTTACTAATAGTGACTATTGTTTTTTATAAATTACTGAAATCGAAAGTTATATAATTGGATGATTATTTTAAAAGTCAAACATCAATGTCAGACACACATGACCACATATATAGCCGAGGACAAAAATACAAATTATATATACTACATCCGTTCCAATTTAGATGAAATGTATTTCTTTTTAGGATATTTTAAAAAGGTTAGTTAAAATATTTTCTCTTTTAAAAAATTTTAAACAATCAATTTATCTTTTTACACATATTTAAACTTTTATTACACAAAACTCAATAAAGAATTTTTTTTAATCTTCAGTCAATCTCTCACTATATAAAATAATTTTTTTAATTATTATTTAAATTCTCACTATACAAAAATAATAATATAAATTACATACACCTTAATTTTCATATCTAAAGAAATATTTCATCTATTATATGGGATACGGAAGAAGTATATGCATATAAGAGAAAAACTAATAACATATGTACATAGGCTAGACTCAAGACTTTATTATATGGCCAGGGATAGGCTACGCTCGGCGTAGGTGCTACGTCCAGATTGGGTAACTGTTTTTTATATTTAATAAGTGGTACTACTTGTGGTAGTTTATATTGGTGAAACGGTTGCTGGAGTCTTGTAAAGTAATTCGGTCTCGGGTTCAAGCACATGGATTGTTTTTCTTGCTGCTGCTGGTGTACGTGTTGTATTGCTTTATTTTACTAGGCTAGTTTTATATATGGATCCTAGACCCAATAACTTTTAAATTACATAGTGAAAATATATATATGTTGAGAAAGAGCATGTGCTTGGAGCTGATGGAATAAGAACATGGAACAAGAAAGTAGGAACAATTACTTAGATTCAAATGCACAAATTGTTCTTGTCGCTAATACATTTTGTTGCTTTTTTTTTTTTTTTTTTACTGAGATAGCTAGTTTTATGGGGTTTAGGCTCAACAACTTTTTAAATTATATAAGGAAATCATACATATGCTGAGAAAGACCAGGTGTTTGGCGTTGATGGAAGAAGAGAAGGTTGGAATAGAAGTTCACGGTTTAGATTCAAATGACAAGTTCATTTGGTAGGTTTGTTTTTCTTCCTTTTAGGGTGTGTTTTCTTGTGAAGAGGTATCTGTAGTTGGTTGTGAGTAAATGCATAGTTTAGTAAAAATTTGATGATCTTAAATTTTGACAATCATTGCATTTTATCAAGGAATAGGAAGATACAACAACGGAATAACTATAATAATCAATACAACAGTAAGAAGAATTAAGGAACAAGTATAATAGTAGTAGGAAGTAGTTATAAAATAACATAAGAAACATAAAAAAAATAAGGGAATAATATATACACATTCAAACAGGAACAGAAAAAATAAGTTTGAGAATAAAAACAACAAGAAAGTAGGAAGCCATAAGCTATTAAATTAAAAAAAACTATTAAATAGCAAAGAGAACATGTATATATTACAAAAAAAAAAAAAGACAAACAAACATAATTAGCAATAGAACATAAAGGATCAGAAAAGGACAAATAACATTGTAGCAAGTTACCATGTGATAGCATTATTGTAATTTATAGAAAATAGTGAAGCGGTCTATAATAGAGAATTGTAACATATTGACATTATCATAATTTATAGGAACCAGTGGCACAGTGACAAGTTTCACAGACAACTAAAAATTAGGAGCCATATACACACACATACACACATACATATACATATATGTATATATATATAATTGAGTGCAGGAGTTATGCATATATAGTAGTACGATATATCCATGTGTGTGTTGTTAATGTAACAGTGCATGATCCAGTGCCGGATAGAAAAGAGGGGGGACCAGCCGATCATACATGCAAGCAAACCGGCTGGCCAGATAAAGTAATTACTGAAGCAGTACTACGTACATGAACTGATTAATAATAACATTTCAGGCCCTGCGTTGGAAATTCATTAGCCTTGCTGCTTAGACTTTGTAACCCACAAACTGAAGCTTATTACAAGTTAGTTTATTCTAACATACATGGTCAACCCGTATTTTAAGATTTATATTACAAAGACATTATATATATGACATTTAAAACTCCAATTCACAAAGACCGAACTCGGATACAGTGAAATATAATTGCAAATATAACAAGTGATGAAGTGTCGACAATAATCACAAGATAGAGACACAAAAATTAACATCTTGAAATTTACATATGGCATTTAGAAAGAAATAATAATTTTTTTTTATTGATTTTTAATTACTTTTTGTTGTTTGGAGCTAATGATTGAAAACTTTAAAACCTGTTATGCCTCTCCTAGTTGAATGGTAAAAGGGACATTTGAAGTGGAGCTAGCGTATTCGGGGTTCAACTCCCACCTCCCCCACTTCTTCATATAGTGCAACTACAATGCTAATTTAGGTATCTTTTGAGGTCATAAAAATACAGACACTTCTCATATCTATACTATAGAATCTCTTCAATTTTTATATATTTGTAAAAACGCTTCTATATACCAAAAAACAAAAAAGGAACTTCAATACCTAACAATGATGATTAATAAGCAAGCTAGCTCTTTTACATTCTGCCGGAAAAAGAAGTTAAATTAAATATTTCGAGAAAGAATTAATTCAGGTCGTCCTGTATGCAGTTGTTTTGGTCTTTTCTCCTTGGGATTGGGTTTTATTTTATGTTTCTCTTCCATTTTTCCTCCGACTCTGGGTCTGTGTACTTTCTTGCCTTTACTGAGTCTTCCTCTCTCTTTGGTTCATAATTAAACATTTCTGAGCAAAGAATTTGTCAGCATGCATAAGCCTGCATATATGATTTCCTATACAGAGCCAGCTTAGCTTCATTGGAGATGTATATATATGTATGTGTACCAAGTACTATATGCTTTATTTGTTGAAATCAAGAATGGACCATTTTTGTCGGCACAGATATCAAAACATGTATATATATATATATATATATATTTATGTATCTATGTATGTATGTATGGATGGATGGGCAAGAGCAGCTTTTAATCAAAAGCAAACGAACATTCAGGGTTGGTCCGATGAATTTATTTGCCCTCGAATTGACTCAGTACATAAAAATCAAAAGGTCCAAGCTTATTTCGTGAGCGCGCGTGCACACAGATAAGCCTCAATATTTTATAGAGGAATATAAACTCTTTCTTATTGCCACAAAAAATAACGAAAACAATCTTATTACATCCACGTAAGAAGTATATACTATCTTACAACTGGATTCAAGAAAAAGGTATCTTACCACAAGAAAATTATAGATGAGGAGATTATCTGAGAGTTCCCGGTTCTTCTGTTTTGTTTTCTAGCTGTCCTTCTATTCACTCCATCTCAGATTTGTTCTTATTCTTTCTTCAATGTAATCTTCTTCTTTCGCTGATGGAAAAAGAAAATATTTCCATAAAAAAAAAAGAAGAAAATATATTTCCCTCTTTCATGTATTTGATAAAACAACAAATGTCGTTAATAAATAGTGCTAAAAATAAACTCTATGAGAGTAATTCAGTGACATAATTAAAAGTGAAAATAAACTATGCTTATAAAAAAAAAAAAGAAAAAGTGAAAGTAAAAATCGTGTACCTCTCTCATCAAGGTATGACATTTTCGAAAAATTATTTGCGGGCCTGAAGTAAATAACGGCAATATGCTCTTTCATATAAACCTGGCCAGAAATCGCCGAACCGTTTTTGGTTAGATATGAATGCCACTTAAAAAACCCTATCGAGGAGCATAAATATTCTTTGTCGGAATGGTTAATTGAACATCTGAGGATAATGCACAATTTTGGTGCTAGCTAGTAAACATTTAACCAATTAAAAAAAATGGAATTGTTAGATTGAAAACACATTTTCTCTTTTTTACACGAACGAGTACAAGTATATTCGATTATAAGTTGAAGCTTCGGTATGTTTTCTAAACCAAAGCTATAAGTACCATTTGTCTATATGATACCATCAGAGTGTCCCCACTTGGGAACGAATTTCTTTTATTAATGTTAGGGTTTTTTTATAATTTATTTAATGATAAAAATAAGATCATTGAAATTTAAAGCTAAAAGCTATTATTGTATAGTTTTTTTCAAAACTGTAATACTAATTATTGACGCTAATACTAAACAAGGGCTAGTATGATATGATCTAGCAAGTTATATAGTAAAATAACGTAATTATTATTGATATGATGTGAATAATATGAAATATGGTAGAGATTTTAGTATATATATAGATATTAGAAAGGTAAATTTAACTAAATTCAAGAAGAAAGTACAACAATACTCTAGTAGAGTACTGGAGTTCAATTAGACACATAGACTATCTAACAGGATATTTAAGCTAAGGGATTATGACACCGATCAAACCATGAGCATCTTAACTTTTTACACTAATTTAAAAACCATAAGAATGAAAACACTTTTATATCATCAACAATTTCCTAAACAACAAATTCCTTTGCTTGAAATATCCTCAAATTTCTTCTCTTCCATATAATCACGTAGTAGTCAATAGAGTAGCCTTCCAAATTTGTAGGTGTTCCCTTCAGTTCAACAATGCAGGTTGATCAAGAATCATATTAGAAAATAGAAAACTAGAGGGCCCAGGGAAGTTCCACCAGCCGTAGATATGTTGCCAAACCTGGAAGACAATAGTGCAGCAAAGCAAAATTTGGTCTATCGTCTTGCCACTGTTGTGAAAGCAGGGCATTGATTATTCGCCAAATGCACTTTGCTTATCTGAAGGTTTTTCTTGGTTGCAATTCTATCCTGTAAGGCCTTCTAAATAAATAGATTTACTTTTGAAGGGAGGCCAGGAAGGAAGTCCAACAAAACTAAACAAAGGTTGGCTGAAGGTGACTGAGGACTTTGTCAAATTGCATTCTGAACTCACTGGTTAAGAAATCCAGTTGCTGCCAAATTGCCAATGCAAGGTGTCTTCCTTAGAATGAAAAATTTGCGCAACATTTAAGTGAAGAAACAAGGTTTTGGAGCTCCGTCAATTCTTTGCCACACAAAGGTCTCCTCCAACACCAGACCCAATGCCAACTATTTTTAGGTTCTACAAAGCTTCATTTCTCACAAATTCTACAATTAGGAAATGGGTCTAACCTATAAATCCTAGAGAACCTCTCTTTTAATTTTTGATTACTCATGCACAAGTCATCCTAAAATTTAACTCCCTCCTCACTCCCCACATTCCATTTGAAAGAGTGTTTAAAATCTAAGCCTAACTCTTCCACCACAAAACCTCTATCAATAATACTTCCCTAAATTCTCCCTTTCCTACTCCAGTTATACTCTCGATACAACCCACCATCATCACTGTATATAGATTCAATACCTAGTGCAGTACTCGTTCTTGAATTTTTAGTACAAAAGTAATGAATTGTACTAGTTGCCTCCACTAGCTGGCTACACTGGTGCAGAATTTGAGGAGAGATGTATGACAGCAGATAACTTCACAAGAGTGAATTATTTTTCTTATCATCAAAGCAAAATTTTATTTATTATATTCAGGGAAAAAAAGTTCTTTTTATAACACTCCTTACTTGGACTATGCATGAATTAGTCTCCAATTCTAGTTTGCATACGTTGGTTTGGGTTGAGAATGATTCTGGAATTATAGTTTTTTGGCTTTCAACCCTAGAAAATTGCTTATCAAAAGCTAACAAATCATATTAGAATTAAACAAAATGCATCTTAAAACTAGATAAATAAATCTTAGAAATTGATATGCAATCGATCGAAACAATTGTATCTCAAATTTAGAGAAATATTTATTAGAACTAAATAAATGTATATAAAAACTAAACAGATGAATCTATATATATATATATATATATATATATATATATATATATAGACAAGTAAAATGAAATAATTGTAGCTCAAGCCTAGACAAGATCATCTTAATAAAAAACAAATGCATTTTAGACAAATTTATCTTAAAAAAAATAATTAAAATGAAATAAATATATCTCAAATATGGAAAAGATAATCTTCATTCTAGATAATTGTATATTTGAACCAGACAAATTCATATTAGAACTAGCAAATACAGATCAGAACTAAGCAAATGCATATATATCAAAATCAAATGAATTATTTTTTATTTACAGCTGAAATACCTCATATTATTAAAAGAATAGAATAAATACAAAAAGGTTCAGACTAGACTGCAACTAGCTAAACCAAAAAGAGCACTTGTTTCCTGTATACAACAATTCTCCCAAATCTGCTCAAAATATCACCCGGCCCTGCACTTACAATTAAAGCTAATTTTTAATAGCCAAAACAGGGTAAGATATCCATTCGACCCAAGTATAATTAAGTTTTGAGCATGAGGGTTGGTCTTGGAGTAGTCCAGCATCCTGCTGGCTCTCTTGTTGTAAATTGTACCTTATCATCTTTTCTATTTAATGAAATTTTGTTTGCCTTGCTGTTAAAAAAAAAAAACAATTAAGTTTTGAGCACCTGCCTAAAACCCACAAGAAAGTTAGCATCAGAATTTCCCAAAAAAATGAAATGAATTATTATAAATGGATGATAAGTTAATGATGCTAAGTTAAGAGGACATATAAATAGATGATCGGCAACTCCTAAATTAATTAAGCATCAGTCGTAATTTGACTCTCTTAATTAGGTAATTAATAATCGAGCACATCTATCTTCAACTATTTTTTCTGCCAAAAAAGGAATTCTAAATATGCTTTAATTCAAAAACTTTTGTTTTACCCGCTGGTTTTTACACACAAGAAATCTAAAATTTTTTGAATTAGTAAATTCTACAATGTATTATTAAGGGAAAAGAAATTAACTGTCTACATTGTTTCCCTTAAAAAGGAAGATGTATTATAAATATCAAATAAAGAACAAAAAGCCATCAACATCAAATATTAACAAAAAGAAGCGAAAAAAAATAAAAGAAGAACTAATTCCCAGCAAAAATATGAATGCAGATAGATATATAATCCTCAGGGCCGGAAACATATACGCCAATTAAGGAGACAGAAGCTGTAGCAAGAAAAGGACAGTGCACTGTAAACCTTCACCCCTCCTTCCAATCCATCCATCTTCTCACAAACATTTACAGGTTCTGCTATTTCAATATTCTTAACTAGTTAGCTAGCTATACTTATACTATATCTTCTCCTCATCAATATATATGAACATGACTCCCTTAATTCATCTCTTAATTCCCTCTTTTAATTATACAAGCTTTGATCAATTTATAATCACCCTTATATATAACCATTTTAAATCTTACACATATCAAAGATCGGAAAGAATCTAACCTAACACGTCAAAATCAAAATCAAAACAAAAGAAAAAACCAGCACAGTAAAGATCGTTGCACACTCACACCGAGCTGTGGGGGACTCTTATTAGTCCTTTTCTCAGGGCAACGGTGTGGTCGCCGGCCCTTGCCCTAGCCGCAGCTCCAGATCAAGCTCTTGGCCGCCCCCTTCCTTTCGTCTGTTATCTTCATCCGGAAATGATGGTGATTCCGGTTTCCGATAGTAGAGCTTAGAGGGACCGAAACCCGGTGGTATCACAGGGTAATTGCTCGGCGACGCGCCGATTGATGTGCTGGCGGCGGGATACGGAGAAACTGAGAGGAGAGTGGAGGGCGATGAGTCGATGCTGTTATTATTCCAAGGGTTTATCGTTGCCGGTGTGAAGACGCCGTTAGGGTTTGAAGGGTTTGGCAGTTGGTAGAGGAGGCACAGTCCACCGTTGCCGGCGAATTCTTGGGACCGGAAGAAGAGCGCGGAAGAGGCGGAAGAAGCTGGAGGAGGCGGGGCTTGATGAAGCCTGGCGCGGTCGCGGCGGTGGACGTTCATGTGGCCGCCGAGGGCTTGGGCGGAGCGGAATTCGCGGCGGCAGAAGTTGCAGGTGTAAGAACGAGGGGGCCACGTGGTCCCCAGGAGGCTGGCGGTGTCCTCGGCGAAGGCGCGTACCTCCCACGAGTCGTCATCGTGAGCCGGGTGAGGGGTCCACATCCAGGTGCCGCCGCTGCGGGTGAAGATGCTCGGGTACGGCGGTTGATGGGTGTGGTTTTGGTGGCTTTGGTTCGGGGGGAGAAAGCTGAGCTCAGTGGCCATTGTAAAAGAAATGAATATATAAATAAATTGGAATCAAAGGATATATTTTAGGAATATAGACTGGTGAATTGAGAGGGATATATATATATAAATATAAATATATATATATATATATATATATATAAGAGATAGGCAGGGAGGGTGATTTTGAGAGGTGAAATTGGAATGGTGAATTGGAGAAGTGAAGACAAAGAGAAGCTAGAGCAATGGGCAATGCACCCGAAGTTTTGTAGGAGAGCATTTGGAGTTTTGTAATTGTTGATTAAGTTGATCTGTAACTTAATTTTAGCCCCCTCGAGCAGTTTTTGTGCCAGGACAACGCCTTACTTTGGCTCCAACGCCCATTATCTTCTAGTATTTTTTTTTATCTAATTAACCACGCCTTTGAACTAATTACTATTGATTAATTAACTATCCCCTTGTAAATTAATTGGTGAACATCATTTTCGTCTCCACTACTAAACAGCTGGGGAATTGCAATTCAATGAGCAACAATAGAATTACCTCATTAATTAAAAATTTACAATTAATTGAAATTTCAATTTGGTAGACTATACATATGTACGTATTTATGTACATTGTTTGCAATAAAACACATTACTAAAACGTTTTTGAAATGTACTTAGAGAATCCAATGCATATAATTTTTATAGCTAGTAATTCAATATTTTGTTTTTTATCAATTGGTGTCACTTTCTTAAACGTGGTGGTATATATTTTCGGAATACGGTAGAGGCAGGCAGTACCTTGGAAAACCCACGCCAGTAGGCGGTAGGTCAAGGTTACGTTGTTGTTCAGTTAGTTAGCACAACTTCGAACCATTTCAGTTGCCGTCTGCCAGTGCTAGCTGTGCCACTGCCGCCCTATGTGGTCGCCGTTTACCTCAAAACTTCGAAGTGCGGATAAAATGGATACAAGTCCTTCGCTTTACAATTTTATCCTACAAAGGTTATGTACTAATATGACCCGCGACGGGCCTAGGTACAAAAGGCTTAGCTCCACTATATATTCAACGGATTTATATATTGAACCCCTATATCATTTGATATATAGGAGTTTATTCATTTATTTTTTCATGAAATGCATTGTTGAAACTTTTATTAATACGAAACATCTATGGCAACAATGGCAGACAAAGTGAGACGGTAAAACATCCGATCAAAGAAAAAAAATCCTCATAAGAGAAAGTTAAGCGAGCCAAGTGATGCGCAACCTCGTTTGATTCTCAAAATGCATGGACAATGTGCCAACCATCCAATTTTGCCAGACGGCCACAGATCTATCAAATCTCCCTTCTGCGCTAGCTAGGATTGCTCGGACAACCTCTATTGAGTCCAACTCCACCACTAGCCTAGAGACCCCAATGTCCTTTGCAACCTTGAAGCCCTCAAGACAAGCTAAGCTTTCACCAAAGAAAACCTTCATCAAGCCTACTTTTCAAGCAGCTAAGGCAGCAACAACACCTCCAAACTCATCTTGGATTATAACACTTATCCTCAGCTCTCCATTCCTGCCCATGGCCAAATCTGAATTCATCTCAAGCCAACCTTTTTACGGCTTGATCCAGCCTATTTGTGAGCGAGGTAATGGGCATAAACTGCTCTAGACGATCAACTCATTCAGCTGTCTCTAATACTACCAGTTTAGTGCTTCTATTGACAAACAATCAGTGCCATTCACCACCGAGTTCCGATTCTTCCACAACATCGATGCCCTCATTGCAAAGCTTTTCCACTTCTTATCCGACAAAACCTCTATGACCTTAACCAGCCATTCACCAACTGAAGCCCCATCCAGCTCTGTGAGAAAAAACAGTTATCGTTCAAACCATAATCTTCTCAAATCGAGGCAGTCCCTAAGAATATGAAGGGTCATTTCAACAGGCTCAGGGCATAGAGGACATTGTGTGCTTTGAACAATCTTCTAGAAAAGCGAGATTGCTACATGTGGGCAAGCTATCATGAGCAACACGCCGGACAAGAATCTTTTGTTTGTTAGGTGCCTTGTTCTTCCAAATCTTCTTCCATAAACCCATCGTCAAAGCCATCACATTCATCTGGCTGTTCAACATTTTCATATACATGAAGTACCTGCGTCTGACTGAGTAATCACTGTTGCTATTGAAGTGCCAAACAAAAGTATCTTCCCCTACATCATTCATCAAGGGAATTTTTTGAATAAGTTCAACGTCATGGCGGTGAAAAATCTGTGCAATTAATGGGAGATTCCTAGTCCTTGAAGAACTTGAAATGAAAGGCTTAAACCAACTGAAGGAGAAGATGGTTTCAAAGAGACCAATCCTGGAAGCCAGTAATCCCCCTAGATTTTAACCTTTTTTCTGGACCCATTTCACCACTTGCTACTTCTTAACAGAATCTTTTGAACTTGAAGGATGCTTTTCTAAGTAAAAGATGAGCTCGGTTTATTGTGTGCTTCCAAGAAGGAAGATGAGGAAATATTTAGCTTTTAAGATTTAGGAACACAAAGAATTTGGATTTGTAATCAGTCTTCAGCTTTGCTTTGCCAGCATCGCCATATTAAAACTAGAGAGTTCCTGGAAACCTAAGCTACCTTCCTTCTTACTCAAGGTTATACATTCCCAAAACATCCAGTTAAGCTCCCACTCTTTTTTCCTATGATTCCAAAAGAATTTGTTCATAGTAATCTTCAGTTCCGGCACATTATTAGTGATATAAAGAAGGCATTCATCATATAAGTAGGAAGAGATTGGGCAAATGCTTCGATTAAAATCTTTTTGCCCCCTTTCAAAAGTGCTTTATTGTGCCACGTCAATATATATTTCAGAATGTGCCACTTTAAGTAATTGAAAACACCCTTTTCTACTTACCAACACATCTAGGTAACTGCAAGTATCATTCCACATTCCAAAACTTTTCCACTCCAAAGATGTTCAGGAAATCCTTTCTTTGGTCTTCACTAGTACTAAGACTAAAGAACACACCAATTATTTTTCAAAATTGATTTTCTGTCCCAATGCCTGCTTATAAGTATTCAACACCTCAATCAGTTTATTCCTCTTTTACCTTGTGGCCCGATAAAAAAATAGATTATCATCAACAAAAAATAAGTGAAACACCTGGGGCCTATGTTTTAAAGCTTGCACCCCTGAAATATTGCCTGCTTCCATCTCCAATCTCAGCAACTGAGATAACCCATCTACATAGATAATGAAGAGGTAGGCAAAAGCATGTCACCCTGGCGAAGTCCATTGGTAGGGAAAAATTCTCGGTACTGTTTCCCATTCACCAAAATAGAGTATGAGATCATCGAGATGCGATCCATAATGATATATATCAAGGTATCCAGGAACCCAAACTTGCACATCATGCTCTCCACAAAGCTCCATTCTACCTTGTCATAAGCTTTGGACATGTTCAGCTTTAGAGCACAATAAGCACTTTTCCCTTGTTGATGACCCTTCAAATTATGCAACATCTCGTAGGCCACCATGATGTTGCTTGGAATCAGTCAGCCTTTTATAAATGCACTTTATTCGACAGAGATAAAACTAGGCAACACCATCTTGAGTCTATTAGCCAACTGTGTTGGACACAATTTTATAAATCACATTGCAAAGGCTAATGGGGAAAAAATGAACCATTGACTACGACGATTTTACTTTTGAAATAAGCACTATATTGGTCTTATTAATTGCCTACACAGACTCTTTATAGTTTAGTGCATTAAGGCAGAAATAAACAACATCAGGTTATACCTGAGCCTAAAACCTTTAATAGAAGAATACAGGCAAACCATCAGGACCAGAAGCCTTAGTTGCATGCATCTTTATAAAAGCAGCTTTCACCTCCTCAGCATCGAACAGGCGAGCCAAATCATATAAACAATCTTCAAGAATGGTTAGGAACACCAAGTTAAGAAAGAACATCTCTCTCTGGTTGACTGATGACTTAAATATAGTCTGAAAGTACGTCAAGGCCACCCTAGCCTATTATTGTGAACTATCCCATTATTGTGATGTCGAGATGTGACATATGAATGAAAGAATCTCATGTTTCAATTTTTTCCCAGAGCCAAATGATTCTTAACTGCTGCTTCCAAAGGATTTCCTCCCGCTAGAGTCATTCATATAATTCCATCTTGAGAGATTAGCCTTGATGAAATTTCTAAGGACAACCCCTTGGTTCTACACCAAGCTCAACTTCTTCTTTAACTGCTTAATGCGCTTCTGGGTGTTGTTGAATTTTGTAATGCTCTATACTTGGAGAACTTTTGTCAATCGGTCAATTCTCTCTACCAACCCACTAACATCAAACCCACATTCCTCAGATTGAAGCCACATCTCCACAAGTCTGTGAAAGGCTCTATGCCTCGCTTATTCCAGTCTGACCTCCATAACTTAAGCACAAGCATAGAGTGATCAAAGAAAGAAGCTGCCTAATGAAAAACATAAGTTGTAGGGAACATCGCCATATACTCTTTTGCACCACTACTTGGTCCAGACAACACCAAATCACTCTCCTTAATACCAAACACTTACCTTGAAGACAATGAAGCAGATGCATATCTCGCCTTTCCTTTTATGATCGGCCTCCCAGTACAAACCAGTAAGCCTTCACTAACCCACCTTCCCTACACCCTAAATCCGCAAATCAATATGCATCCTTGAAAAGCTTAAAAACTATGTTGTAACATTGGAATTCCATAAGAAAGCTAATCCAAGCGATCTCTCATTACTATTAACCATAAACATATGAGAAAAACCATACATTCTCTTCACGTGCTCTATTCGTGAGCCATGTTTCACAGTGGAGCACAATATTAACACCATTCATTTGTAGGAGACATTTTAAGAGAAGAACTAACTAGTCGTCCTCCAACCCTTGACAGTTTACAAACATGGGCATCATTGTGATCAGGGGACCTGATTCTCAGGCTTAACCACTGGTAAAAGGTAAGTTTTCAACATATTGCTTCTCTTCACCTCCCCATCAATACCCAAGTAGCCCCCCCAAATCCATTTTTGGTCGATCCTCCCTAGAGGATTTGATAAAAAACCATCCCCCTCCCTTTCAGTTCATGCTCCAGAATTTTGAGCTAGCCTTTTCCAGCATCTTACACATTTGAAAGAGGCCATTGACATTCCCCAACACTGAACTCGATCAACCACTTAGCTCCCCCTAACCATAACCTCTTCCTCACCATATCTTTTCTCATTTTATACATGAACCTGCCCATTCTTATCCTCCAAGAAACTAGTACCACTAATAATGTGGTCCTCATTTGCCTTGCTACCCTTTGTTGCTTTAGCTTTTGTGCCCATTAGCTCTAAATTATCATGATGTACCACAACATTCTCCACGCCTTAATCTTTCAAAATCTAGGTTTTGGGGACACAATCGGGGCTCTGGACCTCCTCCCCTATGGCATGATCTGTCTTAACACAACTTTCATTTGGCAGATGTGCCCAATCTGCTACCTTCATATTTAGCATACGCTTAGCCCGTCTCAGTCTTGACACTTCATGCCCATGCTTTTTTTTCGCTATATTCCACTAAATATGAGCTTTGTAGTGCAAATTTTCATTTTTCATCTTCTTCTAAGTGGTGATGCTTGCAACCTATCTCCATGTTGATTTGTCATGTTCCCTCTTTGTTCTATTTCATAATCTTTATAAATGTGCCCAAGCCTTTCATAAGCTAAGCATAATTTTTGTAGCCGTTCATAGGAGAAATAGATGAATGATTCTTCACCCACCTTAGTTTGCATAACAAATCCTTTTGAAAAGGTTTAGGAACATCAAGTTCCACTCTGAACCATAAAAAACTACTCCCCAAATGACCACGTTTGCCTTCATCCACCTACAGAATTTTCATAATCCAGTGTCTGATCTCTTTAGCGATTTCAAGACACATGAAACTGAGCAACAAATTATAAGCCCATACCCAAAACCTCACCGGAAATAGGTTAATAGTTTGTGGAAGATCATCATCGCTAACCTTATTTAAGAGCAACACATGCCTATCAAATGACCACAATGATATATCAAGTACTCAATCCACATCCCCCCTGGAGAAGAGAGTAAGTAGAAAATGGTTATCATCTAACACTTCCATCTTGACCCTTTTCGTTGGCTGTCAGAGAAGTTTCATCATACCCATGAACATTTTTTTGTTAAAAGGTCGCACCATTCATAGAGAGCCAAACAGGTAAATTTTCTTTAATTTCCCATCTTTTTATGTCGCCTCTTCATCAAACCCTAACTCCACTTGTTCCTCTTTGGTCAAGACCAACCTCTTCTGTTATTCTTGCAACTTGTCCATCTTAACACCCCTCAACGACCACTATAGGTAACCATTTAGTAAACCTTAAAACTGCCGCTCTCATAATGAAAGACGAACTCACCTAGAACAAGAGACCTCCATTCCCAAAATGAGAGACCATGTCTATGGATGCTTGATATATAGAAGATTTTAATCTTTTCAAGAACAATAAAATGCCCTAGTGGCACATTCCTTAAGAAAGCTTACTCCATATCTAAAGTTTTTTATTAGGCAAAAAAAATATCTTGCTTAAGTTACTCAAACCCTTTTCATTCAAATGAAATTACATTAATTTTTCCATTTAAGATTTTATCTAAACCCAGCTACATTATATATAAGGGCCATAGCTTTGTTGGATAGAAAAGGGCTACGACCCCATTAGAATATATAAAAAATTATTAGAAATTGGTCTATATAATATAAAATTATAATAATATTAAATTTAGATACTTATCTCTAATAATAAAATCAAAAATATATTTCTACTTTAAGAAATATGTTGGACTCATGCTACAACATCTTTAAAGGAAAAATGTTAAAAACAAAATGGGGTGGGAGCATTATATATCGTAAAAAGCTATTAAATGATATAAAAGCATTGTATTCACTTTTCATAAATTATTCAGAATTCTAAAACCATCATAAATGCACCAAGGTTAAGAAACCCATTTGTCCTCGTAGTGTTTTGCCAAAACTTTTCTTTATGAAGGTTTTAAACAAATCTTAAGAAGTAAAAGGTGACTAAAATTTAAAAGATATTTCCATTTTAAGAAATGTTAGGTTTATTCTAGGACAACTTTAAGAGAAAAAAGTTCTACATAAAATAGGGAAAAAATGTTGAAAATTATTAAAAAAATGATTGAATGATCTAAAAGCATTATATTCTTTGTTAATAAATTATTCAAAATTCAAAATTTTAAGAAATTCATTCACTTTTTTATTTTCAAAAATTAAGCTTGGAAAAGCATTACACAAATTTCAAATTTTAAAAAAGTAACTAAAATAAAAATATATATTTCCACTTTCAAGAATGTTAGATTCAGTTGGATTCATTCTGGGACATATTTAAAAGAAAAATGTTGCAAATAAAATAGGATGAAAAGTATTGCATATTACAAAAAATTATCAAATAACATAAAATCATTATATTCAATATTAATAAATTATTCAAAATTCTTAATTAATCATAAATTTTATGACAAACAGATTCTATTAATTACTTTAACTCATTAGCATGATAACCACCATATTACGTAATGAGCCAATAGTTTGAGTTTGGTATTGGTATTTTATACAGTAAAATACCCATTGCACTATTGAATCTGAATTTCAAATAATAAGAAAAATAAATGCTAAGAAATTAATTTTCCTCTTTTGCTATTCAATTATATATCTCTTATATTGTGGTAAAATCCATTGGTGGTATTTCTTAGCTTTTCATTTGTCCTAAAATGGTCCCCTTACTTAATAAATGTCATTATAAAGTTTGCTACCTCAAGATGTGTGTCCCACCTAAGTCTCTCCCATCAATTTTTTTATTATCTCAGATGAAAGTTGATAATATTTTTAGGTTGATGTGGCATAGTCTTAACACCAATCCTATGTCCAGAAAGCTACAATATCAATTGTAAACCATTTTAAGCCTTTTAAAATTAGAAGCAAATGGTATGTGTACATTTATTTCTCAACTAGTTCCCCCTCGTCCTCTCTGCTTCCTCTGTCAAAGCTCTGAGAATCATTAACACTAAGAAAAAAACTGAGAAATTTTAAAGTAAAATCAATTTTTTGGGCGACAAAGGTAGTCGTGATATAATCAAGACAAAGACAAAGATGTAGGAAATGAAGAGAATGTTACTAACAGTCTGGCAACTAAAAAAACCCAAGGAACACGACTGACATTATCATAAGTGAGCCTACTTTAAATAAGCCACTGATGTCCTTTGTCAAATACGTATAGTTGATGGATTTATAGTGTTTTAGGTTAGGTGTTGTGTGTGCTCGCTTGTGTATGCTTGTAGGGTTAACAGTTAGTAGGGCACTACTTGTGTCGAGTTGAGGGACTAGGGGTAATGTCGGTTATTTATTGCTTGGATGGTGGGTAGGTTAGATACTTATATTTTGGGGGGGGGATTGTGCAAATGTGCGTGATTTATTTGTTTTTTGTTGCACATAATGTAGTGGAGCATGATTCATGGTTCAATATCAAATTCCATCACAGTGTTTACTTTGTACACTTTCCTTGGAAAACATTCATTGAGGTGTGGAGGATGTTTTTTTATCTTTGTCATATGGATAGGATCAACATGGTAAATATAAAGTATATCACCAAGCAATTACTGTATAGTGGATATATGAACTACCTTTGGATAGTACCTTTCCCTAACTTACCACTTAAGGAGATGCAAAGGGACTTAAAGATCGATAAGGATGTGTTGGATATGGTTTACATGAATCTACCATGTGAGTATAACATATCAGTTTATATTGTGTCATTGACTCTTGAAGAGATGGTTCAGCAAAAAAAGGCATTCATGGAGGGAAGTAAAACAATATTTTCTCTTCTTAAGGTCAAGTTAGTCGAAATAGACAATGAAGATGATAGTGATCAAGCAAGGAGTAGGGGGATATGCTGATGTTATAATTGGTAGCAGAAAACACCATGGTATATGTAGTACAATTAGGCATTTATGTTTGCCTAGCAAAACCATTGGAATTAGTATTAGTGTTAAAAAAGATGTTGAAACAGACAATATGGTGGAAAAGGGGTAGAGAGATGAATCATACTGAGGAGGGACATAACACTGAAGATGATGAGGTTATGATGCAGAAAAAGGCAGAGACTTTGGAAAAGATTCTAAAGATAAGGATAAAGCAGATAATGAGAATGAAGGGTTGAAAGAAGACAGGGAGACATTGAAGGAGCGTTTGAGGGAGGAAGCAATGGTATATGATAATGTAAGTAATGAAAGGGACATAGATGAGTTGGGTGGTACTGTGGTATGGGTTAATGAAGTTGAGGATGATGGTTCAAAAACTAACAATAATGAGGATGAAGATTATGAAGCAAATTAAAAGTTTGATAGTGGAAGTTGTGAAACAAAGTTTGAGAGTACAGACAGTGAGATAGAAAATGATGATGACTGTATTAATGTCCATGTTGAGGTTGATGGAGAGGACTTCAGACAATGAGTGGAGCTATCAATAGGGTCCAGGTTATCATGATGCGGATGGTGTAACAGATAAAGGTCCATAAGATCAAAGGGTTGGTCATGAGGGTGATGTCAATAGGTGTATGGGTCATTCCTTCAATGATGTTGAAAGTGAATATGATATTTCAAATGAAGATTTAAAAAGTGACCACGAATCTAGCAATAATGATAGTGAAAGTGTCCCAATATTCAACCCATGCATAAGCATGAAGGACCCAAAGTTAAAGTTAATGATAAGAGTGCAATAAGGGTTTATTTTGTTAAAAACAGGCAATTCATTAACTTTAAGAAAAATAATAAAAGAATGGTCAGAGTTTTTTATAAGATAAGGTGTCCCTGAATATTGGTAAGGGGAAGTGTATGGATGGCTTAAAAGTCAAATTAGGAAGTTAGAGCATGTGCACACATGTGCAAGAAAGATCATTGTTAGTGTTGTGCCCAAAACCCAATCATGAAATAATTGTATTTTGCATATTGAGTCGTGGTATTTATTATTTCAATAATTATGCTTGTTATTTATTTCTGGATAACATAATCAAACATAATTATAACTCTAGACTAATAGTATTCTTAAATGTCCCTAGTCTAGTATTGTTGTGAGTATTATTGCGGAATGAGTTATAATAATATATAAAGACTAGCATATGTAAAGACTAATATGAAATATGTAGTCTATATATGAGTACAAGTTAGAAAACTTATGTACTAGACTAACCCACTAAATGGACGCTACATGGATCATTATATGAGTATCATAAGTGATTCTCATAATAATCATGGTTTATATGATTCCTTGACTTGAGATCATCAAGGTTCCTTACATATGAGTCACAAACTTTGATATTACTCTTTGTTACTCGTAATTGAGTAAACATAAAGGTGGTCATTAAGTATGTCACATATCATACGGAGAAATTTGTATGATCAAAATGAGATTTATCTCTCTTATATAATGAGAAGTGATATCTTCGAGCCCCTTGATTGAGTGAGACTGAAAAAAATGCATAGTCATACTTGAATGAGTTGATATGAAATATCAATGTCATCGATTTTAGTCAGTCTATTTGGGAATCAAGAAACCATAGATTAGGCTATAAGAAAGTGACACATTCCATATCTTATGCTTAGTCTTGATATATTAAACAAAAAGGCAAATGCATATATGAATAATAATTATAGAGGTTTAGTCGAGTCACTGACTCACTTGAGTAGCAATGAAGTGTTGCTAGATACCACTATTTTTTTTAATGATCATAAGTGTGATTTATGATTATTGTCAATGTGATAAGAGCATATAGGTTCATACTCTTAAAGTCAATTGGATTATTTGAATGTATAGTGCAAATTGTTTGGTTATGGTTTCATGATAATTTCGGATTAATTACTATCCCAAAAGTTAAGCCCATTATTGAGCCAAAAATTAGGCCTAGTTGGATTAGCATTATAAAGCCTGTTTTGCGTAGGATGTAAAGTGTGGTTTCAAATAGAGCCTCTTTGGATGAAGTCATAAAGGATTCTAAAATTCTAGCCGTACTCCTCTCATGTTTTCATTAGAGGGCACTAGTTAGCACTGCAAGTACAAGAGGAACACTCCTGCTAAAACCTAAAAGAGGCGTAGTGACTTAACTAGTTCGTGTGGATATCATAAAGAGCTTAAACACATAAACTATTAGATTTTATAATTTAGTTCAACAGTTAGGTGAAAGATATCAATCAACTAGGTGCAAAAATTTTCAGACAACCAATTTACCTTGTTTTGTATGGATCCAGAATTGGTTTTGATTAATTTTTGTTGCACTGTTTGGCTCCCAAAACCTTACAGTCAAAAACAAGTTTCCTAACTATAAGTAGATTGCAGAGAAATATTTGGTGTTGATTAGGTCAAACCCTGGTACTCTACTCTTAGCTCTTGTTGATCTTATTATAAGGGACTTCAACATAAAAGCCCAAAGGTCTATGGTAGGTAAAGGAAAATCTCTAACTTTGATTTGTTGAGGGGTGATGAAGAAAAATAGTATGCAAAATTGGTTGATTATGGTATAGAATTAAAGAAGAATAACCCTGGCACAGAGTTAAAGCTAGATCTTGACAACTTGATATTCCAAAGGGTTTTTATTTGTATGATAGGGTGTAAGAATGGTTTCCCATCTAGGGCCAGGCCTATAATTAGTTTAGATTGTTGTTTGCTTGAAAAGAGGTATGGAGGACAACTCTTAGCAGTAGTTGAAATCAATGAAAATAATTGCATATGATCTATTGCCTATGCTACTGTTAGGATAGAGTCATATGACTCATGGAGTTAGTTTTTATATCACTTAGTTGCTGAATTAAGAACTGGGGAATTAATATTTTGGAGATTTGTAATTTATAAGTAGAAGTTATAATTATAATTAAGTATTTTATTACACTTTATTTGTACTATGACTAATTTTTTTCATCTTGACAGGACTTGATTCCTACTGTTAAAGAACATTTTCCAAAAGCTGAGTATAGTTTTATATCATACATCTATAAATGAACTTCAAATCATCCTATCCAGTAGAAGCACTGAAGGAAAAGATATATATAGCCTCAATGAGCTAATATAAAGGTGAATTAAAATTAAATATGTAGAAAATGAAAGCTCTATATGCTGATACTTGGGCATTGATGAATTCTATATCCCCTTTACATTGGAGTAAAAGCAATTTTAGGGAAGTCCCTGAATGTGATATAATGTTTAATAACCTGTGTGAATGTTTCAATAGGTTCATTTTAGAAGCTAGAGATAAACCAATATTGACCTCGTTAGAGATTATTAGAAGTAAGATAATGGTCATGATAGCAAGAAAGAAATAGGTTCAAAGTAAGTGGACATCTTTTCGCTGTCCCAAAATTACCAAGAAGCTGAACAAATGTATTGATCAAGTTAGGAAATGTTCGCCTATAGAGTATGGGTGTTGAGAATATTACATTGAGACTCTAATAGCCCAACATGTTATGGATATAGAAGCTAAAACATGTTCTTGTCAGAAGTGGCAACTAACTAAAATACCATGTAACCATGCATGTTTAGCATTATCTTTGAATTGTAGCAATATTGAAAAGTTTGCTGATGAATATTATTCAGTTGAGACACATCAGAAAATGCATAGCAATATGTTAAACCCAATAAGGAGTGTGGAATAGTGGGGTTTAATCAAGTAAAGCCCCCTAACAAAGGCGTGGTTCATAGAGGTAAGGCTAATAAAAAATAAAAGAAATGAATCATATGAGCCTAAAAGCTTTAATAAAATGAGGAACACAGACATGATTATTCATTGCTCAATTTGCAAAAAAAATCGACACAACAAAACATCCTGCAAAGATAAGCCAGTTTCCAATTCACATGCAGGCAAAAAAAGCAAATTAGTAAAAACACATCCTATGAAGTGAATGCAACCTATAAGTTTGATGTATTTAGTATACTTTACATTAACCATTTTTTTATGAATATAACTTTTTACACCTTAGTCACTGGGTGCAAGTTCACAACAACAAACAAATGAATCATAGTTACCACCACTAACCATAAGGTGGAAGTGGTCTGACTCTTTACCCTTCTCTCTTAACATTTTTTGTATGCTTGTTTTCTATTAATCGCATTCAGTTTGTGTACATGGATCTATGATTCATCAATGTGTAAGAAATGGCCACAACTTCTGTTACAGTAGGAACAGTTTATATGCAAAGAACATCTTCATTTTTTGGGACACTGAAATCTTAGGCTTCTATTTAGATTGGTTCCCAATTAGTTGGTAGAAAAGAAGGAAAAAACAAAGGAAGGGGCAAAGGATGAGGGAGGCCCACATCAAGAGGGGGTGCTCATGTGGATGTCATGAAGGATCCTAGATGTTGGATGTAGGAAGTTTATGTTGGAACACTAACTTAGATTCCCTCTTTGGCCTTATGGCTTGTTTTGTAGGTCAGTGTAAGGAGCACAAATATTGATGTTGCAAAACCCAACTCCATTTTGTATGTTGCAAGTTGGAATCAAACTTTGCAAGTATATGTACACATTTTGTTGGTTTACATGCTCATGAGAAAATAGTGTTTTGGTGTATGTTTTTTATAACCTTTTACTTTGCATGTTTATATACACAACTCATATAAACAAGCAACGTGTTCTAGTGGAAAGCAATAACATCTTAATATAGCAAGAGAACATATGGGAGTTTAAAGCTTCTATCACATACACTTGTGGTCCCCTACGGCATTCCCTCAACCCATCAACCAAAACCACATAAGCTTAAAGCCCTCTATGTAAAACACTACCAACTCTCTCACCTTAAAATCCCAACCACAAAAAACTTAATGCAAGCCTCCTCTTCAATTGACTTCATTCCCATGTGCCTCATATCCCCATAAATAGATGTAGCAAAGAAATATCACGCATTACATAACTAAAACGTCTTCTTAATTTCCTTTTTTGTTTCACCCAATGTATTCTTCATTTTATTCTTCTTCCCATGTTCTTTTTTTGCCTCTGAATCTTATGTCTTTATCATACTAACAAGTCCATTTAGATCTTTCTTAGCTTCAACAAATATTGCCCTTAGTTCCTTCACTTTGTTCTCAGTCTCATCCACTCATTTCAGTAAGCTCTAAATTACAACTCTACAATTTTCAAGAGTTAGGAATGCCTACTTTGCACAAACATCACTCACCTTAAGTGCTAAACACTTACCCCATATTTTCTGCAATTGTAAAAGCCTTCTTCCAACATCTTTTTTAGTACAAGCCATCATCAGCTCTGCAGCATTGCCACATAAGAATTTCGACAACCTGCTGTCGTGAGATAGAAGCTTATAAAAAACCTTTTCAACCTTAACTCTAATATCACCTGCAAGCATACAGTATTAATTGTAGTAGTAGTAAGTCAGGTGTTGATCCCACAGAGAATTGTATGGCAAAGAATCCCATCAAATACCAAGTATGATGACCTTACTTTAGTTAGAGCAAACAAATCGTGGAAAACAAAGAATAAGAAGCTAAACTACCAAAATTGTGAATCACCCAACCACCAAACCAAACAAACATAACAACTATCCTAAACATATATTAACAAAGTTTCTAAGGAATTCAAATCAAATAGACTGTTATATAGACATAGCTTTGATACAATTACCCACTTAACCCAAATCATGCTTCCTGAAAGTTGCAGGCTAGAAAACTTTATAGTATCAATCATTCTTTCTTAAGATAGGGCCAATTAGTTCCTTAGAACCCCATTAGACATTTTCATGCTAACCAGTTGTCCTAGAAACTATTAGGCTTAAGTTCTCCTTTAAAGCCTCGTAAGAAAAATAGTTTTCTCAAATCTACACATTACCCACACTCTATTAGCACTATTTCAACCTTAGAAACCTTTCTCGAGCCATTAGCCCTCTTCCAACCTTGGAAACCTCTCTCGAGCCTTTCCTAAGTCTAGCAAGTTGTTCAACACAGGTGGCCAACACGTGAATAACACATTTAACTATAAGGTAAAAGAGCCAACAAATCATGAAAATAATCAATGGGTTATGTATTTATAAACGTCAAATTATCCTAAATGGTTCACAACATCCATAGAAATAACAAATCTACATATATTTATAAGAATCTCAAACTAAAAAAAATATAACCAAATCCACATAGAAATTCTTGTTGTAGAAGAGCTCCCACTCTAATCCAAGTAAGAATCTTCATCAAATCAGCCTCTTAGCTCCCTAAACCATGAAAACTTTAAGAAAACTGGCCAAAAAATGTATGAGGTTGAAGGGGATCCTTTCTCGCAACTTTTCGCCAAGGATTTTGGTAAACAGAGTAGGTCTCGGCAATTGTTGCACTCTAGCAGTTGTAACCCAAGTATAAGTTGTCGCAAGTAATAAAATCTTGAGAGTCTGAGTGTTGAACCAAAGGAAAGTGAATTAAGAAATATAAATTACAAAAGTGAAGGAAGGTTTTTGTGAAGAATGTGAACAAGTGTTGATTAAAAATTTAAATTCAAATAAAATAGCTAAGGTTAGGGGATCCACTTTTAGTATACTGCTTATGATTATTTTTAGCCAATCTTACCACTCAATTGAGATTCATACATAAAGGAGGTACCAAAAGAGGAATTTAGTTAGTATTAACTTTCATTAATCTTAAAACGCCAACGCTTGCTAATGGGTTCAAGTATCCATCATGCCAACCTTTGTCGACAATAACTCAAGATTCCAATATAGCCGGCAAAGCCATGTTCTACAGAGGGAATCAAGCAGCTTTTGTGACAATGATTGACTATGACAAATCAAGACTTCCACTTAACAAGGAAGGAAATTAAATAGATTAAAGAATAAAATACTGTTAACGTTGTGATCCATTCAAATCAATCATAACCTCTATACCAAAAGCTCCACTCTTTCACCTTAGCAAAAAGAAGATTAGTTAGTCATCATAAAAGTAAACAATATGTAGAAATATGAAATGAACATGGATTGAAAGATCAACGGAAGAACAAGAAGAAGAACGAGAAAACACTTGGATAGAGCTTCGGTATTGAAAACAAAAACAAGAACAAAGAAGAAAATCTAAAAATGATACAAGAACATGGAAATGGCCTAAGAAAATGGCATTCTTCACCCTTCCCCCAAGGTGCCTATTTATAGAGTTTTGGGGTGGGTGAAATAATAAAAATAAAATGGTAAAATGTAGGTAAATACAAATTAACAATGGCAGGCCGCAACTTCTTTTAATTTTTCAACCATTATAGACATTAGATCAGCTCTTCTTAAAGTATGGAAGTTGTAGATCTCTTCTTTAGCTTCGAATCGATAACTTGCTCATTCAAATCAGACATCTGTAGCTCATATTATGATTTTTCTACCGAAATTGCTCTTCAGCACACGAAAATAACGAATGGTCTCATTTATAATCATACTTTGGCAATGAAAATGATCAAATTAGCTCGCGGAATGAAGCAAAGTTGAAGATTTATGTGTTGGCTTTCAGATGAATTTGGAATCACTCAGTTCTGACATCTACAGCTCCAAATATGATTTTTCTTATAAAGGGTCGCTAAGTGATGATTTTACGTACGTAAAAAATAATTATTTAATATTAATGAGTAGTAAAACACGTATGAATAGCAAAATACGCGTATGAATAGTAAGTTAGTGAATAGTGACAGGTGAATTGTAAAAAAGCGTATGAATAGTAAAAACATTTGAATAGTAATCCAGTGAAAAAATGCTCAGAATATAGAAATTAATCATACTCAAAGTGTATAATGATGATTTAAACCCTTAATAGCAATATATTTATGAGTATTCATCAGCAATATGGTGCCAATCCTAATGACGCATTGCCAAGACTTAACAGCATGAATACTCTTCAGTATTTTTACCATAACTTTGCGCACGGGTGTCCGATTAAGGGAATTGAATAGTCCACTCAAAGCCAAGAAGAAGAGCTATAATTTTTGTGCTTTCACCTAAGCTGAATCTACCAAGAAAAGGTCAAAATTTTGCTTACAAGTTACGCCTATTTTGCTCCAATCACCTTCACCTACAAAAACATAAGAATAATATTAAAATGACACTAATTTCTAACAATTATTGCTATGAAGTGCACAAATAAGGGTTAAATGATAAACATGTCATGCACTTAACACCCGTCTTTTTCTTCCACACGAACATACTTACTATAAAAGCTCCACATCCTGCAAATGTAACCCTCTTTGCTTTTGACTTTCTCCCCTTCCTATTATAAAATTTCTCCCTAGTTTTCCCATCCTACTATACTTTTGGCCTTTTCCTATTAAAATGGAAGCTTGCATGCACAAACCCACTTCAAAATTGAGGATACCATGGCATGTGAGCCTAGGAATGGTGTTAAGACTATCCAACATTGACCTAGACGTGCCACATTATCAATTTCCCTCTAAGATAACAAAAAAATTGGTAGAAATGACTCAGGTAGGACGCATATCACGAGGTAGAGGAGTTTATAATGGCATAAGTTGAGCGAAGGGACCATTTTAGGACAAAATGAAAAACTAAGGGACTATGGATGGATTTTACTCCTTATATTACAAATAACTCTCACCTTTTTCATCGTGAATCCCATGTTAAGGTAGAAAAGTATTTGTTTTGATTAATTTCACTTTTATTAGAGAAATTAAAATTTACTGTGATTAATTTCACTTTTGTGTGGTTAAAAGATACTGCAGGACCATATTCAATAATCTATAGGGGATGGTTTTACAATTTGGGTTTAGAAGGGTGCACAACTCCTGGGTATTTCCTTTTCTTATCTATGTTCTGTTGTAGAAAACGTTCACAAGGATCCAAATCTTCGAGTTTGGACCTATATGATTCATAAGAACAATATTGGAACTACTTTATACCCCAACATTTGTTTCCTTCCCAAATCATTCACCTATTTTGTAGATCTCTCCTTTCTATCCTCTAAATGCATAAGATTATATTGTTTAGCGAGGCAATGCTTTGGGCTTCTTAACTGGGAAGCAAGGTTATAATCTTCAGCTACGAAAAAACTCAAAATGTTTATTAACTTCTGTAAAACCCAAGCAGTTGCACCTATCTTCATTAGGGGTGATCAGTATTCGGTTTAAATCAAAAAAATTGAAAAACTAAAATAATTTTTTAATTCGGTAATTTGGTTCGGTTTCAATTGAAACCAAATATAACAAAAATTTCAATTTCGGTTTTGGATATCGGTGAATTCAGTAACTGAATTAACCAATTTTTTATTATTAGTTTTTTTTCAATTTTTTCATAGACAATAAAGCTACAAACCAACCAAAATTAGCTTGGATTCTTACTTTCTTTCTTTCCATAGACAATAAATCTTTTATATTGAATAGAATTTAAAAGGAAAAACAATGTCTCTCTCTCATATAATCCCACTCCCATTTTTTTTTTGTTAATTCGGTTTGGATCAAACCAAACCAAAATATTTTAGTTTGGTTTAAGTTCGGTTTTATAGGCTAATTCGGTCTATTTGGTTTTTTATCATCCAAAACTGTAAACCGACTAATTCGATTTGGTTTAAACCAAATGATCACCCTTAATCCTCCTAGAATTCCAACTGGTAACATCAGTGATCATACTTTAATCTAGGGATGTCAATGGGCCAAGTTTGGAGTAGGTAGAGTTATTCCCAAACATTTCTCGCAATATAAGAGACCCACCCGAACCCTTTCTACAACCAATAGTGAGTATAGTTTCTTTACCTAAACTCTCCGCCACATGTTAGGACAGGTAGGGTTGAGTATTATACCCACAATACTGTCACAAATGATTCACATAATAGAAAATAAATTTAAAATAATAACTACTATTTTGTTTGCTTTACTAAAAGTTTAACACAAAAACAAACGAAGCATTTGCTAATTGTTCAAGATAAGCAACAAAGTTCATCAAGGATGGGATAAGCAACAAAGAAATGCAGTATAAATAGGGATGGAGTTATGACTTTTAGGGATTTTGAATTAAATCTAATCCCTAACCCTCATCGTACCTGACTAGTATATTTATAAAAATTACCCGAACTAACCAAACCTTGCACAATTGAAAAAAAAAAATGCTTGTGGTCCAGGTTGAAATTAACATCCTTAGTTCAAGCTAACAGATTTACCATTTGTTCTTTTAGCAACCAGAAACTTAAAGATTTTGACTGAAAAGTTTGGTACAATTTGAAAAAATGGAAGGTTTAGGTAGGTAAGAAGGTAAATTGCAATTGATGGGGCATTGCTTGTTAACAATTTTCCTATGCTAAAAATGCAGCCTTAGCCCAAATCTATAATTACATTTGCAAATTAGTCATCAATCTCTTTTTAATTGTATATTGGCCCAAACATTAAAGTACATTATAGTCCCTAACCTTGCAAAATCTGTTAACTCTAACATAAAGTAGAATAAAAAATTTTAAATTTGAATTTGAACTGTTTAATAATTGTGTTTTAGTAAATGTAAATTTTGTTATAATTTTTTGTATAGTTATTGGAGCATTAAAGTTATCAGTTTTTGCTAACTCTAGATTAGGTTTCTATGCTAACTGATTTTTTCCTGTAGGGCTAGGGAAAACGTAGAATGCCTTAATAAGGTATGGACAAATATACAATAAAACAAAAGTTGAGGCTTGATTTGCAATGGTAATTATAGATTACCAGTTTTTTTCTCCCTGTCTATCTGTCCCCCCCCCCCCCCCCCCCCCCCAAAGATCAATGTTCTTGGCCTGAGTTTCCTCAGTTAATTGTGAGAAGTAATTACTACATGCTGCTATCTATTTCTAGAACAGATTTAATTAAACACATTCCAGTTGTACCTTTTCGGCTGAGATTAATATACTCAAGCCAAGTAACTAATATTAATATCAATTAACAGCCTAATCACTATTGTTTCCACCATTAGGTTCCCGGCCACTAGTACCTGGACCGAAATCCCCACCACACATCCTACCAGAAGCTTAGCCAAAGTTTGTCAGTTAATAAGTTTAGCTAGACTTAATTAATTATCTTTTGTCGTTGCCTTACTAGTTGTTTACTACTCTTTTTCCTATACGTTAACTCACTACACTGACCTTCAAGTTAATCACATTTTTAATCAATCCATCAATTCCTGGGGTTGTTTATCATCCATCGGGTGTACATCATTCCAACCTAGCTTTATTAGCTTAACATTTGTTTATATAATTTGTTTAATTTTGAGATGTAGTTCTAAGATGCATTTATATAGTTTAATATGTACTTGTCTAGAATGAAGATCATTTTATCAAAATTTGAGATACATTTATTTTTTTTTATATTATATCTTTATTTCTGATAGGCATTTATTTAGTTATCTTTAATAATTTCTCCATTATCTTTAGAGTTTCCGTTATCTTTAACAATTTTAGTTAGTGGGAGAACGTGAGACAAATATTCGTGAATTCCTATACTGTGCTACGCTCAGGTTTAATTAATTATTGCTAATAGAGAATAACTTTGTCATCTTCCAGACATGATTGTTGAATAATTCGTCTGAGATGGAAGCATATCCATCATTACTTGGAAAAGAAATTCCTTTCTAATTGTTAATTATTCTAATCAAGATTAATTAATGTTGAGCCCAATTAGAGACAAGGATTAGAGCCGTTGAGAAAAAGCTAAGAGAGAAACGTCTGGGAATGTGTCTATATATATATTTAGTCATTTAAGGAAGCTGCATGTGTGGATTCATCTGTGAAGTTACACATGTAATTACATTTATGTTCATCGACACAATCAACAGAATTATCATCTTCTCATTGTTATTATTATTAGCGGTATTATTATATATTTATTGTCTGAAACAAAAAACACGCATTCGTTTTATTGGCTAATAACTTCTACCACAATGGGCGACAGAACATAATTATGGTGGAAGCATACAAGAAAGCTGTTTTGATCGTGCATAGTAGGATAAAATGTGTCTTAAAATTGTTTGGAAAATCATAAAATGACATTAATAGGTAGGGAGTATGTTTAAAGCTTAATCCTTGTCACTATATTTGTTAAAAAGTGACAAATTCATCACCCAATAAAAAATTTGCACTCTTTTACCATTCTGGTTAAGTTTAAGTTTGCTACACAAGTTTGGAGATTGATTCATTTATGGTGGGGATGCAATGCCTATTAGGAGAGGTCTAAACCGAGGAGATCCATCAAGCGATATACAACATACAGTCATGGCGTCACATATGTTCCCAAAAGCTTAAGCTATTGGGACAAGAGACCACAACCATATATATGTATCTCACTTGGGAGATTTACCAACCATGTGGGATAAGTCACTTGCATCCTCAACAATCTCCCCCTTAAAAGTGACTTCCCTAAGGCAAACATGATCACCATACTCCCCCTTGAGTGAAAGCCTCGACGCGCCAGGAGGATACTCAACTACGAGCACACACATCAAAAGCAAACTCTTCTTACGCCGTCGCATCGTGGGAGTCACAAACGCTCTTGGCAATCATGTGGGTGAAGCAGCACATGATTCTCAACACTTTGCATCATCAAACGAGTATCGGACTCCGGCAGCACTAGCGTCGTTCCCAGCCAACCCATCGGCTCTAATAACCCTTGTTGGGGGAGGTCTTAACCGGTGAGATCCATCAAGCGAGATACAACATACGGTTATTGCCTCACACATGTTCCCAAAAGCTTAAGCTATTGGGACAAGAGATCACAACCATATATATATATCTCACTTAGGAGATTTACCAACCATGTGGGATAAGTCACTTGCATCCTCAACAATGCCGCCATTCTCGAAGGTATATTGCAACTCCTTAATCAACCTTCGTTTGTAGCGAGATGCTAGTAACAATGCTTGGAAACTATGGGACATTACAACAAAGGCAACCCTTTGGACACTGTGGATGGCTCGGAACAAGCTCATGTTCAACAACACGTTACCCAATATTTTGTATATTGCTAACTCAGTGAATCGTACTTTTAGATATCAAAGAGGTCAAGTCTATGTTCGTTTCAATTAGAGGAATGGTGCTTAAACCCTCTTTTGTCTTAGTACTTGTTCAAGTACTTGTGCAATAGGGTTGGATTCTTGTTTTCTAACAGTTCGTGCATTTTTTATACCTGGTATGTTTCTCACCTGCTTGTTGGCTCTTTATAAATATATATTTATCTGAAAATTCAGGGAAAAAAAACATTTGCACTATTTTAATCTAATCTTTTTCATTGCCGATGAAAAAAACATCCTTCGCATTTTGGTTGAAAAACATACATTGCCTCATTGGTATTTTTCTTTAACATTTTTCCTCTAACCAATTCGAGTTCAGATCATTACACTTTTTCTGGTTGTGATCCAAACATACCATAAGAAAAAAAATCATTATGGTACACTGCTGTTAAGAGTTCTGTTTTAAGTTACATAACAAATTTACATTGTAAACAATGAAAATAAAATAGGGTAAAATAGAATTAATTAAATTAGTTGGCAATTCATTTAAATTTAAATTTCATTTTACACACATTTTATTTTTATTTCAAATTTTTTACTTTGAGTTTCATGTGTATAATTGTACTTTATTCACACTACAACATTGATGTAAAATAGCAACTGTCATCCCAATTAATAGGTGGTTGTTATTTGACCTTTTCAGTAGCTGAAAGAGCCAATCAAGGTTCAATTATCCAAAATCTAATCTCTATAAAGTAAAAACTAAGTAGCAACTGAAGTGTGTGACTAAGAAGTCAGTTGCTAAACTAGTGACTGACCCTTTCAGTCGACAACAAATGACTAAAAGTCAATCGTTGGATTATGGGTTGAGGGTTTATTTAATTATTTTTATGTAATTAGATATTTTAATAGAGTTTATCCAAACAAAGAGAACCCTTCAATGCTGACATGAGTCATAGCCTAAAAAGTTTATAATAGAGTGTAAGAAGAGCATAGAGCACACCAGAAGATCTCCACAATGAGCCTTTTCATGAGCTTAATAGCGTATTTGCTAAGGGAAGAAACTTCTACTTTCTGGATCAAATTCCCACGGTTAGAGGATTTTCTTTCTTCTCGAGCTCAATCATTAACAACAATAATTAATATTGATCATATCCATGAGAATACTTTAAATGGGCTGAACAAATAAAAATGTCTCTAAGGGGCTGCTAGAACTATGGGCCTTAACCCAATATGGTATCAAGTTCAACTCCTCAGATTGCGTAATCATTTTAGAAGGAAAAAAAATTACAATAGTAGAGAGAAAAACTTAAGGGAAAAGAAATCTTTGATTCATCTATTCTATTAGTGTTCTACAAGGATAATAATAAGCTATTATGCAATTTCTATGTCATAAGAATTAGGATGCTGTTGCTTGATTGGGTATGAATCCTATGTCTCAATGACAATGGTTCTTTCTCCTTGCCTTTAGAGCTTTATTTGGTGATATGGTCTTCCACACTGGGCTCTCGAATTACTATGATTGACTTTTGTCTTTGTTCAACTAGTCGATCTTACAGTTAGCTAGGCTTAACCATTACGCTCATCAAAACATACAGAAAGTGTGGAAGGGTATAATGTACCATTGTGTTAAGGCAACAAAGGGATCCAGTGCTGAATACAATTTAACTTTGGTGGCTTTTCTGGTAATTGGTTAGTGATGTTTTGATGAGTGTTCACAGGATTCCGATGGAAGTGATGTGTTTTCATTTTGTTTTAGGGTGGATGGTTAATGTAGACCCCTTAATGGAATGTGTCTATCATTGTTTGTTAGTTAAGGAAAATTTTTACTTAATACACACACTACACCCTTACTTTACATTATTTATAGTTTTACGATCATTAAAAAATGCGCCTTACTTTTTTGGTCTTTCCAAAAACACTTATTGATTATTTTTGGCATCTTCTCCTCCCTTCCATCAATTTCCTCTATTGACGAATGTTACGGTTAACACATTGGTTCACGACCATGATAATCATTGTGATTCCTTTGCAACTTATGAATCCTGCCACTACCACCCTAAACATGTGCCTAACCACATACAAGAACTTGATTTAAGCCTTCAAGTTGAAGGTTTAGGAGATACTTTCAATTTCTTTGTTTTTCCTTTTTAATCAATGCTTGTTGAATAAATTTTTGTCCAATCAATATTTGTTTGAGTTTGGTTTTTTTTTTGTCTTGCATTTCTCTATCAAGTACTCTCTATTTCCTTGTTTTTTTTATACCTGGTTTCAACCCATGCAGTTATGTTGAATGAATGCTTGTTAAGCTTGGTGCTTAAATCTTGTAATTGTCAATTCTAGAATGTTAAAGCGTGTTATTGGCGGTACTTGCAACTGCTTGTTTTGCTGATTAAGTAGATTTTTTTTAGCTTGTGATCATTCTTTACCTTTGAAGTTTGATTTGACTCTTTGATCTTGTTTGAATTAGTTGATTTAATCATATTAGAGCAACTTCTTGTGCAAGCAATTACTTGTTCTGTAAATTGAAGTTGTAGAATCATGATTTTGTGTCGTAGAGGAATTTGCTTTTTATGAACCAAAAGAACAACAATACCAATTAAAACACAAGAAGTATACCGGTAACAACAAGTTCAATTGAAGGAAAAACAATTTGGAGTGAATGAATAGCAATATCAAGCTAATGAACTCTAACTGTGAAGAAACAACAATGGGTGGGTAAGGGAGACAAGATCCAACTTTGGTGGGAAAAAAGGGTAGAAGATAGGCCTCTCAAAGGTTAAGGATGTGAAGGTGGCTGAGATGGAGAATTAGGTAGAGAATAGATTGCTTTGGTTTAGTAATTGAAAGAGGGAGCCTAGAGGAAGAGAAAGAACAGAATTGGAATGGATGTTACAAGTGTTTGATGGAATATAGGTTAAAGCTAATATTCCAGATACAATGCAATGAAGCTTAGGCAACAGAGGAGACTTCTTGGTAAGATCCATATCCTGGCAGGTGAACGTCAGGAATGCTGCAGATATTCATTTTTCAAATGTATTTTCTTGGAACTAGTGGGTGCCATTAAAAGTGATCCTATTTGCATGGAAAGCCACGCCAAAAAACCTTCTGATGAAGGTGAACTTGGTAAAAAAAGGTGTTATACAGCAAGACATGAAGTTGCCCTTTTTGTCAGATGTATGTCAAAGATGAGGAGAGCTTGCTATGTCAGTGTGATTTTGCTAATCAAGTCTGGACAACTATATTCAGGTGATGGCCTGTTCATATCATTCAAGATCATTCGATCCTTGCTTCATTATCTCATTGGGCTATAAAGTTTTCATCAATATAAGTTTGGGGAGCTTGGCTGATGGTAACATTAACAACTCTTCGGCTTATATGGAAGGTTAGAAATTGCAAGTTGCTCAACATCAAGGATGCTTCAGTAAGTGCATTAGTCTTTAAAATCCATTTTTTTCACATTTATGGCTTTCAAATAAAGGGAATTGGTATAAAGTTTCTTTATTTGAGTGGTGTTCTAGTCCTTTATTAGCTTTAGAGAATTGGTGTTGGCCTATGATTTTGCATTAACTGGTGCTACTACTCTTATTGTACCTCAGTTTGTATTTTCTTACTTGGGTGTTAAGGGACATATGGTGTACGACAACACTAGTTGATTTGGTGTATTCCTAGACTTGTATTTCCAGCTTCTTATTGGTCATTTTTAACATATTCTTGAAGTTTTGTTTAAAAAAAAAACCCAATGACTAAAAAAATAAAATATTAGTTAAATAAGCATTAAACAAATAAAATAAATAGCAATCTTGACCAAATGAACAATAGTCATAATTTTGGTAAATAAACAACAATATCAGCTAAAAGAACAACAATCTTAGGTTAGAACAGTTAATATCAACCAAATAAAGTAAACAACAATATCTATGAAATGAACAAGAAATGGCATTTTCAATAAATATCGTGAAATACTCCACTATACATATACACACACTCACATCATTGTTCTCTAAGCTCTGCCACTGATGTTCCACAAAAACAAAATTGTTATTGCCACATGTGTTGTTCCTTTCATATCAATGCTGTTCTAAAACAATTGGTGCTTATTTACAATGAATTGTTATTCATTTCAAAACAATTATTCTAGATTGTTGTTTTTTTCGCAGTAAATGTTGTTTCATTCATAGGAATTTTGTTGGTCCATAAAATATTGCTCCAAACACAATAGTAGTCTTGTAATTAGTAGCTTATTGATGGAATATAATGAAATGTTACTTTATATATATATATATATATATATATATATATGCAAACAACATTCATTAATATATACGCAAACAATATATTTTCCAGGTTCTATCACATTTGATCCCACAAACCTATTGTTTTTTTCTTTGTGAAATAAATATTGTATTATTCATAAGAACTTGGTATTCTATAAAATATTGTTCATTTCATGCCATTAACAGATAACTTATTCTTGTAGTATCAAATGAAAAGAAAAAGAATTGGATCAAACAAAATATTCTAGATAAGCGAGAATAAATCTAGAATATAGAACTCTCAAATAACTAAAATAAAGCCCAAGTCAAGCTGATAATAACCAAATAATGCTAGAATCAATTAGGCATTAGAGGCCTAAAAAAAAACTATTTATAAAAAAGAAAATACCTACTTATAAAAGTTAAAAAAAAAATAAAGACTAACTTTATTTTATGTAATCGCCTTCATATTTGTTAACAAGCATCGGCACATCCTAATAGAGCCAAGATTCTGGTAAACTCAAGAAAGGACTTAGATTGATCGTCACTATCCGCCTCCGATTGAAGATCCACCATGTGAGAGTCTCAAATCGCTCTTAAGTATCAAGATTTAAATGTAATTGCATCTACCATAAAATTTGATAAGTGATGTCGTATAAGGTTAGTCAAGTAATAAAAGTAATAAAAAAGAACCAGTCAGATATAAATTAAGGTCCAAATCTGGTCGAAAATGGTGGATAAGAATGGGGGAGACGCTAGATGAAAATTGGAGAAGGCAGAGCTTTTATATTTTTGTAGAATGTAATTAGCTGATTGGGATTATCTAATTTAAATGACTTTGAATATAAGATTAAGCTAATTGGTTTGTATAATTCAATTGCACTTAATTGTAATTAGGAAGAAATCAAGAATTTTTGTGCTTCATGATTCGGGTGTGATTGTTGTGTTCATGTTAGGTTTGTTGGCTCAAATCCAATAAGCTTAAGGATTTTTGTTTGTTTAAGATTTTATGTTAGTTTTCTTATTTATTTAGGATTTAGGTTTCTTATTTTGATGTAATTTTCGTTTGTATGTGACTTACAAAAAGACTTGTCATATTAAGGTTTTCGAGTATGAAAGAAAAATCAATTACTATGAAAAAGCAACATGTGAAGGTTTAGAAGAGAAAAAAGGTCTGGAGGCCAAAGAGGGGTAGGCAAAATTTTTTTTATGATTCTCAATGATTGCAATTGTATAAGACTAAGATTAAGGAGTTATCAATAGAATATAGATGATCCATTAGCTAGCACAAGCACTAAGGGCATATCTCTACAGTAATCTCTGTTTTTTATTTGAATGAATTTATCTCATCTGTAAATGTAGGCTAGTTAAGAGCCGAGCCATATTAAATTTATGTATACTTGCTAGATTATGTTTGTGATTCTATTACACATAATTGGTGATTGGAGAATTTTTCCTAACAAGTGGTATTAGAGCTTAGTTTGATGTTGGCATAGTGGAGCATATAGTTCGATACTTGGCATAATAAAGCATTTGGATTGTTTGGTGGAGCCTTGGAAAATTGTTCTAGAAATATTTGACAATGGATGCGGCATAGTACCGACGGCTCGGTACAAGTTTGAAGATTGAGTATTTTGTTCGTATGTGGTGATGCTCATGATGTTGATGTTTGTGATCATTTCCATTTATTATTGTGTTCATGTCTAAATGGTATTTGTTGTTTATAGTCATGATTGTTTGTTCGTGGCTGTCATCACATTTGCTCATGTCTGGGAGGATTTAAGGTTAGGTAGAGATTGTTGGAATTGTTAGCTCAAATCCAAGAAGCTTAAGAATTTCAGTTTGTTAAGAATTTAGTGTTAGTTTTCCTATTTGTTTAGGATTTGATTTTTCTTATTTTGATTTGGTTTTGGGATTATGTGTGGCCTATAAAAAGATTTGTTATGTCAAGGTTTTAAGTATGAAAGAAAAATCAATTATTGTGAAAATGACAATATATGAGACTTCAAGGAAAAAAGGTCCAGAGACCAAAGAGAGTTAAGACGAAAAACTTTTTGTAATTCTTATATCTTGCAATTGTATAAAGTCAAAATTATGGGAATATCAATAGTATGTAAGAAATTCATAGACTAGCATATACACTAAAAGCATATCTCTACTGTAATCTTTATATTTTGTTCGAGTGGATTTCTGTCATCTGTAAGTATAGATTAGTTAAGAACCGATCCACGTTAAATTTGTGTGTACTTGCTGGATTATATTTATTGTCCCACTATACATGATTGGTACACTTTAGCAACCCCTAATAAGAATACCAATCTCTATTATTCAAAATCATTGTTAAATTGGGGGTGTTCAAAATCTTACTAGATATAATCAATGCTATATACTAGCCTTACCTTTTACTACTTGCCACATCACATTGTTTTTTTTTTTGTACGTTACCATTGTTTTATGCTGGTGAAATGAGTACTAAGTTTGCTACATGTAGAGTTGTAAGCAAAAACGTTCGTTTATTTAGTTAAAATAAGGTTTTATATTTATTTAATATAAATGAATGAATACAAACAAAGTGTTGCTTGTTTCTCTATGTTCATGAACATTCGGTTAATGTTCTTTTATATTCACTCTTTAATTGTCTATTTACCCATTTTTTTTATTTTTACATATAAGTTCATATATTCATAATAATTTATTTTTATTCATTTATGTTTGTTTATATTATCCGCTAATTGCAATTTTTTTATATTGTTTGGGAATATGTTCACTTAATAGTCTTTAGGAACACGTTCATCTTTTTCAATGTTTAGTTCACAATACTGTTATTGTTATGAATGAACACAATAAACAAGAGCACACTCATTTATAAACAAACGAATACAAACAAGAGAACACGGCTAAATGTTCGGTTTGTTTTCAGTCCTTGCCATTGGCTTTGCTTTCTTGCAAATGAAATGGATCACAACTAGAGGAAGGAAGTGGGTCACAACTATTGCGCCCGACATCGAACTTTGAACTAAACGAGACGGCCCAACAAACAAATTATTCTTCAGGCCTGCCGTTTCTATAAGAAATTTGTGACAATGCCTTCACAATCTTGATAGACAGAGAACTAATTCAACCTTTTCCGGTGGTACGTATGAGAAGCCAAATTGGGCTGAATTTCAATAAATAAATACACAACTTCTAAATGACAAGATGACCCAATATTTAGACTGTCAAATGTAATGGGGCCTCCTAAATTCAATAGGGCCTATTATTATTTCATAACTCAAATCTGCCCGTTAATATATGGGACCATTGCACTATCACTGCTCATTTTGAAAACTCAGTATTCTAGCCATTTCAACCTGCACCTACGGACATTTTTCAGAAAGATACATATGTTTTGCAATTTTTCCTTTTTTCAGGCTAGGAAAAAAATATTGAAAAGAATCATTTTTATATAAAAAGACCGCAAGTACTTCTGAGATTTTTAAGTATTTAGAATCTTGATTAAGTAGATAAAATATAAAGATCATCACTTTTTAGAAAAGTTTTGTCAAATTGGAACTTCCTACTGACTTTCAGGAGAATTTATTTTTCAATAATGATAAGGAAAACAATAATAATTGCTGAACCAAAACGCCTCTGTTTTCTTGAAATTGAACTGGTAGTAGATTATTTATCTCCAGAATGACTTCAAAAGGCCATATTCAATTTCGTCTTATTCTAGTCATGGGCCTCCTTGCCTCCTGGATGTGCATTGGGCCTCTGATAGCTGGGTGAGATTTCACACCACATAAACGTGGGCCTTTGCCTATAGGCCATATTTCAGGCGTCTTGATTCAGTCTCTGGGCCTTAAGAGTCTAAGCTCCAAAATTGAAATGCAACAGGTTCCAACCCTTTAGTTGTTCTTTTCCCCCAAAAAATTGCTATTTTAACTGGCAGTTGTTCCTTGCCTTGACTTGCTGCTAGAAATAATAAATTTCACCTAGAAAAGCAAGGTGGAAAAGGCACCAATTGCATATATGGCCCTAAACTTTCATCGAATTAACAGCGAACCATAATTTCTTTCACTCTAGTTGTTGAATATTATTGGTGTTCCTGCCTATCATATCCTGGTGAAAAACTAGAACTGAATCTTTTGCACCATTCTAGAGCTCTAGCGAAAATTTTCAGACCAATGTGAAGCTATCTACACATTTATTTCATTTAGTAAATTGTTCGTTAGTGACTTTGCCTCGGTGTCCCCCAGACAAGGTATGATCTGCTGTACGTACTGGGGATCAACTTGCACTGTTTTGTTGATGTGTGCAGTTGATAAATGATGATGGTTAGAAAGATTGGTTGGAGCAGAATTGTTTGACCTAATGATGATGTTTATGATGCTAATTGTAATTAGTGTGTGTTTAGGAAGGGTTCAGGTCATCAACAACATACTGATCGTAGCAAGATTCAGACAGATGGAATCGAATCAAGACAGAGCTGGAAATTAATTAAAGGAGGTAGCGTTGCGTTGCTCGTGGCTTGTCACTCTCTATCCACCTACTCTTGTTGGCACCACATACCCCCAACTTGCGATTATGTAAATATATGTGTCTTCTTCTTCACCTTCATCGGAATAACAAATAGAGAGAGAGAGAGAGAGAGAGAGAGAGAGAGAGAGAGAGAGAGAGAGAAGAAGTCCCTTTGGATTCTTTCGGCTCCATTAATTGATTAGTGTGCTTTCTTTTCCTGCTTTATATGCATTAATAAATTCAACTCTTGTTTATTCCATTTAGTTATAAATTTAAGCCTAAAATGCCCGGCCCCTTGCTGAGACTTTTTGTTATATATGTATATATCTATCTTTGTTTACTTTAGTGTTTAGGGTTCCTATTCCTCTTTTTCTTTTAACAGCGAAAGAGCTTTTATTTTATTTAATAAGTGGTGAGCATGGGGTCCTATTCCATTGATTTAATAAATTCATATATATACAATCAAGTATATCTATCTCTCACAAGGAACCCAGATGAGCAAAAGCTTAGCTGAATTTAGGATTTTAAAAGACTGGACCTAGAAAAGCTAATAAAGAAGTGCTGTCCTCATTATCAGCAGCATGATGTGCTTCCTCTTCCCTTGCTTAATTAAATTATAAATTGATGAGATTAATGATGATTAGGCAAGACTAGCATTTCCTAGTTCCGTGGTTATCATTAGCTTCCCCTTGTGACCTACAGTTTGCTGAATATATTTATAAATATTTATTGTTTATATATAACTCTGTGGTTGGGAAGTATTTAATTACTGTTGGAACTGATTATATTTTGCTTATCTTATTGTAGAAGTTAAAGAATGGAAGAAACAATATATAAAGATGAAATTCATACTCTTTATCTCCATCTTTTTTGTTTCATTACCATAAGAATTATCATGCATCTTATTTTATTAGTAAGGGTTCAAATCCTGACTTGTATTTGATGGAGCTTAAATTTGTTTTAACAAAGAAAAGATGTAGCTTAAGTTCCTCTATTTGACTTTGCTTATGGGTTAACATAAACAGATGGAGCAACTTTTTTGGGCTAGAAATTTAGCTAAATCAAAGGAAGGACCATAACATGTGCTAGTTATCTTAATTCGCGCGCGTGCATCAACGTACAGCACATTGAAAGTCGAAGAACTGAAGAGTCTTGATTAATGAATTAGGAGGCTAAAACTTAATTAATCAGAAGAGTAGTGGACCACAATAGAAAATGGTGATCATTTTCACACTACTAATCCTCCTTCCTCGGTTCCCTGTTATCTTTCTCAGAACCACATGGAATGGGGGAGTTGGGTGCCTAGAAGGAATAAACCCCAAAAGGCCACATGGAAATGCATTGAGGTTTGGGCAGCTTCAATGGCACTTGCCCATGTGACCCTCTAATTTCTTCTCTTCCTTCCTCTTCTGATCAAACAAAAGAGTAGAAGAATTACAATTTACACTTGGCAAGCTGTGAGTGGTGACTAGTTCCCAACACAAACACACACACACACACACACACACCTAAACTGATTCAACAAGCACACAAATTGCAATTGGGTTCATGTGATTTGATGTGATACCCCCACGCCAGCAAATTCCATGCACTGCAAACACAATAAGTTAATTGGCAAGAGATAATTAGAGCCTTTTTCATTATCCAACACGACTTTGGCTACATAAACAGTTGGTGGAGGATAGGGGAATGAAAAAGAATTAAGTAGAAAATCACTAATTGCTACACACATATATATATGTAGGCATGTGTAATACCCAAGGTTTATTAAGCAGTTTTTTTTTTTGTTCGCTTTTTACAGTACACTTTTCACTTTTTTATTTTGAACAGCAGCAAACAAATATATTACTTATAAAATAAACTTTTTATATGGAAGTCCACTTTTGAAAGGACTCTAAACACTCTAAACAGGTTTCATTCACCCTTTAAATTTATATATAATTAAGTTATTAAACCAAGCTAATTAACTAAGATATAACAGTCAAAGGGAAAGATGAGATATAATATAATTACCATCAATTGGATACTGCACAATCATTAGTTTGCTTTATAGGTCTGGAACAACATCATTACTAGAAATAAATTTGTATTCCTCTACTAGTGTGATAAATATATACATTTGTTCCAGATTAATCAATTGCAATTTGGTTCGTGGTTAATTAACTTAGTATATGAACCGATGAAAAACAAAATCCTGTTGGCAATTCTTTCTTTTCTAATGCTTTTATATTAATGCTTCTATACGTTGAAGGAAGCTAAGCTAGCTATAGTTGGCATCCAAAAGATTCAACACAGTTTACCAATGACAAACAAATATACTAGTGCACTATTTTATATTATGATCCAAACAAAAAGTACTATGTATATACATGTTGCTGGTTGATTTATAATTTGCATTTGGTAATGATCCCTATGATAAATTAATCATTAGTTATATTGCAATGGCACGCCAATTACATGTTGTGTCTCTCAAGTTGAAGCCAAAGGAGGTCTTGTGTTCCTATTATGGTAACATAGTACTAGGGCTTGTAACATGTTAAGCTAAAGTTTCCACTCCTTATATAAGAAATTGGGTGTCCTCCTCCTGCGCCTTCATATATATATGGACACGAGTGAAATGGACACATAAAACCTCAATGTTGAATTAATCGGTACACATAATCCCTTGAATTGGTTTCATGAGACACATAAGTTTGAATAGCGTAAGTGTGTGTATGGGAAACCTATTCCAATACTCCTAACCATTTATCCTGCATTAATATGAGATTTTTTTACATATATTTTAAAATCATTTTTTTAAACCTCATACATCAATCTTTTAAAAATTCTGGGTGAAAGTAATCATTTTTAATTTGACTCCATCTCTTTTGAAAGAGATTCCTCAATCCATTGCATCTTAATTCCTATCTTTTTAAAACCTCTTGTAACACCACTTGGCCAACAATAAATCCTATTGTAATTGTCATTATAAATGTTATGTAAACATATTAATGGTCCTTTTTTATGATTTTAATGCTAATAAATTCATGATATTAATTGTTTCAATTTTGCAAGATTTTATTTTAGGCACCTATGTTCCCGGCCTTCTTATTAGCTTACTATTAACAATAAAATAATGTAATTTTTCCTAATAATATAATTTTTGTTGCTTTCCTTTGTTGAATAGCTTCACTTGTATATTTTAAGGAATATTTAATTACACTCTTATACTTCGAACATAAATTACCTCCATGTCCTCATTTTCTTTACTCTGGTAAACTAAGTACCTAACCAATTTCCATTTAGATATTTTGGCTAGTTCAAGTGAATTAAATTATGAACACTTATTAACTATTGGCTACTTTTCAGATCTATTTGGATTTACCTAATAAATTTTACATATATGGTCACTCATCCTCAACCCAAATATAGGACCAATGCATAATTTTAGATTGATTTATAGTTTCATTTTTTTTTCTAACTTTTAGAGAACCAAACACCTTTAGTTACAAGCTATAATTGAATGATATTAAATTAAATGATTTGTAACCTCTAACCAGTAAATTGAGAAATTGTAAGCTACAAGTATTTTTTTTTTAACGGCCAAAGCAAAGATTTATTAAAGAAAATAAAAAGTATATAACACTAGCCAGTAGGAAGCTGGACCAAATACGACCAGGTACAAACCAAAATCCCTTCACCTGATCAAATTTGCTATAAACAACAATGGGTTATGACACCACTCATACCAAGAACAACTTAATTTCAAGGACATATTAACAATCCAAAGAAAAGAAGTACTCTGAATTGAAGAAAAAACTTCTCTCAAATGCAAGACCTTGTCCTTGAAAATAAGTTCATTCCTAGCCTTCCAAATAGCCCATGCCGAAATGATAAGTGTAGCTTGCCAAGCTTCGACTCACTCATTTCTCATGTATATAGCTAGCCTTGATTGAAGAATCTCAACTAAATTTTGAACAGACGGATCACCAACCTCCCACTAGTCGAAAACCAAGCTCCAAATTTGTCTAACGCAAGCACATCTTACTAGAATGTGACCTGTATCTTCAATGTAGCTATTACAAAATGGGCAAATAGAGCTTTAGATGATGACACCTCTGAGCACTAGGTTTGACCTTGTTGGATAGCTCTCCAAGTGAAAATATTAAGCTTCAAGGGAACAAGTCTGCACCAACATTCTCAGATATTTTGCTTTTTTAACATCATAAAAGCCTCAAATGCCTACTGCCCATTTGATTTTATCCTCCTTGGAAATGTTTAACTTGACCGATTGAATAAAATGCAAAAGATTGTTAAATTCTCCAACTTCCCTTCAACGCAAGTCTCTTCTCCACTTCCACTCCCACCTCCAAACATCACCTCCCAAAACCTCATCGCGCAAACCTTGCTCAACTTATTTAATGAAATGTTGAAAAACCTATGAAATTTTGACTCAAAGCTTCCATCCCTTACCCAATTCTCTTTCCAAAACTCAATCTTATCTCCCCTGCCTAACTCCTACTTAAATGACTCACTAAAAAGGAATCCTAATTTATCAATCTATCCTCCAATTTTAATAATATTGCCCCATATTTTCCCAAACCTCCTCTACACCTGATCACCCAAAATACCTCCTTTTGGGCCATATAGACTCACTACCAAGCTTCTTCACAAGGAACCCTCTTCATTTACAAGTCTCCACTACTATTTTCCTAGTAGAGTAAGGTTTTCTTACAACCCGCCTATCTTCTCATTCACCAATATTTTATTCCATGAAACCCATGCTATTTTCCTACCCGACCTAAAACCACTTCAAAAGAAATTCATTTTTAATTTTTCAAGGGTATTTAAGACACTCATAGGGGTTCAAAATAAAGAGAAGTATAAAAGAGGGAGACTAGAAAGCATCGACCTCAACAAAGTAACTTTTCCTCCAATAGATAGTAGATTCGCCTTCCAGGAACTAACTTTATATTTAAATTTATCAACCACTGATTTCTAGGATTTCACTCATTTTGGATTAGGACCTAATGGTAAGCCTAAATAAATAAATAGGAGCTTCACTACTACACAATTTACCTCCCTAGTTGCAACTTCCATTTCCTCTTTACAAACACCAATACCATATACTTTGCTCTTTGCCATGTTGATTTTCAATCCAGAAATTAACTGGAAAAGAATAAGTATCCTCTTCAAGTTGATCAAATTATTATGATTCCAATCACCAATGAATAATGTATTATCGGCGTACTGAAGATGAGTTAGAAAATACTCTTTAGACCCCACATTCACCCCATGAAAAAACCCTTTCTCCACTGCTTCTTAAACCATAATGTTTAAAACCTCTGCTACAATTAGAAAAAGAAAAGGTGAGAGGGGATCACCTTGTCTCACGCCTTTTTCCATGGAAAATTCTGCTGTTGGGCTTCCATTCACTAACACTGAAACAATAGCAGAAGAGAGGCACTCTAAAAACCATCTTTTCCATTTGTATCCAAAACCCAGTTATTCCATTGAATCGAAAGCTTTCTCAGAATCCAATTTGAAGAAAAAAGCTTTCCTCTTGTTGTAAGATAGATAATCAATAACTTCATTTGCTACAAGCAACCCATCAAGAATTTGCCTCCCTTTTATGAATATTGTTTGTGTCTCACGAATTAAACTCCCCATGACCAATTTCAACCTCTCTGCTAGGATTCTAGAGATGATTTTATACAAGCTCCAAACCAAGCTAATTGGTCTATACTCTTTCAGGCCAACCAAGTTGGATGTTTTGGAAATAAGGTTAAAAAAGATGCATTACACCCCTTTTCAAATTTTCCATGTTTCTCAAACTTAGCCATAAAGTTGAAGATATCTTCTTTAAGAATATCCCAAAAATACTTGAACAAATTAAATGAATAGCCATCTGATCCGGGAGTTTTTCCCCCTCCATAATTCCATATTGCCGCCTTTATCTCTTCTTCATAAATGGGTCTTTCCAAGAAATTTCTTTGTTCATCGTCAAGCCTATAGAATTTGTTGCTTCTCAATATTGATCTGCATTTCATCTCCTCCTTGAAAATAGATTTGAAATATCCAAAAACATACTCCTTGACTTGATTAGGATCGTTCTTCCAAATTCCATTGACAAGAACACCATTAATGCGATTCTTTTTCAGCCTTCCTCTCAATGTTGCATGAAAGTATTTGGTGTTATCGTCGCCTCCCTTAACCTGGTGAACCTGAGATTTTTTCCTTAGCATGCTATCTTTGAGTTCCATAGCCTTGTTTAGCTCTTTACTACAAATGAGCCTCATTGAGATTTCCTGCTCGCATAGAACTTTTTCTTCTGCCACTCAATCCCATTTCAAAGATTTGTGTTGGTTATTCCAATAAAATAAATTAAAAATTGATTAAGAGGAGATTAAAATTAATATTTTAAATGGAGAAGAAATGTTTAAACATTTCTATAATAAAAGGGGCAATTTACATTATATGCTTTTTTTTTCATTTTTTCTTAATGCATTTGCTATCTACCATCTTAATCAGCCTGTGTGTGTGTGTGTGTGTGTGTGTGTGTGTGTGTGTGTGTATGCCTTCACTTGTTTGTATCTCCTATAATTTTTCTTTTTTCATAAACTTTGATTTTGTATTAATTTTATATATACATTTTGAAGAATTTGATTGATAGCTACAAAGAAAGTTGAATGGTTTTATGTATGGTTTGCATCAATATGACAAGAAACACCATGATTCATATTTCATCTTCACTTGCTCTTGATTTGCAAATATGATAGTTTTGCATGTGTGACTTAGTCAACTTTATTATGCAAGGTTATTGATTTTTTTTTCTAAGCAAGGTCATTATATTGAAGTCAATATTACTCTATTCTTATTTCAAACTCTGATGAGTATTCTATGCCTAAAAAAGGGTAACAATATTGGTTTATGCATTTGATCATGCATAAAAAAAAAATTCTTTAGATATCTATAATCTTTTTTCTTATGGATATTCTTTGTACAAGCTACAACATTAGTACCTCAAAGCAAAGAGCCAATGGCGCGCGAAGCACATGTGGAGCAGACACGGAGAAAAATAAGTGTGGAGGAGAAGCAGCCGAGCTCATTCCCTTTGCTTCCTGGGCCAAAAACAGTGCAGTTTTTCTTTTCAAAATCAAGGATTTGGGGCTTCTTGCTATGCTACTTAACTATAAAAATCCATTTTTTTATAATCTATATAAATAGAAAGATAGATCCATCCATCTATCCCATCTGAGTTCCATTTTTATATATAAAAAAGAATCAATTTCATTCAACGTTTGATTCAAAGAACTGCGCTTAGTCCCCCTGCTCATGAAATGACTCTGCTGCAATGGATGGCAGGGGGTCCGTAGTACCAAAGTGCTGGAGTGATCCAGTAGCCGGGAAGGGGCCTTCGAATGGAGTGGGTCACTCTGGTCTAGAAGCCATGAGCGAGGGCATCGCTCAAGTAGAGGAAAAATTGTGATGAATTTGGCAAATCAAGCAAACCATGTTGGTGATAGATAAGGACTTATGCAATGAGAGGAAGGTGCATCGCTTAAGGTCGAGGTGATGGCAATCAAGAAAGTATCACTACAAAATATATGCAAAATTGTGACTGAAAGTCCAGTCGCGTTTCAGTCATGATATTAACTAGAAGCGATTGCTTTGCAACTGTAGATGGCAGTCGCATTTTTTCAAGTCGTAATTTTATCGCAAAAGAATATAGACTACAAAAAACTACTGAAACCTTCAGTCAAAAATTAGTTAAGAACATTATTGGTTGCAATTAACTAATTCAGTTGCAACAATAAAACTTTTTTTTTAACAAAATATATTATTATTTTATATAATTATTGTTTAGTTAATATTATTTAACTTAATTGGTTATTTATTTCATCTATTATTTAATTAATAATTTCATTAAATTGCTATGAATATTATTTTATTTTAAATATTAATAATAAAATAATCAAATAATGAAATTAAAATTTAAATAAAACACATTTACATTAATATAAAATTTAACATACATACCAAAATATAACATTAAAAAAAATATTCAAAAAATAGATTCAGAGAACAATTCAAAAATTTCAATACAATAGTCATAGTTCAAAAATTTTAAAATTCACAATTTCAAAACTCAGATCTAGAGAAGATCGATGTGGATGAGGTGGATGAGGCCGAGGCGGAGGTAGAGGAGGCCGAGGCAGATGGCGGTGAGGCCAACAAGACAGAGGCGGATGGTGGCGAGGTCAAGGAGGAGACCAAGGTAGACAATGATGAGGTCGAGGTGGAGATTGAGTCGGATGAAGTTGAAGTCGAGGCAAAGGCCGAGGAGGCCACGGCAAGGAGTGACAAGCAAGCTAAAGAGGCGACGATGATGAGGCCAATGAGGAGAGGTGGACAGACGATGATGGACGATGAGGCGACGAGGATGAGTAAGGCGGACGAGAGAAGTGAACGGAGAAGTAGACAGTGAGGAGGAAGGGCAAGGCAAAATAGCAAGGTGAAAAATAAGTGATGGAGTTAAAGGGAAGTAGAAAGGAAGTTGAAAAAGATGAGAGACAACTGAGAAAATAAAAAGGGAAGTAGCTAGAGTGACTGAACTCTAATTGCAGTCAAATCTATAAAATGTTTTTGATTGAAAAGTGACTAATATGTGAGCGATTGAAACTTTCAATCATCTATTAGTCACAATAAAAAGGACATTTTTTTTACTTCTAACTATTTAGCGATTGAAAAGCGATTAATATGTGGGTGACTGAAACTTTAAATCGCCTATCAGTCGCAATAAAAAGTGCACCTTTTTACTTTCAACAACTTTACAACTGAAACACAACTAAAACACCTAGCAACTAAACTTCAGTTGCGGTTTGGAATTCGTGTTGTAGTGTATGGTAATTGGCTTAGTGACTACAATAAGTGAGCTTACAAATAAGGAAGTTAATGATTACAATTGATAGAAAGTTTTTTGGTAGAATGATAAAGGTTAAGCACATGTGTGTGCATGTGTGTATATGCGCGCGCGTGAGTGCATGTGTCTCTCTGTTTAGCTTTGGCAAGTTATGCACAACGATATTTTCCCTCATATCATATTTGGCCAAATTTCACGTATTACTATATCCATTAATGTAGTCATCCATTTGAACTTCTTCTTTATTCTTATTATTATGATCATCATCATCATCGTCATCATCATCACTATCATCCTCATTATAATCATCCTTATATTATCATTTAGCGTAAGCAAAATTTTATTATTACCATTTTATTATGAAAACTATACATATGGTCACCAAACAAAGTAATAGGTTTTGCCTTAATATATTTTACTACTCCATGTATCTCTAACAACTTCCTAAAATTTCTATAAGATGGGGAGGCGAAAAGTAAAATCTCTATAATTTTTTTGCTCCAACTCCAATATCTTACCTATTTTGTGAAATTTTGTATTTATTACATAACAATTAAATATTATAGATTTAAAGCAAATTCAAATTAATGACTAGTTTAATTATTGTATAATTAAATATTGTTGAAAGTGTAAAAAATTACTCTCTCCATTTTACAAAGAATGGCTCTTTTACCTTTTTTTGACTAAAATTTGACTTAAATATATTTATATTAATTTATATTATAAAAAAATTTAAAAAATTATATTTATAAAATAGAGTCTTTAAGGTACGATTTTCATAAAAAAATTATATTTCTATAAGAAATTTTGAAAAAAAAAAAAATATGAATTAATTGTTGTATAATTAAATATTATGCAAAACGTAAAAATTAACTACCTCTGTTTGAAAAAAATGACCATTTTAACCTTTTTAACTAAAGTTTGACTTAAATATATTCATATTAATGTTTACTTTATATTTTTTAAAAAAATTTTATTTATAAAATAGTCTTTAAGATGCCATTTTCATATAAAAATTTTATATTTCTATAAAAAATTTTGAAAGAAATAAAATTATAAATTAATTATTGTGAATAGTAAATGAGACGACTTTTACGAGACAGAGCGAGTATTATTTTTTATTCTTCAAAAATTTTTAAAGTTTCTACAGAAATAAAGAATAAGATCTCTTTCATCTCATTCCCTATTTTAGAAAATAAGATGAGGGAACTGTTAAAGTGAAAAATAGCTTCATATTTCCTAAAATTGAGAAAAACTATAAAATGGGGAAGCTGTTGGAGATGCTCATAAACATGAACTTCAATTTCTTCTCCAAACATCATGTCAATACATCCTTAACTTCTTTCTTTTGAAAATATTTCCTTTCCACACCTAATCAAAAAAGTAACAAATATTATAACTTATAAATAATGAGTTTAAACAAATAATACCAAATATAAAAGTTTATAATAAACAAAGAGACTTGTGCATTGCACGAGTCAACACATGAGAAGTTTATGTCCAGGATGCTCAAATTCATAAGGGGCTATCTTGTCGGATTTTGGCCTTTTTTTTATTTCTTCTTCGTCTTTTGGATTAGTTAATACCTAAGCACTCCTGGAATTAAAGAATATATGGGGGTAATGACTTTGTTATGTGCTGTGCATATATATAATAATACTTTAAAAAGTGGGGACAATCTTTGGAAAGCAACAAATGGACTTTATTATGGAATTGAAGTGAGGGTTGGAAAAACCATTCATATAAGTTGTTTTCCAAGTTTGCCTTTCGTGGAGCATTTTCAATTCCAGAAATGTGATTGTGAATGTTGTATCTAATGAGCTGTTGATGGCGGTTGGGCTTGATCTGTAGGAATACTAATGTTATGACTGATCTAGATTGCTTGATGACCTCTCTGTTGCTTCTACTTTCTGCTAGCTGCCTCTGCAATTATGGTATTGTATGTACATGGCCTTTATTAGGTTTTGAACCTTTTGCTATTTTTTGGTTTCCCCTTTTCGTACAGGTTTTGGTTAATTGATAGTACTTGAATTTTGACCTTTTCAAAGTGGGTAATTTGGATAAGAAGGAATAATTACATCAGCTTCAAGAAGGCTTGAAGTTCTAGATTACAAGCTTTGGGTTAGATTCAAGCTCTATCTTTCCTATAGGTTGTGAATTAACGTATGCTCTAAGATTAATTGCAACGGGATGGAATAGATTTTAAATCCAAATTTATCTGCTAGAGTGTTTTATACTAATCCTGCTGTTTGGCTAGGTGGTACGGGCCCTGGCGACAGATTGGGATCTAGTTCCTTGCTTTGATCCCGGTTGATGTTATGTCTATACATCTACTTTTGTTGTTTACAATATATATTTGCATGTTTTTTTTTCCGTTTAAAAGTAAAAGAAGGGGGGGGGGGGGGGGGGGGAGGAACTGGCTTTAAATGGTGTACTACTTTAAGAAATAAAATAAGAACCTCAAAAATAAAAAAAAATAAATATATTAGAGGTAAAATGAAGAGTAAAAAACAGCTCCGCACAATTTCCTTGTTGCCTCCGTAATCAAATCTTGCTTTAAAAAACACCTACAAATAAAATAACGTTAGCTACATTAACTAAAAGATTATCAAGTATTTTAATTAGGCTTCTACCTATAATAAGATTTATTGAGAATGAAAAAGTTCTTTCTGAAATTTAATGATTATTATGAAAATATACAAATGATAAGCATCACATCATCACTTATTTTAATTATTCTAACAAAATCTATAAACGACCTTTTTCGAAACAAGCATATATTAGTTTAACATTTGACCTGTAAATATTAGTCTAATAAAACCTTAAAAGAGTTGGTGTTTCTTTAGAACAATTAAAAATGATGGTACTTCATTGTTGGAGATTGCAATATATTTTTTATTATCCAAGTCCTGTATATAACTAGTACTTTGTATAGAAAACACTAGGAAAAGTACACTGTAAATGAATATTTAACAAACCAGTTAAAATAAAACCGCTGAAAGATATCCAGGTAGGTTTGCGATTTTCTTTTATTTTTTAACTAGCAGTACCATGTTATTAGAGTTAAGGAAATCCAATCTTTCTCATAATGATTAGATAGGAAAAAAAACATATTTATCTATCCTTGGAATATTAGGATTTTGATTTATTATTCCAAATTTTCATAATCGATGTAGAACAAAGGAAAATTCATGTGTCACATACAATAGACATCACGGATGAATCTAGCCTCAAGTTTGTGTTCAACAATTCTCAAGCCTTTCAGTATACTCTATTAGGAGATATTTAGGCCCTCTCAATTTTTTTTTTAATATCCAACAGGTGTGCAAATTTTAAAGTCTCTTGGCAAAATTTGATTTTAAATCTGGTTTGTTGTTGTAAGAATTTATGTTGATAATTAGCATCAGGTTGAGTCTCTAAATGATGTTTTAGGTGTTCTTTAACATTTTCTTAACAATAGTTCCATCTTGAGGCTAGCCCCTGGCTGGTGCTGATGTAACTTGATTTTTTTTTTAATTGAATTCCATTCCGGTTATTAAAAAAAACGGATGAATCTAGGTCATCTGTAACTATGGGTCCCACAGTTACAGATGGCCCAAATCCGTCTGTAAGATTATGTAGATACAATAATTCATTTTAGAGTAAATTTTTACAATGTTGTTTAATTCTTATGAATTTTTATTTTTTAACGCCTTAAACTAAAAAAATCATAAAAAATTTAGTAAGAGTACAAAAATTATATAAAATTATAAAAATTATATTTTTAATAGATTATTACAGTTACATAATATTGACTTTTAATTAAAATTAATTCTGGATAAAAAAGACGTAAAAATAAAAATAAGTCATTTTGGAGTTAATTAATATAAGTTAAAATGAACTGGGTGTATAATTAATTAAATAATACCTCATTAATTAGGTAATGTCACAGGTGATTAATATACTTCTGCAAAGATTGGTTAATCTTTGTACTAACGACAAATTTAAAGTCTTGTCCTGTAGCAAGCAACCTTAGGACACAAGACTTGACTGATATTTATTATCAAGTTTTCACAAGAAGAAGCAATGAAATTTCCATGTGAAATGTAAAGATTAAGCTGAATAATTGGGTGGCCTGGTAGTTGTTATTTGGTGGTGGCGAGGATTATAAAATTAGGATTAAAATAACGCCAGCTGATTAGCAGGGGGGACCACGGATTTGAGAGTAGGATTAGGGGAGTTAATTAACAAGGTTAGGTCCGGCGACGCGATTCGACTGGGGGAGCTTGTATTGTCATTGAGATTAGCGTAAAGATATTGTTAATTAACCATTCCAAATTACGACAAATTAGCGCATGAACTAAGGCTCCATGCGGGCACTTACTTGGAACAATTCAATCATAAAGAAGGAGCCCAGTGCTAGGTTGTGGTCTCAATTATTTGAGCTAGCTAGCCAGTTTCGGTTTTTTTTTTTTATGATGATAACTATATAATGTTTTTGTTTTTTTTTTCCCTAGTTCTTAAAAGCCATACTTTATCTTTTAACTTATTTTGTTCCTTGTAACATTACATTTTTAATATTCTAGTTTTAGCACCAAACTCCTCACCAATAACTCTTTAAGAAAAAATAATTATAGATAGCTATATGGTATTACATTCGATATCTCTGTTTTAAAAGAATCGTACAATATTCTTGTATATATGCATGATTTCACAAGATTTTAACTTTTTCATACTGAGGATTTAGTAAAATTTGTTGCACTAATTTAGTATCTTTAGCAAAATCAAAGCTAGAAATCAAGCGTTTGAAAGTGGCTATTGCAGTACATAAATAGGCAGCCAATGTAATATGTTGTGGGTAGGGAATTGGATTACTGGTCACCTAATTAGTATTGACAGGCTATTTTGCCTTCTTTTAACAAGTTTTAGAATGATAGAACGTACAATTCAGAAGCTATTCTTGGGCAAACTTGTCTGAATATTAATTCTGATTTATGCAAATGATGCTTATTGCCTTGCATTATTAACCGACAAGCTGATGTTAACAAATTAACAACTGTTATATGTTGACATTGATGGCCACCAATAGAAATCCAATGCCATACGACTAATCTCTCTCTCTCTCTCTACCTACTTCAATGACATTTTTAACCCCAAAATCTGTACTTGCCAAAAAATGAAAGATTTTAGGAGGAGACCTACACGCACAGGGAAACGCATTAGTTGCCCAGTTTTTGTCGGTTTTAAGACAATATATTGCGTTTGGTGGAGTGACTAAGTACATATGGGAAGGAAGTTGGCTGGGAGCGGTTTGACTCCAGTAGCTCCTTTCTTTCATTTTTTTTTTTTTTTTGTTTGTATCTTCATCAAGTTAGTTTTCGTTCTTTTCTTTTTCTAACGCATTTCAAGCAACAATGCTGTCTAGGCTAGTTGGTAGAAGGTCTGGGATCCTAACCTTTCCAAGAGATGAGGGGTTATGACTCACTTCCATTTTTTCTATTTACATTTATTTCCAATTTTGTCTATTGTTTTGTTTTGAGTTTATCCCTTTTTTTTCTTTTTTTTTTTCACTTTGTCCACCTTTTCTTCTTTGTTTTGTTATCAGTTTAGTATATATTTTTTTTAATTTTTCTATCTTTTATTCTTAGTTTTGTGTCATTTTTATTTTTATATTATTCTTTTTTTTAATATATCTATTTTTTATTCATTTTTTTTCAAATTAGTCAAATCTTATTCTTACTTTTTTCTATTCTTTTTAATTCATGTATTATTTTTATTTTTATTTTATTGTTTTATTTTATCTTTCTAGTTTCAATGTTTTTATTTTTCCATTTTTTTTAATTGTGAATAGAGAAAATGTAGTTCAAGAAAAAGAAAAAACATCAAACAATAAAAGAATATACAAGAACTAAAAAAGAACAAACATGAATGAGTAAAAGAACATATAGGAACTGGAAAAAACAAAGAAAGAATAAATAATATACCCTTATAGAACAATGGAAAAATAGGAACAAATCAGACACCAAGTAGAATATATAAAAATTGAACAAAAACAATTGAAAAAAGAACATATAGGACTAAAAAAAAGATTTTTAAAGAACAAACAACAATACATAAAGGAACTTATAGGAAACAAAAAATAACACAAACAAAAAAACATATAAGAACTGAAAAAGAACAACACAGAAGGCCATATAAGAACTGAAAAAGAATAGATTTATAAGGAATGAGAAAAAATAAGGTAATGAAATTGAAAATAATATAGTAGACAAATTTAAACAAAATAGAGATAGAAGCTAAAAAGAAGGCAAATAATATAGAAAATGACAAAACTTGAAAAAATAAAAAAAATGAATATGAAAAATAAAAAAAATAAAAGTGGAAAAAATTAAATGAAAAATAAAAATAAAAATTAGATATTTATAAAATAACAGATATTTTTCCTAAAATAATAAACAAATACTAATAAAAAACAGCTAGTTCTTATCTATTCTTTTATCAATTTTTATTTTGTTTTTTATCAATCCTATATATTCTTTTATCAGTTTTATCTATTGTTTTACCAATTCTTTTCTATTCTTTTAGCAGTTCTTGTTTGTTCTTTTTAATTAGTTTTATGTATGCTTTTATCAATTTTATTTGTATGTTTTATCAAATTTAGTAAACTATTTTTTTTTATTATTATATGTTTGCTCTTTTGTGAGTAACTATTAGGTTTTTAAAAAAATTAATTGTTTTTATCAATATCTATTTTTTTTTAGCTCAACTAGTTGTTTATTTTTTTATTAGTTGAATTTTTTTTTAAACAAATTAAATGAAGAAAAAATAGGTAAATTTATTAAAAATAAGAATAATATAAGAAATAAAAAAAAATAGAAAATAGAACTAAGAAGAAAAGGTAGACAAATTAAAAAATAAAAAAAAATAAAACTAAAAATCCATCTCTACTTTATACCTTCAAGCTAGTAGAAATGATAAATTGATGAATGGGTGAGAAAATGTGTATTGGGAAAGCAATTAGTGGTAAAAATATACTATAATAGAATGATGATTTATGAAATGTATAAGTATATCTATCCCAAAATTTTAATTTGTCTTTTTTATTTTTTTACCAAAAAGATTTTTCATATCTACCTATTTATACAATTCTCTAAATTTCAAGCTCTCAAATTAATTAGAACTTGTTTCTAATATGCCTATTATTAGGCATAGTTTTAGATTTTTCATCTAAAATTAGTGTGATCATGCGTCAAAATTTCTGTTATAGGTAAGGGTGAAAGACTTCAACCTTAACCCGAAACCTGATGTATAAGGTCAGGTTAGTAGAGTGAAAAACAAGTATTCGGGCCAACCCGAACCCAATCCTATTAAAAAACTCAGATGTCAAGTTGGTTCAGGTTACACTTGAAACCAACCAATTAACCCAAACATTAGGCCCATTTAAAACCTTCCTATAATCCTATCCTATTTTAGCCCGGGCCATTAACATATTTTGCTTGGCCCATTACACCTAAGCCTACCCCTAAGCTATCCCTCATCCCAACTCCAACTCCCCAAACGCACTGCTCCTTCATTTCCATTCAAACACACCGACCTCACACACCTGCCACTAGCCTGTTGCTGCCCTACCCATCTATTCTGCTCAACCGTGCCTCCGCCCCTTCCTCACTCTTGATCCATCCATCTCACTCTCACCTTTAGCCTCAAAAACCTGGCAGACTCACATCGAATAATGGACGACTCATCACCATTTTCCATCCAATTGTCACTGCCCGTCGCCATCGCCCTTTGCCGTTGTTTGTCCCCCTCCTTCGCACAGTCGTTCTGCCTCCTTGATTGCCGTCGTTTGTCTTGGCCTCCTTTTTTTGCCGTCATTTGTGATTCACCTCCTTTCCTTCCTTTCTCTTACTGTTGTTCGACCTTCCTCTTTCGCCATCGTTCACATTTGCTGTGTATTTGCCGTTCATCATCGTCGTTAGTCAAATCGTCAACAACTCGTGGCAATGGCGGGAGCTGGGGTGTTGGGTAAACTTGAACCTAACCTATTATTTAGGGTAAATGTTAGTTTGGGTTAAAAAGCAAAATCGGGTTGGTTCGGTTTGGAAAATGATGAACTCTTATCTTTTAAAAAAAAAAATAGCGTTTGGGCCTAAACATAACTAGAAACCCGATTCTTACACCCTTAGTTACAGGGCCTAGATTTTGGCTTTGAAAATGTACCAATCTAGAAAAATCATTCACAATTTTTACGAAAAATTGAAAAAATGATAAATATTTTGAGACTGTTGGAGTAAAATAAATAAATAAATAAAATAAGAAAAAGATTGAAAGAAAATTGATGCATGCATGACACATGTAAATACAATGCAATGGATGCCAACAGGTAGGGTTTGGGTCAGGTATAGCTAATCCCAAACTCTCCTCTCAAATAATCGGGTTCGGGTAATACCTGTCCAGTGCGTAGGCAGGTACTACCCACGAATGCATTTTAAGGCATATATTTGATTTTTTTAGACTTTATTTTTTATATATTTACATATATTTTCAAAAGAATGTGTATATTCATAATTAATTAATACTTAAAAAATTATAAACTAAAGTAATATAAGATAATTTTGTTAAATAATTATTTTATTTTTGAAATAAAATCATATTTTGAATATAAATATACTAATTTAAGATGGGTGCGGGTAGGGTTGGGTAGGATAAGTTAAACCGATATTCTCCCCATGATTTTGCAGGTATGGTCGAGTTCGGGTTTAGGTAGCCGAGTTCGGGAATGATAGGGCCGGATCGGGTATTTTTTTACATCCTTTATGTAAAAAAGGAAAATCAAATGGGGCATGTAAGGAGCTCTGCAGTAGACTGGCAGGCTAGCCAGACTCACAAATGCAATTATTATTATTATTATTATTATTATTATTATTATTATTATTATTATTATTATTATAAAGTCTTTTTGGGATTTAAGCTTAACATAACGTAACTCTATCCTCTATGCCAGATAGTGTCTTGTTCCAAAACCAATTTTCATAAATCTAATGCACAGTATTAGAGAAATACTGAAAAATGTTGTACTTAGCTATAAAAAATCTTCTCATTTTTTTTCAAATTTGTTTGATAAAATTTTAAGTGCATAATATGTTTTAAGGATATGAAAGACCTTGTTTTCTAAATTAAAAAAAACAACTCATGTGATAAAATAAAAATATATATAAAATAAAATTTTTTATTTTATAACACAAGTTATCCAAAATTTAGAAAACAAGGTTTTTTCCATTTTCAACATAAGCTATACATCTTAACTTTTATTAACAAAAATTTGAAAAAGATATATGAGAAAATTTTTCACATCCAAACACTACTTAGGGCACTTAGTTTTTATAAACTTATTTCCTAAATGATTAATTAAAAAGATTTGCATTAAACCTATTTAACTAGTCACCCTTAATCAGAATTAGGCTTAAATGCCCCTTTGGCCAATGAACTCGCTTTCCCCTTGAACTTCAACTCAATCTAACTCAACGCCAAAACTTTGTTAAGAGGGTCAATCAACCCCTTTGACCATCATTTGCAACTCACGTGATGAATGCCTCGTTAACAATGTTTGTTGATGTTAATAAGCCATAAGGGAGGCAAGAAAATGCTGGGATTTTGCTGGGAACAATATGAGGCTTTTGTAATTGGAGAAAAAACCAACAAGGAAAGGTGAGATGGCTGGATGTGTGGATCAACAACCATGGCTGAATGTGTACCAATTAGTAGAGAAGTGGTCCATGGTTTAATAGAACAAGCAATCTACAACTAGTTGAACAAAAGAATCAATTCAACTTTCATATTAGGGCAATCAGATTTTTTTTCGTATAAGGGCCATGATCAGTTCTTTTTAAAGCTTGCACAATTCAGATTTAATTGCTCTCATTTTGTTTTAATTGAGAAATCTAAAGCTACATTAGGAACCCCAAAAGTTGTGAAACCTAGAACTTCTGGATTTATGGGTTGTTAATGGAATACTCTTTTGAAATACTTAGTTTATTTATTTATTTTTTTACAAATGTTTGTTTATCAAGGTTTTATTGGCAACATTTTGTGTAGAAAAAAAGGATCAATGGTTAGAAACAAATTTAAGTTGGTAGGATTGATCATAACAAATTTACTGTATAATTTGGGTTATTGGTTGCAAAGTTTAACTTAGCATTTGAATTTCTGCTAGAGTTCATATTTTATCCTAAAATTTTAAGTACAAGTCTGAAATCATATTTGAAACATGTTTGTATATCTTAAACAAAATTTTCAAGCCCAAGTTTGAGTTGGTTTCAGTTTGATTTAAAAAAGCGGAAGCCAGACCTTTAGTCAGTTGAAAAATTGAATTGTGCATGTTTTATGATTGAATATTGAGTCCATGGTGTTTTTAGTTATATAGGTTAAGAATAATAAATCTGCAGGTTAAAAATAGCTTGGTTTACAGGTTTATGCAGAAATTGTTACTAGTACTTAGGTAGATTTCTGTTCGAAAACCAAATTGTACATTCTAAAATTTATGTTTGCATTCCTTGGCCGAGTGATTTCCTTAAGTGTAATATGATATGTTTAAACTAAATTTGCAATAAAAATGGCATAGTTTGCTAGACAAATAAATTGGTCCAAAGTCTATAGGTTCAAGTAGCTTTAATTAGCATTATCATATATCCATAAACCAACTAAAAAAATAGTTGGCAAAGAAGTAATGTAACAAACTTCAAAATTGCCTACATATTAAAATTCCATTGAATTTACTAGCTATTATAATTCAAGATGTAAGTTATAATAATATATGTGCACAAATTTGACCAAATTGTTGCACAAAAACAACCAAATTCTCATTAACAATGTGACAATTACAACATAGGCAGCATTTGACCATGCTTGCCATTACAACAAAACCTTGTACACAACCTTATCACTTACACTATCTATTAAACCCTTAACCAAGACATGACTATTATGGAGAAAAAAAAAACACAAATGTAGCACAAAGCAACATTATATACTCTCAATTTCAAACACTATCTTATCCATATTACCAACTGCTGAACTAACAACCTCCAAACTACATTGTTAGTTGTTTGTTCCTTTGTGAAACAAAGCCGCAACACTTGCACCTTCATCAATCATCACTTGGCCCGATTGAAGAACTCATCATCAATTTATCTAACAAATTTTTAATCTTTATTTGCCTGCAAAAGCCACACATTTAAACTAGAAGACTCATTAAGGGCTTGTTGGGGATTAACTTGAAACAAAGATTGATAAAAAGATGCATCACATTAACCATGTCTAAATTATATGCACTTTCAATTGGATTACACAAAAGAAAAAAAAATCTTAAGAATAGCATAACTAGATATAGTCACAAGTTAAATTTTAGCCAATGGACAAACAAGGGCAATTTAAACATGAAGTAAACAAGGAATTCTATAATCAAATATGATAATCATCAAAAGAAAATATATACATATTATTGTTTCTTGAAGTAGAAAACAACGAATGTATTAGGGATTCAATCTCAAAAGTATTTAAACCAAGTGAATATATAAATAAGCCTAGATCAAGGAAAATAGCTGAAATTTGAAGTGCTCAACGGTAGACCAAGCAAGCCAATGATGAAAACAACAAAAAAAATTATCACAAGGAATTCTCACAAAAAAATTGTAGTTGCTCAAGCAATAGCCAATGCAATAAACGTAGAATTTTAAACAAAAACTTGATAATAAAAGATATAGTACAAAATTCAATGAAGAAAAGCAGAAATTTGGAAGAGATAGTAAAAGAAATGAAGAAGAAGTAGATGGTCAAACAAATAAAGGAAAAGAAAAGAAAAATAAGATGAACAACTTTAAAGAGAAAAACGTACCTAAATGGACTAGAGAAGTTCTTAATTCTTGTCAGCTTAAGCAGTTGAACTACCTACATCAATATAGAACAATAACACTACAGCATGTGAAAATTAATAATTTCATCAAAGTTTTTTTATGCCAAGAGCATAATCATGATGAGTGATATCAAACTAGATGATATGGGATATAAAAATAAGAATTATTGATGTCTCAAAAGATGAAAAGTTAAAAGCTCACATATTTTCAATAGAGATATCAAGCAATTAAATATGAGCAAAAAAATAAACTTCTTTTGATGATGATACTGCTAAATAGTCTGAAGGCGTTGATTCCCTAAAATAGCAATCCAAAGGCAATTGCAAAACATTGCAGAAGTCAACAACAGATCCAAGAATAATTGCAAGATCAAGTTAAAACACAATAGACAATGACTAGTAATAACACAACTCCATTCAAAACTAAATTTATTATGCTTATAAAATGGGAAAAATAAAATAAATGGCAGATGTGTTACTGGCATGTCACCTAATTTGTGAGGAATGATCTGCAACAACTATTCCATTTGTGCTAGATTCTATATGGTATCGTTGCCCACGTCAATTGTCAGTAAACTGGAAACATTGTTACAAGCGAGAGAGACAGGGCCATGCAATGAAAAGTTAGTACTTTTGATTAACGAGCATGCTGGTGTTATTTGCTATAATTATCTATGTCAAGCAGTATGGCTAAGATGTTATAAACAACCTATGAGCTTATAGTCTCTGTAGGGTTCATTTTTTGCAAGTTATTGATAAACACCGTGTGATAGAATAGATTATTTCATAAAAATTGAAATATTAATACTAGTCATTTATGGAGTGCATATTAAACGACAATTTATAAGTTTACATATTCTCTCTTTTAAATTTTCATACAAAGTTTAACTAGTGTTTTTTAGATGTAATAGCCGCCTATATTATTATATATATTCAGTATATATCTGATATTAATGTGTGGTTGCAGAAATTTGAAACATGTTAAATGTGTAAGTACTGGGTTTTCAATAGAAAGTTAAGCCCAAACGATCAATGGTTAGCCAACATTCAGTCTTGGGTATTTTTCTGGATTAATCATCATTGTTCAAAAAGTTAAGATAATTTGGTCTGATTGGATTTTGAACCCTAGTGTAGCAATATCAAATGGTTTTAGAAAGTAAGGCAAGGGTTTGTATGCTAGCTCCTTGCTAGAGTTCTCTACTTCTATGTTGTAGACCTTGTTTTCATATAGTTGGTTGCAGTTAAAAACAAAAACATATTTTGGTGGTCAATTTTCTCAATTTCACATATCAAACAATGTGATACTGCCTTTCTCTCTCTTAAGCAAAATAAATAAATAATAGATGCAACTGATATTGGTGCTCAAATTTCACACATCCAATACAAGCACGTATTCACTCTCGATTAATCCAACCAAAAGTTATTTTAAGGAGGGTTCTTAAGGGTGAATTGGGAGTTATCTTTACATACAACGCATCCAACTAGTATCTTTAATTTCTGAAATTGGGAGGTGTACTTTATATTTTTATTAATAGTATTTATTTTTGCCATTAAAAAAAAATGTACAATGTAATATCCATCTCTACTTTATACATTCAAGCTAGTAGAAATGATAAATTGATGAATGGGTGAGAAAATGTGTACTGGGAAAGCAATTAGTGGTAAATATACTATAATAGAATGATGATTTATGAAATGTATAAGTGTATCTGTCCCAAAATTTTATTTTTTATTTTTTATTTTTTTATCCGAAAAGATTTTTCATATCTACCTATTTATACAATTCTCTACACTTTGTTCTTCCCCATTAAGTAACTCATGTTTGTGTATGTGCTATGACGTAGTAGAGAAGAAACATGGAAACTTGGACTAAATTTCAAGCTCTCAAATTAATTAGAACTTGTTTATGATATGTCTATTATTAGGCATAGTTTTAGATTTTTCATCTAAAATTAGTGTGATCATGTGTCAAAACTTCTGTTACATGTAGGGGTGAAAGACTTCAACCATAACCCGAAACCCGACATATAGGGTCGGGTTAGTAGAGTGAAAAACAAGTATTCGGGTCAACCTGAATCCAACCCTATTAAAAAACTCAGATTTCAGGTTGGTTTGGGTTACACCCGAACCACTCGATTAACCAGAACATTAGACCTATTTAAAACCTTCCTATAATCCTATCCTAAGCCTAACCCTAAATTATCACCCATCCTAACTCCAACTCCCCAGTCACACTGCTCCTTCCTTTCCATTCAAACACACCGACCTCGCACACCCACCACTGGCCTGTCGCTGTCGTACCCATCTATTCTACTTGGCCGTGCCTTGGCCCCTCCCTCAGTCTCACCTTCAGCTTTAGAAACCTAGCAAGCTCATATCGAATGGCGAACAACTCGTTATCGTTCACCATCCAATCGTTGCTGGCCATCGCCATCACCTTTTGCCACTGTTTGTCTCCTTCACTTGCATAGTCGTTCTGCCTCCTTGATCACCATTATTCATCTTAGCCTCCCCTTTTTGCCGTCATTTGCGGTTCACCTCCCTTCCTCCCTCTCTCTCACTGTTGTTTGACCTTCCTCTTTCGCCATCATTCACTTTTGCTATTTATTTGTTGTTCATCGTCGTCATTGGTCAAATTGTTGGCAACTGGTGGCAGTGGTGAGAGCTGGGATGTCGGGTAAACTTGAACCTATCCTATTTTTTAGAGTTAGGATTTATTCGGGTTGAGAAGCAAAATCAGATCAGTTCGGTTTAGGAAAATGATGAATTCTTATCTCTTCAAAAAGAAATTGAGTTTGGGCCTAAACCCGACCAGAAACCCAATTCTTACACCCCTAGTTACAGGGCTTAGATTCTGGCTTAGGAAATGTACCAATCTAGAAAAGTCATTCACAATTTTTATGAAAAATTGAAAAAATGATAAATATTTTGAAATTGTTGGAGTAAATAAATAAATAAATAAAACAAGAAAAAGATTGAAAGAAAATTGATGCATGCATGACACATGTAAATACAATGTAATGGATGCCAACGGGTAAGGTTTGGGTTAGGTATAGCTAATCCCAAACTCTCCCCTCAAATAATCGGGTTCGGGTAATAGCCGTCCAGTGAGTAGCCAGGTATTACCCACAAACCCATTTTAAGGCATATATTTGATTTTTTTAGACTTCATTTTTATATATTTACATATATTTTCAAAAGAATGTGTATATTCATAATTAATACTTAAAAAATCATAAACTAAAGTAATAGAAGATAATTTTGTTAAATAATAATTTTATTTTTGAAATAAAATCATATTTTAAATTAAAATATACTAATTTAAGATGAGAGTGGGTAGGGTCGGGTAGGATAAGTTAAATCAACTCCCTATGGCTTTGCGGGTTGGGTTGGGTTCGGGTTTGGATAGCCGGGTTCGAGAAAGGTAGGGCCGGGTAGGATTTTTTTTACATTCTCTGTGCAAAAAAAGGGAAATCAAATAGGGCATGCACAAAGCTCTATAGTAGACTGGCATGCTAGCTGGACTCACAGATGCGATTATTGTTATTATTATTATTAGAAATTTAGGATTTAAGCTTAACATAACATAACTCTATCCTCTTTGCCAAATAGTGTCTTGTTCCAAAACCAATTTTCATAAATCTAATGCACAATATTAGAGAAATACTAAAAATTGTGGTACTTAGCTATACAAAATTTTCTCAATTTTTTTCAAATTTTTTTGATAAAATTTTAAGTACATAATATGTTTTAAGGATATGAAAAACCTTGTTTTCTAAATTTTAAAAAAACTCTTGTGATAAAATAAAAAATACATCTAAAATAAAATTTTCTATTTTATAACACGAGTTATCCAAAATTTAGAAAACAAGGTTTTTCCATTTTCAACAACATAAGCTATATATATCAACTTTTATTAACAAAAAATTAAAAAAATATGAGAAAATTTGTCACATCCAAACACCACTTAGGGCATTTAGTTTTTATAAATTTATTACCTAAATGATTAGTTAAAAAGATTTGCATCAAACCTGTTTTAACTAATCATCCCTAATTAGAATTGGGCATAAATACCGCTTTGGCCACTGAACTCGCTTTCTCCTTAAACTTCAACTCGATCTAAGTTAACCCTAGAACTTTGTTAAGTGGATCAATTAACCCCTTTGACCATCATGTACAACTCACATGATGAATGCCCTATTAACACCGTTTGCTTATGTTAACAAGCCATAAGGGAAGCAGGAAAATGTTGGGATTTTGCTGGGAACAATATGAGGCCTTTGTAATTGCAGAAAAAGACAATGAAGAAAGGTGAGATGGTTGGATATGTGGATTAGCAACCATGGCTGATTGTGTACCAATTAGCAGAGAAGTGGTCCATGGTTGAATAGAACAAGCAATCTAAAACTTGTTGAGCAAATAATCAATTTGATTTTTGTATTAGGGCAATCAGATTTTTTTTTTTGTATGAGGGTCATGATCAGTTCTTTTTAAAACTAGCTTGACTGAGATTTAATTGCTCTCATTTTGTTTTAATTGAGCAATCTAAAGCTATATTAAGAACCCCAAAAGTTGTGAAACCAAGAACTTCTAGATTTATTGGTTGCTAATGGAATACTCTTCTGAAATACTTAGTGTTTTTTTATTTATTTTTTTGCAAATGTCTGTTTATCAAGGTTTTATTAGCAACATTTTCTGTAGAAAATAAGGGTCAATGGTTAGAAACAAATTTGAGTTGGCAGGATTGATCATAACAAATTTACTGTAGAATTTGGGTTATTGGTTGCAAAGTTTACCTTAGCATTTGAATTTCTACTAGAGTTCTTATTTTATCCTAAAACTTTAAATGCAAGTCTAAAATCATATTTGAAACATGTTTGTATATCTCAAACAACGTTTTCAAGCCCAAGTTTGAGTTGGTTTCAGTTTGATTCAAAAAATTAGAAGCCAAACCTTTAGTCAGTTAAAAAATGGAATTGTGCTTGTTTTATGATTGAATCTTAAGTCCATAGTGTTTTTAGCTACATAGGTTAAGAACAATAAATCTACACGTTAATAATAGCTTGATTTCTAGGTTTATGCATAAATTATTGCTAGTACTTGGGTAGATTTTTGTTCCAAAACCAAATTGTACATTCTAAAATTTATGTTTTCATACCTTGGCCAAGTGATTTCCCTAAGTGTAATATGATATGTTTAAACTGAATTTGCAATAAAAATAGCATAGTTTGCTAGATAAAGAAATTGGACCAAAGTCTGTAGGTTTAGTCAGCTTTAATTAGCATTATCATATATCCATAAACCAAGTCAAAACAAATAGTTGGCAAAGAAGTAATGTAACATACTTCAAAATTGTCTGCATTTTTAAATTCCATTGAATTTACTAGCTATTATAATTCAAGATGTAAGTTATAATAATATATGTGCACAAAGTTGACCAAATTGTTGCACAAAAACAACCAAATTCTCATTAACAATATGACAATTACAACATAGGTAGCATTTGACCATGCTTGCCATTACAACAAAACCTTGTACACAAGCTTATCACTTACACCATCTATTAAACCCTCAACCAAAACATGACTATTATGGAGAAAAAAAACACAAATGCTACACAAAGTAACATCATATATTCTCAATTCCAAACACTATCTTATCCATATTACCAACTGCTCAACTAACAACCTAGCAACTAAATTGTTTGTTGTTTGTTCCTTTGTGAAACAAAGCCGCGAAACTTGCACCTTTATCAATCATCACTTTGCCTGATCTAAGAACTCATCATCAATTTATCTAACAAATTTTCAATCTTTATTTGTCTGCAAAAGCCACACATTTTTAATAGAAGACTCATTAAGGGCTTGTTGGGGATTAACTTGAAACAAAGATTGATAAAAAGATGCATCATAATAACCATGTCTAAATTAGATGCACTTTCAATTGGATTGCACAAAAGAAAAAAAATTCTTAAGAATAGCATAGCTAGCCATATTCACAAGTTAAATTTCAGCCAATGGACAAATAAGGGCAATTTAAACATGAAGCGAAAGGGAATTCTATAATCATATATGATAATCATCAAAAGAAAATAGATACATCTGATTGTTTCTTGAAGTAGAAAACAATGAATGTATTGGAGATTCAATCTCAAAAGTATTTAGACCAGTTGAATATATAAATTAGCCTAGATCAAGGAAAATAGCTGAAATTTGAAGTGATCAACAAAAGAACAAGCAACCCAATGATGAAAACAACAAAAAAAATTATCACAAGGAATTCTCACAAAAAATTGTAGTTGCTCAAGCTATGGGCAATGCAATAAACATAAAATTTTAAACAAAAACTTGATAATAAAAAATATAGTACAAAATTCAATGAAGAAAAGAAAAAATTTGGGGGAGATAGTAAAAGAAATGAAAAAGAAGTAGATGGTCAAACAAATAAAGGAAAATAAAAGAAAAATAAGATGAACAACTTTAAAGAGAGAGATATACCTAAATGAGCTAGAGAGGTTCTTAATTCTTGTCAACTTAGACAGTTGAACTACCTACATCAATACAAAACAATAACACCGTAGCATGTGAAAAATAATAATTTCATCAAAGTTTTTTATGCCAAGAGCATAATCATGATGAGTGATATCAAACCAGATAATATGGGATATAAAAAGAAGAATTATTGATGTCTCAAAAGATGAAAAGCTAAAAGCTCACATACTTTCAACAAAGATATCAAGCAATAAGTTATGAGCAAAAAAAAAACTTCTTTTGATTATGATACTGCTAAATAGTCTGAAGACATTGATTCCCTAAAATACCAACCCAAAGGCAATTGCAAAACATTGTTGAAGTCAACAACAGATCCAAGAATAATTGCAAGACCAATTTAAAACACAATAGAAAATGACCAAGTAATAACGCAACTCCATTCAAAACTAAATTTATTGAGCTTATAAAATGGGAAAAATCAAATAAATGGCAAATATGTTACTTGCATGCCACCTAATTTGTGAGGAATGACCTGCAACCACTGTTCTACTGTAGAAAATCATGAACCAGACATGCTCGAACCTAGCTACTTGACCATTCGGCATCGTTGGAGAGAGACAATACAAGTTCTTCAGGAAGATTCAAGATGACATACTCAATTTCAAAATGAAATTGTGTTATTGTGTTAGCTTTGCTTGTTTATGAATTTTTTTCAGATTTGTATTGACTTTGTGTTAATTATGTTGATGTATGCTTTACTAAGACTCGAACTTTATTTGTACTATAACAATACAAAACTCCTCCCAACCAAAGTTCCTTATAACATTTCAATTTTTTGAGTTAAGTTTGACTTAAATTTATTTATATTATTATTTGTTAAAAATTTTGTAAAAAAAATTATATTTAGAAAATAAAAAATTCCTAATTTTTAAATATAATCATTTAAAAAATAGTAAATATTAATATAAATAAATTTAAATAAGATATTAAAATGATGAAAAGAACCTGAAATGATGATAGTATCATTGTTATGATACTTAAACTTTACTTAAATTTTCAATATAACAAGTTTCTATATGAATTATATTATTCATTACAACAAATTTTTATTTTTTTATAAGATATTATGATATATAATCTGCTCATATAATTCTGATTATATATGGTGAAAAATAATCTTGGGTGGGATTCCGTGGATAACCTTTGGTTGGAAAAGCCAGAATCAAATACTTGCCGTCAGTCCAAACCAGCGATGACTTCTTGTGTTTTTTGTGTGGCCCGGGTACAACAAACGGGAAAAGATGATATGGAGTAATGAAGTTGGGGCAGTGATCACATCAAGTGGGTCTAATCTTGCAGGGTCGCCCGGAATTTAAGGGCAGCAATTCCCAAGGGAGTGACACGGACACCTGCCTCATGGCTGACAGCTATAGGCTGCCCGCCCCCTGAGTTTTGACTTGGGACTCCCTGCCCCTACCGCACGTGATCTCACCTCATTGCTCTATCCTTTCTCTTCTAACTTCAATCAATCAAAAGCCATTCTTAACCACTTTTTCTTTTATTAATCTCCCATGTCGATTCCACAATCCCCTACCCTGGACTACACTGCACCTTTTTCACTAAAGGGTTTTAGGAGCTAATTATACTAAGGTTCTATTTTATTTATGATTAATTTTGATTAATTTAAAATAATTTATTTCAATCTTTATCTTTTTTTATCAAGAATTAATATTATTTAAAAGCTAATAATACACATGTATAATGATAAATTAAAAAATATTTTTTATAGTATAAAAAATTATTTATCAATTTTTTAGGTCGAATTATATATTTATCGTATCATTGTTTAAATGATATTAGTTCTAAATAGAAAATAAAGCCATAAAAATATTTCAGTTTAGTCTGGATTAATCATAAATAAATTGTAGTTAAGGTATAGTTCATGTGATTAATATGTAGAATTAATTCAAAATAACTTATTTTTATTTTTATTTATTTTTTAATCATTTTTTAATCATAAACTAATGTTACTAGGAAGCTAATGCTACATAGATTTAATAATTCATTGAAAAACATTTTTTATAATATATTTAATTTTTTATGATATTTTTACTTACTCATATTAAAAAATAAAAATAATAACAATTTAATCACGTTATAAAAAATATTTTTTAATAGATTATTAAATCTATATACTATTAGCTTTCCACTGACATTAGTTTCCAATAAAAAGTCTTAAAAATAAAAAAAAAAAGAATTATTTTAGATTAATACGAAAACTTAATGAAACATGAACAACATCCGAGATTCTGCTTACATTGGTGTAAAAGTTAGGTTGTTTACGTACATTATACATACCGATTTTTGAATCAATCGAAACTGCCTAAGATCTTTATTTGATAAAGACATTTCTGTTGATATGTTTAAGCCATTTAAATTTTATAGGTGAAATTACAAAACTTAAATATTGTGTTGAGTTAAAATTTTTATGCATGATCTCCATAATTGAAAATGATTAAATGAATCATATGTACTATAAATAAATAATTATCAAGGAAACTTTTACATCAATATCACTATCAATATATGAACATCAAATGAATGTTTTATTGGACTGTTGTTCATGAATTAATTGGCTTTCCTCACGCGCGCATTAATTATTTCGAAGGCAAGGCAGCTGCGAATACTTGAGAAGGAATAGCTCCTCGCTTTTATAATAGTGTACAACCTCGTATCACTGTTTAGCATTTGAACTATACTATTGATATCACGTTTTTCTTTTTTAATTTTTATGACGAAGATTTGAATTTTGATTTATTTAAGAAGCTAGTTTTTTGGTAGCTAAGATTGAGTTTAATTTGGGTGGGGTGACCCAAATTAGCTTATATTTCCTTCCTCATATCATCTCATGCAATGTTATGTCTAGAAAGGAATCAAAATCTGTCATCACCATACATAATTTTAGCATAGTTAGGACTTGGGAAGCATTTTAATAATTAGCGGTGAAATTTTAAATAATTTATTAAGTATAAAAATGAAATCACTTATATTAGAAATTAAAAACTATCATTAGATAGGTTTCTTAAAACTTTATATTAATTTCTTACAATAACATGAAATAGAGTCAAGAGCTATAATTAAATAATTTTTATAAAACTCTAACGCTAATTATTAATATTAATATTAAACATAGAGATTATATAGAAAAGTTTTAAAATGTTCCAAACACATTTCTTTTTTTTTTTTCAACGCAATCAAGCTGTTTTACTTAAATTTCAGTGAAAATTTTTAGTATGGTAACTTTTTTTCTTCATACATCCATATTTAAGAGTATAGGTAGAGGTCTATGTGATATGTGGGGTTAACTTTGGGGTTACGTGGATGGAAGCAAGTGATTGGACGTAGAAAGATTCGTGTGTCTGTACTGTCTCTCAGACCTCTGTCTCCGTCTCAGAACGTAGATCTTCTTGCATTTTGGTCCTTTAATTTTGCAAGTACAAAGTGACAAAGTCTTCCACCAACTGACCCACATACCTCCGGCACCTAAACCCAGTCACCGCCTTTCCGTCACCAAATACATCCCCTCTCTGTCGAAGTGCACACCCAATTTAAAGGAGGTACCAATTTTACGTGCAATTCTTGTTCTACGTGTACCTTAATATTGCGACTGCAGGGATAAACCAGTGGTGCACTCTATCTTAAACCATCGGTTTTAAAAATTTCCTGAAAATAATTAATTGATATTGACTGTGGTGTTGTATATTATATAGTGTGGAATAATTTTTATGTGTTCATCATATACTTTTAAAAGTGATTATTTGTATAAATTGCATATCAATTAAAATCCAACACTTTGAGCAGCACAAAAAATATTTTTCAAATAATTTTTATAAAATTAATTATTTTTTGTTAACTTTTATTTACTTAAGATGGGTATGAAAAAGCTTATAAAAATTATTTACTGCTCTAAAAAAATATTATTTTTTTTATGATTATAATATTACCTGGAGTGTTAATTTATAAATATTGTTAGTTATGGAATAAACAGTAATAATGCATCTTTAAAATAAAAGGAGATGTGTGTGGTTCTCATTTGCTAGAAGTATAAATAAATACTACGTGATCTATATTGAGGTTACGTTACAGCTTTTTTCTGTTTTTTTTTTTTTTTGTTTCAATAGAGAGTATATGACGAGAGATAGAGATTTGGCTAAAAGCAAAAAAAAAAAAGACTTTCTCTAAAAAAAGTAAAGAAAAAAAAAACTTTCTATGAAAAAGTCAAGAAAAAGAAACGACACAGTAGCATCTCATGGACAAGAAAAAAATATGTTTTTTTTTCACCAATTATTTTCGTTTGTTTCTCGCAATACTAGACTATGACTATAAACTCTAAAAATACTTCTCGTTGCCTAGAACATTTATTCAATGGATAAATCTTGCGTGTATTGGGTGTAAGCATGCATCCGGACATGCGTTGATAGTAACATTAGTTTTGTCAGAATCGCACATACCTCCGAGTTTGGCAGAATAGCTAAAAGTGCTGGGAGGATGGAAGCCACTCCTCTTACGTGTTTAATTAGTTTTTTTCTTTTCTTTAGTGTTTCCTTGCTTTTCTTTTTTTTTTTTCTTTTTTTTTTGGTGCTATTGCATGTTTTATTCGTGTTTTTTTTCCTTTCAATGCTTTTTTTTTTTTTTAGTTTTGTTATAATTTTATTTTTTTTACTTTCTTTTTTCTCTTTTCTTCTTCTCTTTTTCATTTTGTGTATTGTTATTCTTTTCATATTTCACTTATTTCTAGCTTTCATATTTAAGTTCCTTCTAGATCTTTTTTTTCTTCTAATTTTCAGCCCTTTTCTCTGTTATTTTATTCTTTCCATTTTTCATCTTGTTTCTTGTATTTAGCGTTGTCCGCTATTTTGTCACCGGTTTTATTCGTTTTCCGTCATTCTTTTTTCAAATTTGTTAACTTATAAAATAACAAACAAGTAGTTGGTCAAATGAGTAAATAATTAACAGTAAAAGAATATAAACAAATTGAAAGATAATATAACTAAAAGAATATATAGAAACTAAAAAATATATAAATTTATAATAGAACAAACAAAAATATATTAAAAAACAAATAAGAACTAAAAAAAATAGAAACAAAATAACATATAGGAACTGCAAAAAAAAAAATTATAAGTGGACACACAGTAATGCATAAAGAACATATAAAAACTGAAAAAAAAACATAAATAAAAGAGTATGAGAACCAGTATTGTACGAGCAGATAAAATATTGGATATGTTTTTTTTGCACTAAATATATTAACTGCAAATATATTACAGATGAAGGTATGTTGGACAAATGAGAAGTAATAATTAGTGCAGAACAAAAGAATGAATATTGTTTAATAATAGAAAATAAAAATCATGAAAATAGACTAGAAATCAATGAGAACATATAGGAATTAAAAAAAAACAAATTAACAATAATGTATTAAAAAATACACATTATTTATAAGAGAACATATACGATAAAAAAAACATATAAACTAATTAGAAAAGAAGACACGGTATATGTGATACACCAGATGCACACAAGAATATTATTATTCTATATATTCTATACTATATATAAATTTATTACAAAAAGGTGCACATTTTTTACCCTACAAATTTACACGGTTCAAGACTATACGTTGTGCCCGTCTGGAACCAGCGGCCCCGCATAAGGAAAATATTCCTATTTCCAAATGATCACTTTTTATATTTTTTTTAATCCAAAAAAAAAACTCCTTAATTTGTCACTCTTTCAGCCGGCGAGTTGTTAAGTTAATTTAATTATTAGTATATACAGTTGGAGGCAGTTTTTTCTGCGGCTTCAATTCTCCAACAGAAAAGATAGAAAAAGAAAAACGGTCTCTAACTGCTAACTGCTTTTTTTGGGTTGATCTCTTATTAGTTAAAATAATTGTTGTATCTATATTGAGTTGTTAGTTTTTCCTGTTGGCAACATAAGAAATTAATTGGAAGATGTCAAAACAATAATGTATTTTCTATTTGGTTGTAACTTTGGGCAGCATACCTTGTTAATTAACTAGACTTTAATCTAGCTAGAGAAGTTCTTAGTTAAATAAATTAAAAGATCATACATTAGAATTAACAATTGTAAATAATGATTCAAGGTATCCTCGGACAGATTAATAAAATATACTGCGTCTTTTAAATTTTAAAATCGAAGAACTGTTGAGCACTGATTAAGCAATCTTTCTTCTTCTTTTTTAAACATAAACAAAAAAGTTGAATATCCACATTATTATATTCAAGCTTATTTTATAATTTTATTTTATTTGATATGATCGATCAAGCTTATTAAATTATCAAAGAGGATAGCGAAAAAACAGTTTAGTTTACGTTTTCTTATTAACTTATCTGTTATAGGCTGTTGTACGGCCTAAAAAATTTAACTAGTAATCAATAATTGACTTCCTCTAAAAAGAAAGTACTACCAATAATGAACTTTATCCACCCTTTCTCTGTTCTCGAGCTGCAGCCAGCCACAGCATATGAAACAAAGATCCCCAAGGAGAAAGAACGACTATTTTTAATTGATCTTCACTAGGAGAAGTATAAATACTATATATATTAAGTGCAAATTAAAAAGAATAAATGTACTTATGTTTTTGTTTGTTATGCTCTTGTGTGGCAGCGTAGGCGCTAGTAGTTCTTTGGTTTGGTGAAGAACAGAAAAGGGCGAGATCAGTTTTCGGTTCGCGTTGCTTAATTAATTTCTATGCCTCCAAATAACCGCATATTAATTACGTATATTATATAACTTATTGATTACTTTACTTCAGTTAATGAAGTAGTGGCTGGGTACAGAAGACTGTGGCTTTAAGGTTAGGTGAGTCAGGGTCAACTAATTCTGTCTTGGTAAGCCAGGTAAGAAATCGACCCTTCTAATTTTCTTGGAATTTGATTGATTTGGGTTATATAGTACGTTAATCTCCATTCATCTAGTTAATTAAATAAATAATAATTGGTTAGACAGTCGTATTTTAATCACACCTTGCAAATTCCATAACCGCTAACTAGTTCATCGGAAAACTTACATCTTATTCAGGGGAAGGACAATTTCAGTCCCAAAACCTTTTATATTTCGCCAAACTAGTCTTAGTACGTACTTATCCGTTTACCACTATAGTCCTAATTGTTTGAAAATATTAATCGCAGCAATCCTATTATGAGCAACAATCCGGTCCACATTGGCGGACTGAAATGCTAATTGTGTCTCACTTCACGTTCGTTAGTCATAATTTCATTCCCAAACTTTTCATAATTTTGCCAAGTTGGCCTAAATTTTTTGACTTATCACAGTAATCCCAATTGCTAAAACCTTTCATATTTTGCCAAGGAGGAATATTATTCCAGTCCCACATCAATTTGTTGAAAATATAATCCGTTGCTTTATCAATTTTGGTTACATGCAGAAAGAAATTAAAACACAAAGTGTAATCCGTCACTAAACATTCAATCACCAATATTTAGTCACTGCAATTTTTGAGCCAATCGCTATAATTTCTAAGTCAGTCACTTCTCAATAGCTATCCCTAATATCAGTTGCCCTTCAATTGCTTCTACAGGAAAATAACATCACCTCCATCTCCTTCTTCGTCAGTCTTTCATTTGCAATCTTCTCATTCCATCAAGGAAGAGTTTCAAGAGAGTAAACTAGAGTCCAATGGCTTTGTACTTAAAACAATTAAGATAGAGTCTTCAAAGTGAAGATCACTATCGGTTTGCCATCACACCAGTTGCCTCCCTCGCTCCGCATCATCCATGTCCCTTGCCTAGACACATGGAGGAAAAGTTCAATTGGCCCCTGCCTCCCTCAATCATTACCAAAGAAGTGCATCATGACATCCTGCCATTTGATAGCAAGATCTATCCAATTCTAATGATTTGCTTCAAAAATTTCACCTTTAAGAGAGTACAGTTTTGGGGTTTGCATTCATGAAAGGAAAAACTCTTTTATCCTCAAAGTAACATCAGTCCATTGTACATGAGGAAGTTTCTGTGTAAAATCAAATCCAAAGATTATATCTTAATCAAGGTTTGCATATCCATATACATGGGTTCATGTGCTTAGATGGAGATAAACAAATTCTAATTGGGTTGCTGGTTTTATTGATGTAAAATAGGTAAAAAGGGCAATTTTATCATTAAGGTATAAAGTGAAGAGTAATTTTGTCATTGAAGTATTTTTTTGGAGAAATTTGACATTAACATTTGAAATGGGTATATTTGCTATCAATGTTTTGGAATAAGGGAATATTTACCAGTATAATAGTTAATGGTGAAAATATCCTACTATTACAAAGAATATTCCATTATGGTGGGTGGGTTGGATATACCACTAGTCACGTTAGTCAATATGTGGCATATTTGCCATTAATGTTTTTGAAATGGGCGTATTTGTCATCAAGTTTTAACACCTATAACTATGGTGACATTCAGGGGGGCGAATGAAGTAAGGGTTGTCTTATGGAAGTAGATCGCGTGAGACTTGACAACCAATAATTGCATGACAATTATGACTGACAAGCAATAATTGTACAATAAGTACTGCTACTAGAGTTGAGCAAATCCATGGGGTTTGAGTTGCTACAGTTGAGGCTAAGGCTAAGGCTGAGATTGCCCCCATTATGTGAGCGAGTTGAAGAAAAATAATAGTGAAAGAATTCTTCAGTGCATTTCTCTGACCTTCCATTTTCTAGCAGGTTAAGAAGACAAGATGGAGATGGTGGCTTTAATGTTGGAGATGAAAGATTAAGGTGAAAAATAAAAAAGAAAAACAACTTGAGTGACTATATATACAATAATTTTCCATTTTTACCATTTTCACTTGTGCCACCACGTCAATAAAATACTACCATGTCATCATTTTATCAACATGTCTTGACATATCACTAATGGCAGTGACAAATATGTCCATTTAAAAAATGTTAGTAGCGAATTTCTACAAAAAATTATTTAGTGACAAAATTACTGTTCACCTGGTAAAATTACATTTGTTATAAGGAAAGTTACAAAAAAAACCCTATGGTTTGGTCAAACCTACAGTTTGCCCTCTCTATTTTGAGAAACCTACACTTTGCCCTCTATTTTTTTTTATGCTGCCCGATAAGAACTTCTGAAACTGTATTTAAACTGTTTGGTAATAATGCTCTAGTAATTTTAAGATTTTTGATTTTTTTTTCACAGCAAACCGACCTTTAAAAAATACCGATATATAATTACAGGTGGGAAAGTACATTTACAGAAAGGAAAAACTGATAGTTTAAAATTTCTATTAACTATAAAAAAAATACTGGACAGATTAAAATTACTGAAAGATGATTATTGTAGAGTTTAAATACAGTTTCAGAAGTTGTTATCAGGCAATATAAAAAAAATGGGGGCGAAGTGTAGATTTCTCAAAATAGAGGGGGCAAACTGTAGGTTTGACCAAACCACAGGGGATTTTTTGTAACTTTCCCTTTGTTATATTTATTTTTCTCATATTTTGTATGTTTTAATGTATTTTGAATCTTACAGATCTATTTTGAGTATATCTTGTAGCTTATAGTATGTCTGGATTTAATTGATTAAATGTGGATTTAATTTGTAATTGTACAAGTTTTAATTTGGTTGTGTTCCTTTGAGATTTTAACAGAATGATGATGTTCCAGTTGAAAAATCATATATTAAGCTGCAGAGATCAAAATGAAGTGATTCTTAATTAATTAAAAAGCTGACATCTGGAGCTACAAATCATATGCACATCATAAAACCCAGTTTGTACGTTAAGGGGGGGTTAAATTTAGCTTCAAAGTCATGATTTGTGCGTCATTGTTGGTTCAGAAGTAGTTGTGATATTTTAGGTATATCTCTGGCTGTAGATATCCGTTTTATGTGATTTAGGTGTCATTTCGAAGCTAAGAAATAGATATACAACTTTTATGCTTTGAGTTTTGGGATATAATGACTGTATCAAGTTTGAATTTCAGCTTGAAGTTGCTGCTAATGTTTTTAAGCATTTCTTGGCTCATAACTTTGCAACCAGTTTTGATGTGAATTAATTTCGAAGGTTTCTAAACCATGTGGGTGAAAATTCCAGCTAGAATACACTAGTATCCTAGTCATGTTAAGAGATTCTAGTTATTTTTAATCTTTTGTATTTATGTGGGGTTATTTTAAAACAATACAAAGAGGTTTGAGAGTTTTTATTGTTTTTCTTTTTAGGTTAGTTTTTATTATACTAGAGTACCAGCAGCTGCTCTCTCTCCTGCGGCTGGCCCACCCTTTTTCTTTCTCAACTCTTTTGTCTTTTTTCTTGTTTCTTTTATTTTCTTTTTAGTGATTTTTTATAGCTATCATTACAAGGATTCGGATTATTTGCTATGACAAATTCCTACAAAAAAAAGCGTAGGAATATTATTCGCAGGAAAACCGTCGGATAAAATATTATGTCCAACGGTTTTCATTCAATAAATTTCTAACACAAAAAAGCGTAGGACAAACGTCAGAGTAAGATGGCGGGAAATAATGGCGTCAATTCGTCTAACGGTTTTGATGCGAAATAAATGGGTAGGGACCACATATGTAGGAAAAGCATCAGATACATTATCCGACGCTTTTCCTTTATTTTTTTTCCTACGTTTTTGACACAAAAAAGTGTCCAACATTTTTCCTTCATTTTTTTTCCTACGGTTTTGAGACAAAAAAGAATAGGTGTCTTAAAAATGTAGGAATTTTAATCCTTCAATTTTCCTACAGTTTCTTTTTCCTACAAATTTCCTACACTATTCTTGCAGTTTAACTTTTCATATATACCTATGATATTACTACAGATTTTGCTTATAAATACCTCCCCCCTTCTTCTCCAACTCGTCCCAACCAGAATTTGTACATCCCCCTTCTTCTCCAGCTCATCCCAGCCACAATTTCTACATCCATTTTTACTTTCGCTTCAACATCTTCTTTGGCTCAATAGAGGTATTTAAAATTAATTTATAGGTTAGTGATTTAACTGTTAATTATTTATTTGTTATAAGATATATATACTTATGTTGTTTTAGATAGCTGACTTTAGAGGTTAGTAATTTAAATGGTAATTATTTATTTTTTATAAGATATACTTATGTTCTTTTAGGTAGCTAACTTATCACAGCATGTAGTTGCATAATAAGTATTTATTTATTATACCTTAAATTCTCCATCCATGATTGTGTTGATGACAAATATAATATTGGTCCGATTCAGATTGTTGGCAAGTAAAATGTATTGGATTAAGTTATATTTGTAATTAACATAATCATGGATTGTCCAAGTTGGACAGTTGAAACTTGTATAAGCAGTATCTCAGTTAATGTGTTCCTGTCGTAGTAGTAGTTTGTGAAATTTGGTTTAGTACTTCCCAAATTGTTCTCATCGTGTGTTTCTCAATAAGTTGATATTATTGAGAAACACTGTTAACGGGAACTGAAGGGAAATGCTGCCGAAATTTCTTAAAAAGCTACTAACATGGAACAGTTAAAATGATTTATTGCTTATACAACTGGAGTAGGGCCCTTACCTTAATGAAGTAGGTAGTTTAGTTATGGAAGGTTGACATGTATGAATGGCATATATAAGTAATTCATTTACATTTTCATTATATTTATATTATATGAAATGTAATAAATATATTACGTATTTATGTTGAGGGTTTTTACTGTCTTGTTTACAAGAGAACGAAAATTGCTGCTAATGGACGGGAGTGGATGTACCAGAGGACAGATTCATATGGATATATGAATTCTGCATTTATGGCTGGTGTTAATGAGTTTTTACAGTTTGCATTTAGTAGAAAGAAGTCAGAAATGAGTAAATGCCCTTGTCATAAATGTAATAACAGATTTTATAGAATAGAGCTGAAAGTGAGAGAGCATTTGTTTCGATATGGATTTACGCCAAACTATTACATATGGCACTGTCACAATGAACAATATGATAGCAATCTGCACAATTTCAGTATGGCCCGTAGCTATTTTCCATCGCAGATGGTATGTGAATCAATGGGTCCGTTATCATCGAATGTAGGATCTGGAAATACTGAAAGAATATTGGTGGATGAAGAGTTTATCAATGCTGATGTTTAAGAAGTTGATAATGGCAGTGATAATAATAAGAATGTGTTCGATGTGTCTGAAATGAGAAAGGGGTTACCTAATCCGACCGCACAACAATTTTATAATTTGTTGGATGATGCAAATGCACCGTTGTGGGATAGGTGCACTAAACAAACACGATTGTCTGCAATGACCCAATTGTTAAGTTGCAAAAGTAAGTTTAATATGACAGATCATTGTTTTGATAGAGAACTGGAGGTTATGAAAGAAATGTTGCCTGAAAGTAATAAACTCCCATCCAACCTATATGATGCGAAACAACTCACAAAAGGACTTGGGTTGCCATATATAAAAATTCATGCATGTGAGAATAACTGTATGTTATTTTATTGGGAAGATGAGAAATTAACACATTGTCGTGAATGTGGAAGCAGTAGATATAAAGAAAGAGTAACCTCCGGAAGAAAGATGTTGATTCCCAAAAAATTGTTACGGTATCTACCAATAACAAGCAGGTTGAAGCGCTTGTACATGTCATCAAAAACAGCGACTCACATGACTTGGCATGCTTATAATAAATCATGCAATAATGGAAGTATGGGTCATCCATGTCAGTCTGAAGCGTGGCGTCACGTAGATCGAACATTCCCATCATTCGCTGATGAAATTAGAAATGTTAGGCTCGGATTGTGTACCGATGGATTTAACCCGAATAATGTTGTTGGTGGAACATACACGATATGGCCAATCTTTATAGTTGTTTACAATCTTCCGCCAGAACTGTGTATGAAAGAACCCTTCATCTTTATGACTCTCCTAATTCCTGGTCCTAGAGCACCAGGACGCAACATTGATGTATTTTTACGACCATTGATTGAGGAGCTCAAAACTTTATGGTCGGAAGGGGTTGTTACATGGGACAGTTATCGACAACAAAATTTTCTTATGAAGGCATGTTTATTATGGACAATTAATGATTTTCCTACACTAGGAAACCTTTCAGGTTGGAGTACCCATGGTAAGCTTGCGTGCCCATATTGCATGGATGAAATTGACACATTTATGTTGAAGAAATGCAGAAAGCCATGTTGGTTTGATTGTCACAGGGTTTTTTTACCGCATAATCACACATTCCATTCGAATGTAACATCGTTCATCCCAAGGAAGAAGGTTAGTGCTGTCGCTACTCCATATAAGTCAGGTGAGGAAATACATGCTATGTTGGCTGGGTATTGTTTTCCTCCGTTTGGCTTTTCATATGATAAACACCGAGTTGCGGGGTTTGGAGAGTGGCATAATTGGTTAAAGCGGAGTATATTCTGGGAATTACCATACTGGAAGCATTTGCTAGTTTGCCATAATTTGGATGTCATGCATATTGAAAAAAATTGGTTCGAGAATATTTTTAATATTGTTATGGATATACATGGGAAAACAAAAGATAACTTCAATTCTTGCCTTTCATTTCAGGAGTTAAAAAATATGCGGCGTGAACTACATTTACGAAATATTAGGGGGAAATTTGTAAAACCAAAAGTATCTTATACGCTGAGTCGGGAACATATAAGAGATGTTACTCTGTGGCTGAGAACGATAAAGATGCCTGATGGGTATGCCTCGAACTTGGGCCGTACGGTTAACTTGAGTGACGGTACATTCTATAACTTCAAGAGTCACGATTGTCATGTGTTAATGCAGAGGTTGCTTCCTATTGCATTACGTGGGTATATGCCAGGTCCTATATGGGAAACGATTTCTGAGTTTTGCTCATTTTTCAGAACCTTATGTACAAGTAGGATTCGATTTGATGACATACAACAGTTGGAGCGGAATATAGTGGTTACCATATGTAAGCTAGAAAAGATATTCCCTCTTGCCTTTTTTGATTCGATGGAACATCTTGTTATCCACCTCCCTCATGAGGCAAAGTTGTGTGGTCCAGTTCAATTTCGATGGATGTATCCATTTGAAAGGTAATTTTTTAATTTCCATTCATATTTCTGTCAATAATTTTCATATATTATATGTCAATAATTTTCACATATTATATGTCATTAATTGTTACATTTTTTTAACTTGGCAGACTAATGCGGTCATTGAAGCGAAAGGCTAGAAATAAAGCTGCAATTGAAGGATCAATTGTGGAAGCGTACTTGGTCCAGGAAATGTCTACATTCTGTAGCCATTACTTTGAAGTAAATATTCCTACACGGTTAAACAGGGTCCCATGAAATGATGATATTGCTATTCCTGTGGCTGATGTCGAGGGTCAATTGTTATCTATCTTCAATACAAGATGTCGTAACATACCCAACTGCGGGCGACAACGCTTACTTGATCCCACTGAGAAACATCAAATGCATATCTACACTTTGCACAACTGCAATGAGATTATACCGATTGTCAGGTGACATATATGTAAACAACTGTGAGGGTTTTTATATCAATCTGATTGCTTTAATTCATTATTGACTAGTTATCATTTCAGGCACTTTGACTCTTATATATCAACAAGATTTCCCCAATTAGGTGAAAGTGAATTACAAAGTTATCGAGATCAACATTTGACCGAATGGTTCTCATCATACGTGAGTTTCATGGCGTGATAATTTTTATGTTCCTAATTGTGTTCTGTTGAATATACTGTGCAATTATGTTATTATATTAACTTTATATTTTCAGGTTAACCATTTCAAGGATAAATTAGATCCTCGTATTGTACAATTAGCCCGTGGTCCTATTCGAGTGGCCGTTTCATACAATGGATGTATTGTGAATGGTTTTCATTTCCACACACAATCCTATGGCAAAGACAAAATGACACAGAATTATGGTGTTTGCGTGAAGGGTGAGACATGGGGATCCAGTGGGTATGATTTTTATGGCCTTATTGATGAGATTATACGTATTGAGTACCACGGGAGTGGGAATGAAGTCATGACGCTGTTCAAATGTACTTGGTTTGATCCGACACGTGGTGTTCGAAGTTGCCCACGTACTGGTGTTGTTGACATTAAATGGAAGTCAAGATTATCACCACCTGAGCCGTTTATCTTTGCGACACAGGCTCAACAAGTTTACTACTGTGAGTACCCTAACAAGGCTCTTCATCAGTGGTGGCCGGTGGTTAAGACGAAGCCACGAGCTTTCATCGATTGTTCATCGAATAATTTTAGTATTCGATCTGAGGACAATGAGGAAATGTCTGATGAGCAAACATGTCAGTTAGAAACCACAGATGAGCCGTTCCAAGAAGTGATTTCAAGTGAAGTACCAATGGTAACAACTGATGGCATTGGGCTTGATGAGATTAACATACTTGTCGATACAACGTGTTATCCTGAAAGCGTGCAACACATGGATCAGAACATCGAGGTCACACAAGCCGATGGGGATACATCAGATGATGAAGCATCGCTGGATAGTTTAGAGTCAGATGAAGGCGAGCATGTTTGATTAAGTGTAATTGTTCAAAACATCTGCATGTTTTATTTGAAATCATAATATAATTACTTTGAATGCATTTATGTTTTGGATAGAAAAGAAATAAAATTTATGAAATTTAATCATCACATATCTAATTACCTGTGTCGTTGAAATGAAAATAATTAACTTTTTTCCCACAAAAAATTATTGCATGCTATTAAAAAAATAATAATAATGTTAATAAATGGGTAAAATCCACCGGGGGTGACCTAGCTTATTTTTTTTGTCCTAAACGGGTACCTTACCTTCAAATTGTCCTAGATTACATCCACAATTTCTCAGGCGTCCATGCGAATTTCACTCACAATCGCATCAAGAGCACCAGCGTGGTGATCATGGAGGATTCTCTCAACGCCAAGATCTGTCACTTCGGGACTGCGGAATTGTGCGTTAAAGTCACGGAGAATCGATCGGATTCGAGGAATTTGACGATCGAAGGGACGAGAGGGTACATGGCGCCGAAGGTTCAGCTCTCCGGAGTGGTAACCCAGAAATGCGATGTCTACGCTTTTGGGGTGGTAATTTTGGAGTTGTTGAGTGGGAAGGAAGCGTTGAGGTATGAGGTTGATGAATCGAGAGACGATGCAATTTCTAAGTGATGGTCAGAGAGCAAAATGAGGTGGTAGTGAAGAGCAGCAGAGTCGAGAATGAGGAGAGGGATGAAAGAGATCATGACAAAAGTTTAGGGTTAGATTTATAATGTTAGGGTTTAGAATTGTTGATAGAAAAAAATTAAAGGACCATAAGTGTTATTTTATAATTTATTTTAATATTTTTAATACCACGTAAGCAATTTCCGTTAGATATAACTCTGAAATTAACGGAAAGTAGTTAAACAAGACACGCGATAAGAAGTAAGGTACCTCGGTAGGACAATTTGAAGATAAGGTACCCGTTTAGGACAAAAAAATAAGCTATGTGACCCCCGGTGGATTTTACCCGTTAATAAATTTGGGAGATTCAATATGACCATATACATTAAATCTATATATTTAATTTCCAAATATAAATATTTTCATTTATTCATCAACTAAAAAAGTTAAATAATTAACTTCCAACCATATAATTAGTTCATTAGTTCATATATATACACATTATAAATTATATATATATATTTATATTCCCTCTGTCCGACGGTTTTAAGTTAGTAATTAAAAATCGTAGGAAAGATGTAGGAATATATCACCTAGGGCAATGTGATGTGCGACGGTTTTGAGTTAATATTTAAAGTATGTAGAAAAAGTGTAGGAAATGACCGACGGTTTTCACACATTTAAAAAATCATAGGAAAGATGTAGGACCATAATCACCTAGGGTAGCGCGTTATCCGACGGTTTTGAGTCAGTATTTCAGTTAAGTAGTAAAACTGTAGGAAAATTAGATGTCATAAAAGCGTAGGAAATAAAGTAGCAAAACCGTAGGAGAATTCGTAGGAAGGAAGGCGGGAAACCAATTACTGGCGGGAAATTCCATTTTTTAGTTTCCTACGCTTTTCATGCATTTCATATTTTTTGTAAGAAAACCGTAGGAAACTTTGCTACGGTTTTCCTACATTTTTAAAAAGTGCAGGAAAATCGTAGGTCAAATTAATAGCTGAATTGCCAGACCTTCCCTTTAAATTCATGGGAGTTCTTTAGTTTTCACCACTCCATTCCTTCTATTTTGCGACGTCCTCTTCCAAACCCACTCCCTAAATCTCCTCCAAAGCTATTTAAACTAGGTATTTTTAATTTTTAAGTACTTTTTCATATATAATTAATGTTTGTTATTACATATAGTTGTTGTTTACATATATATATAATGCATGTATTGAATGTTAAGTTTTAAGAAGCTAGTTTTTATATTATATGTTTTAGGTAATTTTATATATGGTGTTAGTAATATGTATGTGGTTAGTTATAAAAAAAAATTTATGTGATAATGGTTACTTCTATTTGTACAACAGCATGTTACTATATATGTGGTTAATATAAAAAACGGTTAGTTCAATAATGTAAGAGTAATATTGTTATCACTTCAATAATGTTAATGTAAGCAGCGCAAGTTACAACAATAATGTTACTTCAGTAATGTAAGTATAATCTGCTAATGGTAGTTTAATAATTTAATTTTATAAATAAGTATATATCGAATAATTGGCCATTTTAAAAAGTGTTACTACACAAATGGTATTGAAATGATGGCAATTTCAAAATTAATGAGTTTACTAAAATAATGAAATTTAATATGTAAATGTTAGTGTAGTAATGGTCATTTATAAATAAAAGACTATGACGTAATGGTAATTTAGTATTACATATATATGTAATAAACATGTTAAACTTTAATTTTAGGATGGTTCACCCCAGACAGTCTGGCTCGGGCAAAGGCCCGGCCAAGGACATACATGATCGTAGTCGGGGTCGACGACAGCCTGCTGTGACACCTACACAGGTGTCACAGACTGAGACTCAGACCCAGGTCCCAGATACCCAGGCTCAGACACCGGTGCCACAGACCCAGCCACAGACCCAGCTGCCATATACTCCGGTGCCACGACCTTATGTGCCCCAGACGTTTGGCGCATCGAGCTCCGCATTTCAGCAGTTTTGAGACACGCAGACTGATGCGTATTACCCGGATATGAGCGGAATATCCGGGTCATATCAGTACCAGCATACAGGGATCGGGCAGCCCACATGGGATGTCGATCCTAATTCATTCCTTGATCCAGATGAGCTCGGTATATCCACTCATCATCTACCTGGCCTACACCCGAGTCAGCATCAGCAGCAGCCGCCTCAGCAGGGCCCGGCCACTGGCGGCCCAGCGGTCGCACCTGACGCGCAGCCAGCTGCTGGGGCCCCATTACCTAGAGGGCGAGGCCCACGGGTAGTTGACTTACCACCACCTCCACCTCCGCAGGACCGTCCGCTCATCGTCCCTCGAAGAGTAAGTATTACTGACTCTTACAAAGTTAATTTTGATATAATTATACGTTGTTCTTAGTTACATCAGTTTATATATATATCTTACTATAATCATCATTTGTTACAGCTTACTCACTGATGACTCTGTTCGTTCCACCGTAGCCTCTATTCATGTGAGGTTGTGGGACGAAAGTTCTATAGCTTGGTCACATGCATCTCGAGCTGCACGAGAGGAGCACGTAACCACGTTAGAGGTAATTGGTTGTAATACATTTTTAAACAAGACTTTGTATATGGACTAATTCATAATTTTGTTTCTTCTTTGTCAAATTGCAGAACTACTATAAATGGGACCCTAGAGACTTCGGCGCCATCCGCCGAATTGTCTTCGACTACTATTCGCGGTCCGTGTGAAACCGCGTCTATCATTGGAGGTCTGTCGCGATTCAGAAGATCCCCCACTTCTTCGACAGCCCTGACTACAATTTACTGCGGCCACATGTTCCAGCCTGTTACAGTCAGCAGGTATAGAATCAGTTGTGTGACCAGTGGGAGTAGGAGCGATGGAAGAAGCTATCGGAGGTTGGTTCCCATGCCAAGCATATAGCAGATAGCTTAGGCCTTGTTCCGAAGCACACGATGGGCTCAATCCCAGGCGAGATGCACTGGGATCGTATGGTACCAACTTGGACCTTCCATACATTATAATTTTTTTATGATTTATTAATTACTAAAATTTTTAATGATATCTAAAATTGTGGAGACAAAAGCAAATGATGGAGTTGAGCCATCATTTGATGAGTGGTGGTCTCATACTCATAGGCGGAAGAAGACCGAGCAGCCCATCGATCTGATTTCACAGCAGCTGCAGGTAATAAATATTAATTTACCACTATAAACAATGTTTTAAAACTATAATATTTGTCTTACTAACTCTAATTTCTTTTTCTTGTAGGATGGATATGCTCAGCGGATTCAAGAAAAATACCAGAATCCGGATGACCGCCCGCAGTTCGATGCAGAGGTATGGAGCGAGGTACGAGGCCCACCAAAAAAAGGCCGACTACCAGGTGTTCCGCGCCGACTCGCTGATCCCCAGACCTTTGGACCAAATCGGGTATTTTTCATTCGTATTTAATTTTATTAATTATTTTTATCACTTTTACATTGCTAATTGCTACTTACAAAATTTTTTAGGCTCCACGTGCTGATTCGGATGAGATTGCTCAGCTGAGGGCTGAGAACACCCAGCTACGGAGTGATTTTACGCGGTTACAGGCAGACGTTCGCACTCAGGTTCAGCGAGAGACCGAGGCTGCAATGAGCACCATGCTTAACAGGTTGATCCAGCAGGGGATTATACCTGCATCGGCGCTCTCAGACGACCTACGGACCGGATCCTCCACTCAGCATCATGATGACGATCGTAGCCAGCGAGATGACGATGATCAGCCCGGCACTGCATCCCATTGATTTTATATTAGACCTTCAGTTCTTTGTAATTAACTTTTTCCTGTAAAATTTGATTACTTTTATGTATAGTAAATTTATTGACTACTTTGATCAATTGTTATATAATAATAATAATAATAATAATAATAATAATAATAATAATAATAATAATAATATAATAATAATAATAATAATAATAATAATAATAATAATAATAATAATATTATTATTATTATTATTATTATTATTATTATTATTATTATTATTATTATTATATAATGCAATATAATATGTTTTTAATTTGTGTATAAATTAATTTAATAAAATCTTTAAACAGTTACAAAACCGTAGGACATGAAAGGTCACAAAAACGTAGGACATGAGAGGTCATAAAAACGTAGGACACAGCAGTGTCAGAAAACCGTAGGACAAAGGATGTCAGAAAAGCGTAGGATAAAAGGTGTCATAAAAGCGTCGGACAAATGGTGTCATAAAAGTGTCGGACAAAGGGTGTCATAAAAGCATAGGACGAGAGGTGTTAGAAAACCGTAGGACAGAGGGGTCACAAAAGCGTAGGACAAAGGGGTGTCAGAAAATTGTGGGACTTAGTGCATCTCAAAACCGTTGGATAAAATGGGGTCCACTACCATCACAAAAGCGTAGGATTGTTTTACGGTAATTTGACAGTTTTTATTTTCGACACTACTTTTTCCTACGGTTTTAACCGACGATTTTAATTGTAGGAAATACCTATTTCCTATGGTTTTCCTACGTTTTTTCCCTACTCAAATGCTCTGTTTTCTTGTAGTGTATATCCGGCTAATCTTTTTATTCTTAGTAAAAGGAGATCGAAACTCTGAATTCTTCAGTACTATGAGATCAAAGTTATTTTTATTCATTCTATTAATACTTTGAGTATTGGGTGTTCTTCTATGATTAATTTTATGGTTGTTTCATTTATATGCTAGAAGGTATGCTAGTTATTATCCTAATTTAATCTATTGTTGGGTTAAAAGTCAAATCCGTAATTATTTGGTCTCTTTAATCTATGAAGCAACTAAAGTTTATTGATTTGATACGTCAGAAATTATTAAGTCTTAGGGAGAATATTCAACTAAATTATATGTAACTGTTTGTATTTGTTTTATTTAGTTTCATCGATCTCTCTAATTTTTAATGCAATTGTTAAATTAAAATGAAGTGTTTGTCTTAGGTTATTTAGCAATTAAGGTTAATTAGATCACTTTTTTCTGATTAACTATAACTAAGAAGAGTTAGGAAAATAACTTTAACGATGAATATTCAAAGGCTTAATTGATCTATCTATGCATTGATGATCAATTGTAGGAATTCGGTGGTAGATGTTAATTGATGTCAAGGTTTACATTCTTAATTATTTCATTTATTTCTTATTTGATAGGTTTTTTAATATTTGTTCTCTTATATTTTCAATTTTATTGTTGATTGCAAACAACCCCCAATTCTTTTATTTTAGTATTTTGATAGGAAGCTTTCGGTTAAAAAAGTTTCTTTTGAGATTTGACTTGGTTTTCATTGTTATATTACAAATTTATTTATTATAAGTTGTTAGTGATATCATAATTATTTTTTACGGTTTTGACGATCGACCACCACCCTATAGTATAATGGTAAAATTGCCCTTTTTGCTATGTAAAACATACCAGAAGTTGATTTAAATCTAAAATTGCGTTCTCGCACATATGATCATGTAGAAGAGTAAGATTGATAAGTGTAGGAGAAACATTTGTGTCAAAAAGGGCAATAACAAGTGTAAGTTTAGTATACTTAACAACAAACAATTTTAACTGAGTTTGTGTGATAAAATGTGTTACAAAGGCAGATGGCTCCAAGGAAAAGAGTTGTAAGTATACAAGGAACCAAAACCTGAATCAGAAGATCAAGTAAACTTCCTGTGTATACATGAAAACTAAATATGTGTTGTAGACAATGAATTAAAACTTAACCAATTAAAGGCAGAAAATAAAAGAAAAAGAAATCAGTTAAAATTAACAATGTACGGCTATTATGAACATATGTCTAATTAGACATAGCATGTGATTTTTCAAATATACCCTTGATCATTCTAGTTAATTTCCATCTAACCTTCTACCCTAAATCACGTTTTGTCTTCTCTAAGCCTCATCAAACCTCTACAGTCACATCCCCGACCATCCTTCGCATTCTTAGCGCCGCTGTTAACCGCGATCCAAAAAGCGAAGTGGCGAGATGATTGCAAGGAACAACGACTGGAGGAGGCAGAGAATGAGGATCCGATTGGACAATCAGCAACAGGAATCAATGATCAAATAAGGTGAAGTAAAGAGGCAAGTCCCAAGGCGAACGTGGACGCAAAGTGGTGAAACAATCGCAGGAGCGATGACCGGATGAGGCAGAGAACAGAGATTTGATTGGATGATTGGTGATGCAAATCGGTGAGGTGAGTCAGAGGCAAGGGATGAGGTGAAGCGACGAGGCAAATCCAAAGAGGAAAAGTGGCGAAGCGAAGCAGTGCGAGGTGAAGGTGGAGGAGAAGCGAGGCCGAGGCGAAGCAGTGTGAGGGAGTAAGTGAAAAGGAAGAGATTTTTCTAGAAAATTATTGTTTAGACACTTTTGTAGTACATTTTAGACATTTTTTAACATTTATTTAGACACTTTTATTCATTAAATCATATACCTTTATTTTAAACATTTCTTTAATTATTTAGACACTTTTACATTTTTATTTAGGCATTTTTACATATTTAGTCAGATACTTTTTTAAATTATTTCAGACACTTATTTTCTAAAAGGTAACAAATTGCTCACTAGTTATTTGGTCAGACATTTGTTATATATTCCTTTAAACATTTTGCAATATTCAATCAGACACTTTTTCTTATTTGTTCAAATGATTTTTTTGTTATCTCAAACGGGTATTTTCTAAAAATAACATATTTTTTACAAGTTGATTCATAAATTTTTTATTCAAATACTTTCACATATTTCTTTAGACATTTTTTAACATTCAATCAGACACTTATTCCTATAACTTTAGACACTTTTAATTTCATATTATAATAGATTATTTTCATACTCTTTTGCAAACACTTCCACATACTATATTAGACACATTTATATTTTATTACAAACACTTTTGCAATTCAAAAACAACTAACGACGTGACAAGGAGACGGCGATTAGCGCGATCCGGCAAGAAACAACTCGCCAGATCTGGGGGTGATCGACAATACGAGATCTAGATGTGAGTCGCAACGCGATCTAAAAGTGAGGGGCCGCGATTAATGTGGAGATCCATAGGTGTGCGGCTGCAATATCTAAAAGTGGATGACGACGATTCGTCGGAGGCAATGGCGGCAGCCGCGGCAGTGATGGTGGCGATGGACACAGTGACGAAAATAAGGTAAGGTTTCTGAAGATGATGATGAGTTTTGGTCTAAGGGTAAATTTGTCAGTTTTTTTAATTGTTTGTGGGCTATATATAGAAGAATTAAGAATAGATTAACACGTCTTGTTAGACATATGTCTATAGTATAATAACTAGAATTAACATAGCAATGGAGTAAACGGGTTAGTATAACAACAAAATATCTAGTAAATTTTTTTTTAGGAAACAAAATATCTAGTACATAAAGTTTATAATTGTTATTAATTAGAGGTCTAATTTTCAATCACTTACTCTCGTATTGGACTCCTTTCTATGTAAAAAAGAAAGATAGAGAGCAGGATTAGTCTTATAATACAAGGAAATAAAAATGATGCGGGTTATTAATAAAATATGGAGTATTTGGAACATCAGGCAAAATAAAATAGTCCAGAAAGTCGGCATTGACCGACGGCGAAGGAAAGGATGGAGAGAGAGAGGGCCGTCCACTCCAGGCAACTGGAGAGCTGGACGCCGTGGTGGAATAGACGAGAACTCTGGGTCCCCCGCGCCGCTCCACCATCACCACTGGCCTTGCCCTCTCTCCACAAATACACAAGCATATACAATCTTTCGTGAGAGCTACACCCTTTCCCCTCAACTTTTATTCTAGTTCAAAGCCAATTCTTAACCCAAACCCCCCCCCCCCCCCCCCCCAACCCAATCCACATTCTTTTTACACTATCTAACGTGACATTTAAGAATTATTTCATAGTTTAAACTGTATAATAATATTTTGATAGTTAATAATCGGTTTATGTTATTAGAATTGGAGATTATTGGGAGAGCTTAAAATAAAAAATACACTGCCAAACTTTTTCCATAATCAGCCGTGGCAACCATGAATCTAAGATTCATATTGAAATTTTAAGATCTATAAGGTATTTTACATTTAGAAGCATTATTATAAGTATACAAAGGGAAGATGTACTTTTGTACTTGTTGAGGGTATGCCAACTTTTACGTGACCTAGAAAGTAACCGAATCAGCTAATTATGGCATTATGTATGAAATTGAGAGTTTAGAGTCAAACTTCAAGCTTCTCTAATGTCCCCTGCAACTTAAACCATGGTACCAAGGTGTGGAGAACCAAAAGGCTTATTTAAATTGGAATACATTTCTAATCAAAAAATGAGAGTACTAAAACCAATGTCAAATCAGTGTGAAAAATATGAAGGTTTAATTACAATTTGCCTCTTAAGGTTTAAGTGAAATTATACTTTACCTCTCTTGTTTTTTTAATATACAAAAATATACACTTTATCCCCTGTTTTTTTAATATAATTCAACAGTAACTTCTAAAATCTTAATTTAGACTGTACGGTTGTTATCTTCAAATAATTTCAATCTACATAGTATTTTTTTTATAATTAATTAACATTAAAAAAATACTATTTAAAAATTAAAAGAAACACAGAAAGAAAAACTGATAATTTAAAATATCCATTAACTATAGAAAAAATCTATATAGATTCAAATTACTGAAAGACGGTTACCGTAACATCTAAATTAAGATTTAAAAGCTTACTGTTGAATTGTATTAAAAATGTATGAGCTAAAGTATATATTTTTAAAATTGGAGGCATAAAGTGTAATTTTACCTAAATCTCAGGGGTAAATTGTAATTAACCCAAATATAAATATTTGATTTTGTTGTTATTTTGGTCAATATAAGTAATTCAAAAAGTATGTATAAAAATAAAAATGTCGTAAGTACGAAGCTATCGGTACGGTCAAAACTCCCACGACCAACATCAATCATCTAACCCCAACCACAAAATTGTGACAAAGGAAACGGACAGGGTTGCAAACCTTTTCTTCCTAGCAAGACCAAGCTTCATCATTATGCGACAGCATATTATAAGAAGCTGAGTTACGTGCGGCACTTTAGCCCAGTAGTTTAAGAGATCGGATATTAAAGGTCTAACAGGGGATTAAATTTTACCTTCGCATTGTGCCTTGTTATATTTTCAAATTGTGATTTGGTGTGCTCCAAATTTTAAAAAAATAGACCGATTTTTCCATAGCTTTAAATAGGTAATCTCTCAAACCCTAACATATTTATAAAGATGCTTGTAAATACAAAAATAATAAGGTGCATAGTTTCTTATAAAAATAAAGATGCAGAATTTTTTGCGGATCTGAATAATATCTAAAATATAATGCCAATGTATCCTAAATTTTTTACAACATTCAATATCTACATAAAAAAAAAATTATAATTTTTAACCTCCAACATTTTCATATATAATATACACATAAATTTTTTGGTGTAAATAAAATTACACTTGAAATTAATTACATTAAAAAATTAAATATTTTAGAGATTCAAAACAAAAATTTTAGGTTCAACTCTCTCATGTACTCACCTACAGGGTCCTCTGATCAATTGACATGAAATTGACATTTTAAAATGTGAAATTGGAATTAAAAATTTGAAATAACATTCTAGAATTTGAAATCCTAGTTAGAATTTTGAAATTGGTATTCTAAAATGTGAAGATATTGGAGTTAAAATTTTAAAAATTGAAATCTTAAAAGAGCGTTATTAATTGCTTTTTTCTGACGAAATAATATTAATAGAATAGGAACATAGATTATATAAATACTTATATCTCACTAAGTAGATATATGTTGTTGCTGTTTGGAATTAACCATTTAGTTCATTCATTAAACTATTGGTTATAAATTAATGGTCAGAGGTGGCATTCTTCGCGGAATCATTAAATAAAGAAAAAACGAAATCATTCGAAGCGTTTTTTGTGTCAGTAATTGATATCTTTTGACCATGGTTATTATCGCGTTATAAAATTTGTTATAGAGCCTAATAAAGGTGACTCGTACAACATCTTACAAAATAACCTTTCACAGAACGACATTTCATTACATGATGTCTTATATACAATAATACAATATGCTGTAGTCTTGTTATAAGGTCTATAGATACTTCATTGCAATTAAAAATATGTTAAACAATATTTTACAAACTAATGAATTATTATTACAGGAAAAAAGTTTTGCTTCCTAAAATCTCAATATATATAATATTTACATTAATTAATACTTATTTTTTTGAACGGATGAGTAATTTATATTATTAATGAACTTAATTAATATTTATGTGTATTAGTTTTAGCTAAAATGTCAATCGAACTTGACTATTATTTCGTGGAAGGAAATTTTATTGAGTTTAAGTAAGTAATTTATTAGCCAATCCTATATCAATGTTACTATATTTATATAACACAAGAGATCAAAATAAACAAGATTGATTTGAACATTAGATTATTCGGGTATAACAATCATAAACATCTTCAAACTATAAGGTTGGACTATCATTAGTCATTATTTTTTAACCTTACAATATGAGATGACAGATACACATATGTAAGTGTCGGTCCATAAAATTACTCTATGCATTTTTTCAACTGTAAAAAGTATGATTATATAAATATGATGAAACAATTATACCGGAACCCAGAAACACAGTAATTAACAGGTTACTAGACCATAAACCATCCAGCCCACAACCTCCAGACCGAATGCCAACCCCCAATTTTATATTATAACCCGTTTATAACAGCAAGGGCAGGATTCAACATACTCCACTCAATTTCATATATCCTTCTAAATCTCCTCTTAATCCACGTAAGTAAATTTTTTTTAATAGCCAAGCAAATGCACTTTATTTCAAAAAAACCCAGAGCAAGATCATGGCAGATAACTAACCAGGGGCTAGACTGTAAATACAAAAAACAACGTATCAACCCCTAGACAAGAAAACTGAATTCTATCATACCCAATTTTTGACTGCTAGCATTGGGTTCAACATCCATTTTGACCACAGACAATTAAGGGGGAGTTCATTTCCCATTAATCTCATTAATTTGAGCCCATAAATGCCAGGCCACACGCGGCTCGTGGGTGGGTAAGTTTAACTCGTGTGAGACCTTTGCTCATTAACCCTTATATTGGCGTTTATTACATCTCCTACCACACCCACCATCCCTTCCCATTGGCTATCGACATTAGCCCAACCTGATGCCCGACAACCCACCCCGAGCTGCGTCCACTATCCCATTCGCTCCGATTCCTCATCTGGCCGCCGAATACACGCTCCATTCTTATCACAATAGGCCGACCTCATATTATGCCGATCGCTCGCTAGGATCCACACACCGTTCTTGTCGCAGCAGGCTAAGGAGAACCGGATCTAGGGCTTGGTCCAGCAGGACGATGAGCTCCAGCTGCGAAGAGATTCTCCGTTGATGGCGCACACAGAGGAGGACGAGCTTCTATGACTCGATCATAAACCCTTATAGTAAATCGACGTCCCTCCTTTTTTCATCTGCTCCATTTCTCTCCAGATGATGAAAGACCCTATCACCTTCTCCACCAGCATCACCTTTGACCAGCAAAGCATTGAGAAATGGCTCTTTGCCGGTAAGAACACCATACGCCAGTAACCAAATAGCCTGTTTCTGGCGATTGACCAACGAATCTCAATGTGGGGAGGGCAATCGGAGTTTGAGAAGCCTGGGCTGAAGGCTGGATGTCAACAATTGTGGGTGGCGTTTACGAGAAACTACAAATGTGGCCAGGGCAAGGCATTCCAACCGAGTGGCATAGGTCGTAAATATAACAAAAACAGAATGGTAACTTGAGATAGTTATAATGAAGATAATGGTCTTTTATGGCTTTTTATACTATAAAGATATTCTCTAATTAGGCCTTTGTTAAACTATTTTTTCCAGGCTTAAACTAGATAAAATGTCGGAATTCCACCAGTAGCAAACAAGCCTCCCAATGCGGATAGCCAAACTGCAATACAAAAGAGTGTGATCTAAAGTTCTCACATCGTTGATGCACAAGGAACATAATAAGCTATCTTTGTGATTTCCTTTTGTAGCCAGGTTAGTTTTGGTAGCCAAGCCTTCTTGAAGTGCTCTCCACATGAAGAAATTCACTTTAAAAGGAACCCAAGAGTTCCATCTTGTTTGAAGAATATTTGTTACTGTAGCAACATTTGCAGCATAAAAGTCAATTAAAGAGGTGAATGATTTGACACACTACAAAAGGGAAGCAATGGAGCGACTAAATTTTCATCGCTAGTTAGTTCAATCGCTAGCTTGTGGGTTATGGAAATTATTGCAATTGATTAATAACTAAAATATTCAGTCGCTAGTTAGTCGTTAATTTTAAATTTCAGTTGCTAGTCAGTAACATATTTTAGTAATATTTTTTAAATTAGTCGTTATTCAATCGCTAGCTTGCTTCAATTACTAAATCAAATTAAAACCTTCAGCTTTAGCATCTCCTTCCTCATTTTTCCTTCTTGTTTTTCCTTCATCCTTCTTTATTTCTCTCATTGTTTTGGACAGCTTCCGGGTGCCATCGCCACATCCGTCTGCACCTCCGGGAGTCGCCACTAGAGCCTTGCTGCCAGATTGTCCCGAAAGCGCCGCCATCGAGAAAATCAAAGTTATGGTTGATCTTGACGTGGTCAGTGAAGTAGTTACACAACAAAATTATACTTCTTTTTCAGTAGTTGATACATGTGTGAAGTCGAAAATTCAGAGGATGAAGATGCTGGAGATGTTTTTGTTGTAATAATATATTTATACTTACATATATATACTTAAAATATACATAATGTTATATAAAATATATCATTAATTTGAAAATCAAAACTTAAACTTGAATTTAGTCTAATAATTAATGACTCTTGAATTTAAAAATGACTAGTGATTAAATTAAATGTATTAGCGACTGAACTTTCAGTTTCTATTTTAATAAAGTTTAAAATTCTAGCAACTGACGAATTTAGTCACTAGTTAGTCGCTAACAATTAGTGACTAATAACTTTGCTACTGAACGATTCAGTCACTAGTCAGTAGCAGTTAACAACTAACAGCGACTGTTTCTTCAGTCGCTAATATGCTTTTCTCTTGTAGTGACAGAAAACATGCCATCTATTGCCAAGCTCCATCACCAAAAGTCACAAGCCTCCGCATCATTTTTTATTTCCTGCAGCAAACAAGTTAGTCTTTCCAATTCACAGCACTCATGACCCTTCGGTTATTTACATCATTCTCAAGACCAAACCCATTCATTATTTTCCCATTTCCCTCTTTCAATCACCAAGTAATCACTTGATTTATCTAATCTAGCTAATCTTGGAAATTTCTTTTCTAAACTCTTCTCTCCCACCCACCAATCCACCTAAAATTTTATTTCATTTCCACATAAATGATGATGCTTGAACATCTCCCAAAATATGTGCTTCCAATTTTTTCTTGTTGGTAAACACCATCTCTTGTTCCTTTTTCTCTAGATTGCCCAGGTAATTGTGCACACTACTATATTCCATGCCCTCCACTATCCAATGCTCCTTATTTAACTGCAGACTAGTGGCCTCAAGTAAGATCTTATTCATATCCAACCCTATTAACCCATCAGCTTACAACCACATACATACTAAACTCCAAATTAAAGAGGCCAACTGGCATCGAACCAAAACTTGATTCAAGCATTCAAGGGAAGCATTACAATCTCTAAATAAGTTACTACCAGTTTCAATTTTGCATGCCAGAAGATTCATTTTTGTAAGTTATCATTCTTTTCACACTCTCCACACCAAAATATTGACTTTATGAGGTAATCATGCATTCCAATTTCTACATTCTTGCTTCATCATCAAGATCCACCACTTGTAAAGTTGAACATGATTCAATTAATTGGGATAAGTCTTTGATAATAAAGGACCCTTTATGCCTAAGACTCAACCACCATTCATCTCTTGGTCCTACATTATATTGAAAATTCCCTAAGATTTAATTAAATCAATAAATTCATTGCTCTTCCTTTCCTTTGATTCCTAACAACATTTTCACTCCACACCCCATTCATCAATGCTTCCCTATCCCTTACTAAACAATCCTTATCAATTTCTAAAGCAATTAGTCTAAGGTATCCCCTACCCAAAAATCTCCCCAAAACTTAACACAACTCCCATCTCCCTTTTTTCTCCTAAATGATTGTACAAATTGAATGTCCTCTTCTTCTATCTAAACCCCGACTTGATCACCTCCCCCTAAACACTTCCTCTACCACTTACCTTAATAGTACCATCCATTCCACCTTTTTCCATACAAACTTTTTAAAACCCAAACACAAAAAGTTCCCTCTTCACTTCTAAATCTCAATCACCACTTCCCTAACAAAGTTAAGTTTTTTGTCCTTAAAATACTCACACTTAACCCCCTTAGCTCTTCCCTAACAATCACCTTACACCAATTAACCAAGCTATCTTTCCATCTCCTTATTCTCCCCCCTCCCCCCCAAAGAAGTTAAGTCTCAAACTCTCAATTTGATTAATGACACTCATAGAGGCCTAGAAAACCATGGAGAAAGAAAAAAAAAAAAAAGCTACTAAAAACTGATCACCATCTGAGAGGCTCTTTGATTTCCAATCATTTAATCTTGCTTTGCACTTTTCCAGAGTTTGCACACAAGCTTCAATCCTTCTCATATTTGTGCCAGCTAAAAGGTCAAGATATTTATATTGAATTTTATCCTTTCTAAAACCCATCAGATTAGCAATGGCTCACACTTCAGATTGATTTACTCCAATCCCAAAAACTCAGCTTGTTTTTTTTTTTATTTACCTTCAGTCTGGATGCCAACTAAAAGCATTTCATTAACAATATCAAATTTTTAGCACTTTCTTCAGAACATTATCCTAGAAAAATAGTACCATTTGCGTACTATAAATCTGAAATCTCCACACCTCCACCTTTCACCACAACTCCTCTAAGAATATTTTTCTCCATAGCTTCTAGCATTACCTACATCTTCGTCCACAATCAAGAATAAAAATGGAGATTAAGGGTCTCCTTGCCTCACCCATTTATCCATTCCAAACTCTTGAGATGGGCTATCATTTATTAATACTGGCACACGAGCTGATCTTAACCACTCATGAATCGACCTTCTATACAACCCCATCTATAACATGATAGTCCAAGAATTCTCAACTAACACGATTATAGGCCCTTCCAAAATCAACTTTGAAAAGTAATATTTCTTCCTTTTTTTTCCTAACTATGTTGATCACATTGTTATAGCAATTAAAACTCCATTAAGTATCTGCCTTCCTTTAACAAATTCAGTTTGAACTTCACTGATCAACACCGAAATGACTTGTTTCAGTATTTCTTCCAAGACCTTCACCACCATCTAATATTGACATCCAATTAAACTTACTGGCCTGTAGTCCTTGAAGGAGATAAGATTACCAGTTTTTAGCAGCAAGGTAATGAATGATCAATATTCTCTATATACACATGCATCCACCACAATGTAGTTTTTTCTTTCCCTCAAAATGGAAGCCTTATGAAGATAAATTACTCTTTATTCTAGACGTTGTGTTGCTCCCTCTAGTTCTACTCAACGCCCTGACTAACAAGCTGCTTGCTTTGTAATTTTTGCTCTAAAGGTGTTCCGTTTGCTTCATTAATGCATTTCCCATTTCACCAAATAATAATAATAACAATAATATCTAACTAACTAAGAATCTCACTTTAACGGTCTTCATTAAAATTGAGTTTGATTCTATAACTAGATGAGATTGTGCACATAATAATGAAGTGTTGGTGGAAAATGAAAAACAGTACAACCCTAGTGCATAGATTATTATCTATAAATAACTAATATTGTTTAAAATCTTCCTTTTTTTTTTTTTTTTTGTAGTCAAAATCCTCCCTTTAGATAATGCGTGGAACAGTGTAACAAATAATTAATTAAGCCTTAAATATTTACTAGGACACAAAATCAAACCTCTAAAAATTGCTACAGTGTTCTAGTTTAACTCATCCCATTTTGCTTGTAATTCTACAAGATCTAAATTTCAAATCTGAATTCCTTTTTGTCTCACGCATCAGTATAAAAAGGAATAATTTTTCCTAATGCATATTGGAGCTGTTCATGTCCCTTTGCGAAATATAATATACATGCAACATCTTCCTTTATGCAAGTTGATTTTAGATAACACCTCCATTCCACGCACTTATAAGGAAGTTCCAAATTTCCTTTTTCTTCCTCAGAACAAGAAAAGCTTATAGCATTAAAATAAAAAAAGTAGAAGCATCAATATTTTATGCTATATATTTAAAGTTTTGGTGAGAGAAATGACTGCGTTTTAGAGTCTCACTGTCCCTCTCTCTCCACCTCCTTCTTCCTGCCTTCTTGTCTTCGCTTCTGACTTCTCTTCTGGATCTCCCTCTTGCTCTTGGTTTTCTTATTTTTTCCCTTTCCAAATATTTATATGCATCTTTCTCTCAAATTCAATCAAAATCTATTTGGATTTGTTCAAGTCCCGTAGAGCTTGTCTGCCTCCTTTCCCTTTCTTTAATTTCCCCTTAAAATAAACCAAACCAACCCAAAAATTAGTACTATTTAATCTAAGCACTAAATTTTATTTTAATTTTCCTGTTTCTTGCTTTGATGCTCGCATGGCTGGTCTCGATTTAGGGACTGCTTCTCGCTTTGTTCATTCTCTCCACAGACCTGACCTGCACCTCCAGTCCCACCAACCTGACTCGGAGGACCACCAACGAGACGGCTCGGGAAGCGGAGGCGTTGGCCAGTTCCCCACCACCGTCGACCACCACGAAGACAGCGCAGCGCACCACGGCCTCGATCTCGTTAGCGGTGGGACGAACACCGGCTGCAGCGACCTCGTGGCGAGACGCCCACGAGGCCGTCCTCCGGGTTCCAAGAACAAGCCAAAGCCGCCGGTTATCATCACGCGCGAGAGCGCCAACACCCTCCGGGCGCACATTCTGGAAGTCGGCAACGGCTGCGATGTGTTCGACTGTGTGGCGAATTACGCCCGGCGGCGGCAGCGGGGAGTCTGCATACTCAGCGGCAGCGGCACGGTGACCAACGTCAGTATTCGGCAGCCGGCGGCTGCGGGAGCCATCGTCACACTTCACGGAAGGTTCGAGATACTGTCGCTGTCGGGGTCGTTCCTGCCGCCACCTGCTCCACCTGGAGCCACCAGTCTGACAATCTTTTTGGCCGGTGGGCAAGGGCAGGTCGTGGGAGGGAGCGTGGTAGGCGAGCTGATGGCTGCGGGGCCTGTGATCGTGATCGCGGCGTCGTTCACGAACGTTGCATATGAGAGGCTGCCTTTGGAAGAGGACGACGGGCAGCTGCAGATGCAGAGCGGCGGCGGAGGTGGCGCGAACAGCATGTTCGGGGATGCGGGTGCGGGAGCTGGGGCCGCAGGGCTTCCGTTCTTTAACCTGCCTCTTAATATGCCACCGAATGTGCAGTTGCCGGTGGAAGGGTGGCAAGGAAATAACTCCGGCGGGAGGCCTCCGTTCTAATTAAGAAGGTTAATACGGCGAGTGGCGTGAAGATTTGAAGCTTTCATGGGAAAGAAACAAAATTGGAATTTGTGAGAGTGATGCGCGTAATCGGTAAGGTCAGGAAATTAAATGTTAAATTTGATCTCATCACCTGTTTGATTTGTGATCAACCATAATGATGGATCGTGTTTCTTGGAATAGCTGGCTGATCTTCTTGTTGAATGTTTGTTTATTTTAGGGTTTCTTCTTCTTCTTCCTTTCTATTTATTCTTATACTTTCGGGTTTCGTCTAATTTTCTTTTTCTTATTCTGGGTTTCTGATGGCCACGATTTCTGGAAATAGCCTTTGTTTTTTACTTAATTTGTTCCTTGTGAAACTAGCCAGTACGCACTACTACTTGTTTCTCCAGCTTGTTCTTCTGATTGTTGGAATGTATTTGGTGGTTATTTTTCATGAAGTACGATGGGAGGTGATATGAACATTCAAATTTGTGAGAATTTTTTTTTTCATTTTTGTGATGAATATGTATTATGAAGTGAGGCAGAGGGAGAAATCAAGTCAAGATTACTAGGCCTCGTTGTTGACAATCTGAAAAAGCTTTAAAAACAAAATCTTGGTGTTGCAGGATTTGTGACATACGTGATTCGCTCTTCTGCATTGCTTTCTGGACAATATAAATTCTCTTCACTTGCAACACTAATATATGGAGTAGCTACTCTCTCTCTCTCATACATACATATATATTTATTCATTTATTTTTGTGATGATCATTTGTTAAATTTTATTAAGTACAAAAGGTTTGTGTTCTTGGGGTTGGGTGGCCTTGGCCAGTAGAGCCCTGACCCTTCAATTACTGGTCCCTCTTTCTTGCCTGATCATCAGCTTCAAACTTGTTTCATCCCTTCAATTACACGTTTATTATTCTCTTCCCCTTTTTTTCTTCTCATTTTAATTTCTTATTCAGCTTTATCTACACTCTATACTGATCTTTCAGAAAAAAAAAACAAAAAATCTATAAAAAGGTTATAGATTGAGTTGTTAGCAATGGCGAGAGAAGCTATACAGGTTCAGGTTCACTGGATAATTAGCTCTCTGATACTATTTCGTTATGATGAATGAATATATTAGCTCATGAACTAACTACTTAACTACAAGCTGTGTAGTTTAATTCATATTGGTATTATTGGAGCGTCCTAGCTCTTTTTATATGGTTATCTATTCAGATTCCAACATTAGCTTTTAGTTTTCTATTTTCTTCGTACCCAAGGGAGGAGTTGTAGCCTTGGCCTTGTGGGGCAGAACAATACTCCAATAGTAATTTGCACGGCCATATTTTCATTAGTTTATCGAACTCAATCTTGGCAAAGTAAATATTTACTCCGTCCCATGTTCTTTGTATCATTTGACTCTTTTATATGGTTTGACTTGAATTTATTTATATTAACATTTGTTAGAAAAAAATTTAAAAATATATATTTAGAAACTATATGTCTTGATTTATCATTCTTATATAAAAATTTTTCATTTATATACTAAAATATTGAAAATAAAAAATCATACATTAATTATTGAAAAGTGAATAGTGTAAAGAATATGGGACGAATGGAGTACTATCAATTAAAGCTTACTTTTTTTTATACATAATTATATGCATGCTTTTTTTTTTTTGAGTTTTTGTATATAAAATATATAATCATTTACTAACAGTGTGTATAATAGTACTAACACTGAAGCATCTTTCAACCTATATTTTCTAATTCGAAAACGAATTGCCTTAATGTGTGTGTGGGTGTCATACATGTTTGCGGGTGAAATGAAATATCATTTTGATCATCGCCAAGTCAAAAATATAATATCAGAACGGTTAGCTATCGTGACTTGGATTTAGAGGTAAAAAATGAATGAACAGCTTGAGTTTGGTTTGAATTTAACTTGATTTAAAGCTCATTTGTAATTTGTTTAAATTGTTATCAAGCCAAAACTATATAAAATTTCAAGTTTTATACACAACTCAAACAAAACTTGATTTACTTTATTACTCAACTCAATTTTAGTTTTTTTTCTTAATTTAAGATAATAACTCGAGTTGAGAATTTGTTCATGGTCTGTTTATATTGTTTTCCATCTAAATATGAATAAAATATCAAACTTGATAGCTATTTCAAATCGAACATAATCAACCTATTATTCAGATTAACTGAACTCGTTTTCAACCTTACTTGGAATCTAAAGGCCCCCTAATTTAATGTATGGGATTTATTTTAAGTTTGATTGTAAGCAATGAGCGGATTAAATTAGATGGACTATATAATACATAGATAACTTGGGCTAAATTGCACATATTAACCTAGCCTTTTAATTCTGTTCCAGTTCTATCCTCAACTTCCATTTTGTCCGTTGCGTCTCCCTAACATGGTTAAAACGTTAAATTTTATACATTTTTAAGATGAAAATTATTAATTCAGATGAAAAAAGCCACAAGCATATTATTGTAGGGGACAATTTTAACTTTAACTCCTGAAAACTTTCTCTTTAACAATGAATCCTTAAAACTTTGAAATATAATACACAAAAAATTCCCTCACTCACCCATCCTCGCCACTAACCTATCCCTGCAGCCACTCACTTATCCTCGTCGCCACTCACCCGCTTCTTCTCCCTCACCCCCATCCTAAGAGAAAGGCCCAATTTGCGAGAGCGCCTGATTTGTTTGATTTTGATTCCACTGTGATTAAGCGCCTAATTTGTTCAATTCCACCTGATTTGTTCGATTTCGTTGCAATTCATTTGATTTCACCTCTCACTTGCCCTTTTGTTCAATTTGCCTGATGTGATTAAGTGCCTCGTCGTGAGAGAGAAGAGGGGGTGATTCGTTTGATTCATCGCTTACCTATTCCATCATGTGATTCGTCCAATTGATCCCTGCTGTCACATTTCCAGCCAATTCAAAGTGACTATCGCATCTCAGCCATTGTTCTCAACTCATCTATGGCCAATTCATCTCTCTTCTCTCAATCTTCCTCCTCTATATCAGATCAGCCCTCTAAACTTGCCCGTTGGTGCAATGAGTTCTAACTAATTAAGTGAAATCGGGTCCAATTTTTTGAAAGAAAAGTCCAAATGCCTCAAATGGTTGGATACAAAAGAACCTAATTCGGTGGTTTTTATAAGTTATGAGAGCGTCAAGGTGATGAGTTTGAAGCAATTGGTAGAATTCACGTAGGGATTGGCGGGCAGCTATGAGTAATCAGGCTGGATGTTGTTGTCGACGAATCGGCAGGTTGGGAGGCCATAGATGGGAGGAGAGAGACAATAGGGATGCATGAAATGGGAGGATAAAGAGGAGAGTGAGGCTGGAAAAGGATGAAAGGTATGAGAGGCAGCCAAAAGATGCAATTTGGCACCAACGGCAAGTGGGTGGTGGTCGGAAAGGGCGAGAGTATTGCGAAAAATGAACATGGTGGTTTAATAATTAAATTTCAAAGTTTCAAGGTTGTTTTATTAAAGGAAAAATATTTTCTGTGATTAAAACTATCATTTATCCCTATATTCATATGCTGGCATGTCATTTTCTATCCAAGTTAACAAATTCCATCTAAAAAATGTTTAATATGGAACGTTTTAATATCGTTAGGAAGCAACAAATAAAATGGAGGTTGGGAGTTAGAACTGAAATATAAGTAAAAGGTTGAGGTTAACATGTGTAATTTACCTAGATAACTTGTTATTGGATTTTATTCGTTACTTTAAATCCACATACCTAAAGATGTTCCACGCAAACACAAATACTTGCCTTGTGCCTAAGGAAAGTTAAAATTGGCCTAATTATCCTCGAAGAATCGCATTTAATTCCTTAACCATTTTATAATTCAAATATGCTTGCACTAAGACACACATAATACTCTTCTTAATCTCATCGTTCCAGTCGATGCCTCATCTATATATATTAACCCAAGAACTACCAATTAACTTCTTTCATCAGGCTAGTTGTATTTTACTGTGAATGTAACTTCCATAAATTGCTGCAGTCGACAACTTACTAAAAATTTATTTAGCTAAATTTTACTAAAAAGGTTGGTTTGTTTAGAAAATTTTGTACAATCACTCTCAAAATACTATTGTTTTCTCTTTAAAGTATGGGTGTATATATATAAAGAAAATATGTTACCTGAAAAATACTGTATATTTTAGAAAGTATATACATTTTGGGATTAAAAGACAGGGCGCAAACGAAAGTCACCGTGACCTGATTGAAATATAACCATAAGTTGAGTGGGTGGATTGGACAAAACATAGTTTTAAACAGACGAATGACCGTATGTACCACTAAACTCATGAGTATTGAACATTTAATTCCAAAATTTTTCAGGATTGCAGCGAGGGCACTTCCCGTGTATGTGTGTGTGTGTGTGTGTGTGTGTGTGTGTATGTGTATATAGCAGCTTCAAACCCTAGATCCAGCCGTCCCTTGCAAATAAATACCAGCTGCCAGCTAGTATAAACTTATATATGGAAATACACCGTTTGTTTCTCTCCAGATGTCGTTCTTTCCGGATCATTGAATTGGGCAGCCCGCTTCGCGACTTACCCTCAAGGAAGCCAATCAATGGTACCATATTCATATAATTTCGACTTTCGAGTTTCGACAAAATGATGTCCTCCTTTGGTCCTGGAGTGACCAAGGAAGAACAACACGACACCGTCTTGATTAATTAGGTTGCTGAAGTCCCAACTAATTTATTTAATTAATCTACTTTCTACTAGTTTATTTGTGATGGAATTAAGGGGGGAGTATGGAAAGCCATGGGTTCGCAATCTGAAATTAAATATACAGAAAAAAAATAGAGAGATGCTTCTTGTGTTGTGGAATTAAAAAGTGATTGAAATGCGAGCTGACCAAATAAAAATTAATTTAGCGGTACTTTCATAAACCCAAGCTGTCACTGACTCACTCATAGATAAATATGTAACAGTGAGCATTTGAATTTAATATTTTGACAAGGAGATCGAGTTTTAGATTAGTCGAACTCTTAATTTTTGTTCTCAACCAACATTTCCTTTTCTATATATTTTCTTTTCCTTTGAATGTTAAGGGGGTGGTGTAACACAAACATTAGTTATACCATGGCTACAGTACACATATATGTAATTAGAAAGGAGGGATAATTTTTCAATTTTACCCCTCATTCTAACTCACATTTTCTCAAACCCTAACTCACTTTTTTTTCTCAACTAGATGTTCTCGATTCTCTCTACAATCACCGTCATCTTTGTCTGGATGCCCTAAGGTAACCTCTGCTCAACCTATGCCGACGGTCCATGCCCGTTGTGGTTATTGCAATAGCAAAGATCGCCTGCAGAACTCTAACGACAACCGCGAGAAAACTCCAGTTTCTCTGCCAGAACAATTAAAAAGTTCAGTAGCTGCCTCTAAAAGAGATTGCGATTGATAATGAGATTCGGATCTGTGAGCAAATAGGATCACGGATTGAGAAAGAAAGTGATTTAGAGAACGAAGCATGATGATTGCCAGCTCAGAGAGATTGAAGTGCAATGAGCAGCTTTGTTCAATTACAGAAGAGGAAAAGACACAATGTGCAATGTTTTAGTTTTACCTGCTTATTTACACTTTTGTATTTTTGTTAAGGCACCTTTATAAAATTTATTTGGACACTTTGTCCTATTTTTTCAAAGATTTTTAAATTTGAAGATAATAAATTTTTTTATATACTGTTGTAGTTACTTTTATATACATTCATAGACACTTTTATATATTGTTATTGACGTTTTAACATATTATTCCATCCACAGTTTTCACATACAATATTAGACACTTTTTCATATTATTTCAGACATTTTACATGTTAACTCAAACATTTTTTTACTTATTAAACCAGACACTTGTATTTTTCAATGGAGTAAATTCTATATATATTGCTTCAAACATTTTTACATATTTCTTCACACACTTTTGCATATTCCTTCAGATACTTTTACAATTTATATAAAGTCTAAAAAAATTAAAATGTTTATTTATTGTCATACACTTTTACATACTCTTTGAGACACTTTTAGATATTTCTTGGGACTCTTTTATATTTTACATGCTGTCGGAAGAAAACAAAATACCTACATATTGTGTTATATACTTCACATAATTCTGCAGACTCTTTTATCTATTGTTTTAGACATTTATGCATCTGTTCTTTAACATTTTTCCAATTTAATTCTACGCACAGCTTGTTGGTGGCGACAGACAAGGTGCAAACTAGAGGCTTAAACTGGCACAATCTAAAGGCAATAGCTAGCAGATTTAGAGCCGATCTAGAGGCAATATCTAGCAAATCTAAATGCATGAGACTAGGAGGCAAACAACTGCAAGATTTGGAGGTAAACGATGAAAACGAGATCTTTAGACAATGATCTAGAGCCAATGGCGGTCTGTCGCAGGCAGCCGCGGCGCCGGCAATAGCAAGGTAGGGTTTTCTGTAAGGTGAGGGTGAGTTTTGATCTAAAGGTAAATTAGTCAAATTTTAAACTTATTTGTAGATTTTATATAGGAAATCAATGATGGATTAATATGTCTAATTAAACATATGTCTATAATATAATAAGTACATTAGTTAAAGTGGGGGAAATTGAAAACAGAACCAATAGAAAGGGGGAAAAGGAATATAAATAAGAAAAAGGAGAAAAAGAACAAAAAAATAGGAATATAAATGTCTAACTTAATTCTGGATAGGGTGCCTAATTTAATTGAAAAATATGGCTTAAATTTTGTTTTTTGGCTATTTGATTCTTCTTAGGTATAAGAGAACCATAGACTCAATTAGACTACGTATAGTGGAGTTAGAATTTGTGTCCAACCCCCTTCTCTTACTTTTAAAAAATATTCAACTTGTAGTTGAAGACAATTTTGAGTTTCAAAAAAAGAATTGAGTCCAAGATTTACTTTTGTGTGTATAAAAAAAAATACGAGATGATTAATGCAATATACTTATATCGAAGACCGTTAAAACTAAGGAGAGTCATTGCACTGGATTTCTCATGTCGGAAGTTTTTATTTTTTTCGATTTAAAATTTTGAAAGATCTTAGTCCAAACAGAAAACAAGATAAAGGTTTTATGGGCTTTAGGCGTTCTGTAGAATAAGTCATGTCTGTATGTTTTATGGGCTTAAAGGGTTCTATAGACTATAGAGCAGGTCACGTATGATTTATGGGCTTCGGTATGCAGCTGATTGGAACAGTCCAATACCATCGACCCCCGCCAGCTGATTTAAAGTTCCCTCAAAAAATTTGTATGGAATTGTTTTTTTGTCATATATATATATATACAAAATCATTTACAAGGGAGCTAGTTGGTATTATAGTAAAGCAAGAAGAATGTGGCTGCTGCATGAAAACGTAGAGGATTTCTGGCTATAATTTGTCATTGTTAGGTTGCCTTGGCTTGGAAGAGAGTGCTCTTTGGCACTGCTCGAACCTTGACCAGCCCTGTGGTGTCCCTAGCGCTTTACCAGATGAGCTAAAAGCACAGGACTTGTATTGAAGTGTTGAATAAAGGGCTCCTAGTTGAATATGTTTACCTAGTAACCTAGCTGCAATTTGAACTAAACTACAAGGAATTCAATTTCATGTTAAATCCAACCAAGTAAAAATGTTCCTTTCCAAGTAAAAAGACAAATAATTGTAACTAGAGATGCGCAATGGGCTAACTTGGCCTTGCCGGGTTTGGGCTACGTGTTGTTAGGCCTAGGCACGACTAGGTTAAATGCGGGCTGGGCTGGTGTGCGACCTAGGTCTAGCAAATACACCATCACCGGTGTAAATTTTATTAATTTAAAAGTCTAATGGAACTTACAATAACAACTGGAACTTGTCTCATATAAGAAAATAGTAAAATGTTCTATAAAAGACAAATAGGAAAAGAAGAACCATCATAGGTACTCAAAGTATATTCATATCAAATACAAATTAAGAGTGAAAATGAGAAACTAAGATAGGAAATCATGCCTCGTCATTGGGACTTTTATGGTCTTGCTTTTGTATAAGAAAAAAAATCCTAATCATGATTGCAAATACAAAGCTCAACTATCTGTTTGCCTCAAATGTTAACCTTAAATGTTTATTTGATATCACCTGCTTAGTTGCACTAAAAGTAAACTCTGAAACATTGGTTGAAACTGGTACAACTAGAATCTCTTGGCAATGATGGACATTGTGAGAATTCAGTCCCCTTTGGTTTTCCACCATTCTAATATCTCAACATCACTTGCACTTTGCATATCACGCTTTTCCTTCCAATGAGACATTGGAATGTTCCCACACCCAAGATCAGAGTTTCCCAAATTTACCTTGTGGATGCTCGGTGTGTCAACTTTGAGGTGTCGATAGTGGCCCTTCTCCTTCATTAGGATCTTGCAGTCGGGTTAACCTCAAACTCTTCCACATTGTTGTTAGACAATTACTTGTTAAGCCCTAAACCAATATTTTCAATATTGATATTCACATCGTTATCAGCCTCTTAGATGTTGACCCTTCTTTCGTGGTGATTGCGATGATGGAAAAAAGATCCCACTCCAATGTAGGATGAAAAGTTATGGCTTGACTGCTAGAAGTACTTTTTCTTGATACCAGTAGTGGAGATAAGATAAATTAAGAAAATCGGTGAGAGCTAGAAGTGAAATAAGGAGAATGGTAGAGATGTAAAAGAGATACTGTAGATGTTGGTATGAGGAAAAGTGGAAATGAGCTTCTCTATTTATAAAAAAAATCCAAAATTTTACATATCCTAAAAAACTATCCATTCTTAGGGGTCAGGAGCAAAAACAATTTTTTTTTTTTTAATTAGGGCATTTAAGACCTTGGCAATGGTCAGCCCAGCCCGTCCTGTCTGTGCCAAGTCCCAGGCTGAAACAAGACTTTGGACTGGTCCGAGTTTCATTTTCTCATCCTCCTCCACAGGCCCACGAACTGGCCGCTACCTATCCACCCCCTGCCCCCGGGTCGAGTGCAGTCTTGACCCAGCCTAATGCCGACCTCTAATTGTAACCCAATAAAATCCAAAATGATACACGCAGGACTTCTTTTCTAACCTTTGATCACGAACAGTGGCTTACAGTTCAGCATATGCGCTCCACCAAAAGAGGCAACTTCCTTTATGTCAACAAGCCGGCAAAGTCATATGATTATGAACCGAACAAATCTGATCATTTTAGCAAACCACCGGAAATGTTAAAGAGAACAACCTGGGAAGGCAATCCGCTATGAGCTAACGGCCCAACATTCTCCGAGTTTGAGGGTTTCCTTGGTTGCATAAAAGATGGTTTGACAAAATGAAGAGCCCGCTTTCTTAGCCATCTATCTGAAATAACGGCGAAACTATGCTCCCAGTAGAAACTAGAGAACAAACAGCATGAAATGAAAATGTTGCAAATTTGTACTGCTAAATATAAGTAGAACCCGCCTCCACTACTGGATACTCGTATTCATAAACGCTACATCCGGAACGCATAAACAAGGAACACTACGGATCATTATATAAGGTAGATTTTTCAAGTTATAGCATATATTCTCCAAAGCTATCAACACCAATTATGATCAACCCTAAAGAAGGAACACCAACCTACTCCACAAGGGAGAATGAAGACCTTGGATTTGCGGGAAAAGGACCTCCCGCCTCTTCGCATTACTGAAAGATTCCTAGCATTTGAATCAGCCACAACCATGCAAGAACAATAGCCGATTCAACACCTTGGGCACTGTTGCTAAATTAGTAGAATCATTTACTGGGGAGCCTGGGCCGACCATAGCGGATACATCTGTGAATTGTTGTTATGAATGGGAGTGGCATTACTGTAGAAAACACCACCTCTATTAAGGGGACTACCACCATTCTCATCAGAGGACTCACTGGATGCCCCTTGGGAGGGAGGGCTAGCTGATGCGCCTGCAGCTCCAAAGCTTAGCATTTGAGGTGTTGCAATAGAAGAGGGCCCAGATTTTAAAACACTAGGGTTCTGCTTCTTCCCATCTGCAATGAAGCTGCCCACTATAACCTGGCAGGATAGAGTAACACTGTCAGGAACCAAAGCACCACATCTGCAATTACAAATAAGCCTTCGAAATTTAAAGCATCAGCCCTTATTTTCAATCCAAACATCAGCACATGCTTCTACGGTTACCAAATACGAAAACATGGAAATGCAGCATATTATCCAAAATACCTGCACAGGTGATGCTGCCATTAACATTCCTGCAACACCACCACCCAACACTCGACCATCTGATCCTGCTAAGGACACACTTAAGCCCCCTGTGCGACTTCGGCTACCATTATTCTCAGAAAACAAAAAGGAACCTGATAAAGAGATAATTTCAAACCGTCCCTGCAAAAGAAAATCTTTCAACAATCAAATTTAGCACAACTTCAAGTAGAAGTAGCTCAGCATGCAGTTTAAGTAAATAGCTATAGATGAGGCAGTGTGTAAAACTGCCACAGCGAGTGTCCCATTCAGTTAAGACACTATACCAATAGCAGGATACAGTGGATGACTTTCTAGACTGCACAGGTGCAACCTTGATAACTTAACTCCCCAACCAAAGCAGAAAAAAAAGTCCACAAAAAAATTCATTCTGCACTTCCTTAGATGGTTTAATGCTCCATTTTTTTTCACTAAAAAAAAAGTATAAAAAAGAAAAAAAAACCATATACTTTGTTGTTTTCTGCTAGCACTCTGTACCAATTGAAAGCCAACATTTTGTATACAAGAAAAACACTAGCACAATATTTTTCTCTGAAAAGACATTCTCTGAAAGAATTTCTCTATTCAAGGGAAGAAAGGTTGATAAGAAGTTAAAGTGGTGTTAGGGAAAATTTTAAGTGCTTTCAGGTCAAGGGATACGTTAAACTTTCAAATGGTATAGGATATTGGAAAATAAAAAAAGAAATATAAACAGCCATTAAAAAAGCTCCAAAAATTTGTACATCCATTGAAGAAAATCAGATTTGGTCAACTAAGCCATCTGGTGATGGAAAAACAAAAAATATAGAAGCTTTGGTTATATCTCTTGCCATCTCATGCATAGAAGAAAGGTGGCGGATGAAATTCATCACAACATCAATTAGTGACAAACACCAGCTCCAGATCTCTCCTCCTGCTACATTATCTCTGGTGATTAATCAACTTCTGTCCGACAAATACCATGGCTCCTCTGCCCAGTCATGACTGCCAAATCATCCCTGAATCACATAATCTTCTATAAAGTAATATTTTTCACACATTAAGCATTTCTTATTGTTGTCACCTCAATTGAGGATATACAACAACGTACTTAATTCAGATTACGTTTTCCAGAGGATGTTTTAGGGTGCTTGGTTTTGTGGGCTCAAAATGTGACCTGTTAGAAAGTTTGCCTTTTAAACCCCTTTCACCGACTTGAATCACAAAATTGTAGTACAAGCAAATGACTCATATCACCATTTTGCACTAAAGGCGCATAATATTATCACTTTCTAGGATCAGGAAAGCATAATATATCTATGCTTATTCTAGCTGAAAAGCCCCATTATCATGTTACTAGATGTCTTTTACTTGCTATATAGATCATTTCTCTTCATTGAAAGGACTTACGACTAGACTCCCATCAGTACACATTCTTGATAAAATTTTCCTGCCTACACTGAGTACATGGAGGATTCTATTCCTCCTATGAGCCCCACCTCTGTATCTCAAATCATTCACTAGCAAGTTCTCAATCCCAAAATATCCAAACTAATAACCCTTCGCTGTATCAGGCTCCACTGATGCTCATAGAAAGTTGTTCATGGGCTAACTTCTGATGGTCCATAAGCTTTTTCTAGGAATTTTAAGTAAGATGCACCTTTTTTGTGAACATTTGGGGAGCATGATACTGATTCTCGTTTCTTTTGAGGCCTTGGAACATACAAAACTAAGCTATGAATTTTAATACATAACTGAGCTCAGTGAAATCAGTACTTTTAACATGGAATTATAACAAAATACATCACTATTGCACTCTTATCAAGTTCCTAAGCAATATAGCAAAACTACAAGGCATAACCAATTAAGCCTTATATTTGATAACGGACTTTGGCTTTCAACCAACACACAGAATGCAAGCATAAGTTAGGGCATCAGTTTGTCACATGCAACAGTGTAAAGATGGCAAGATTAACAAATAATATTGAACAGTTTCTGGACAGAGACTTTGAAATGTTTTATTTTTAGTTCTGTATTTCTTACCAAGCAAGCATAAGCCAAGCACCAAAATCCACCCTAAAAAAGCCTTCTGCATTGTATTCTCAGATATCATTCTACAGGGAACCAAGGTTATGGAAAAGAGGTTTCCTCTAATATACTCATGGCCTGTGAAGTATCTGATAAACTTTTCTACGGTGGTTGACAAGCAAAAGAAAATTAACTATAAGATTTGTTTGTTATGTTCAGGTTACTGAAAAGGTTACTTATCATCCTTGACCTACTAAAAAAATTACAATTACCTCATATGTCACAGTGCCACCAGACATTGCAGGTTGACGAAGAGTAACATTACAGATTGCACCATTAGCAGAAAGAATGCAGACTGTGCGTGGCCCTTGCTGTGAGAAAGCCATAATCTTCGACGCAATGTCCTGCAACAGTGAGGGGACCATAAAGTAAAATTTCATGCCAAGTGTTGATTTCTTGCCCTGATCACTTCAAAACAAATTGTGCAAACCATTGCCCCCCCTTTCATTAACTTGAGATTGAACAAATAAAAAGCAGATCAGCTCTGCACAAAAACTAAAAACCTATTATTTAGGTGCAAAAAGAAACTGCAACGATGGTCTATGAGCCCCCAAATGAAGTGCTGTGACCACTGTCAACAAATTTCTTACTGACTGCAATAACAGCTTGTTAAATTTTTTCAATACGCATCATTGGTTGTCCCCCAAGACTGGAGCAGTTTCAATATGTTACAGAAAAAGAACTTCAATGACAAAAAAGCACTTTAGCTCATGCATCAGTCGCATCATATTTTCATCATCATAATTTTAGGTCATTTCCTATCATTTTTCCAGAAAAATGCAGGACAGCAGGAAAAATTTGCTAGTATTCGATATGTAAGTTGCCAGTCTCCTTCAAACAGCTTCGTATAAAAAATTCTCCTGGCTGATAAAATATTGTAATAAATGAGAAATTACTGTCCGAAACTAGAATATTATTAGGTAAAAATTGGAAGTACTTCCAAATCCTTCAATTTGAACTTCTTTCTTTCGAATACTTTCTTTATCAACACTTGTGATTTAACAATCATTAAACTCTAAACATGTATCAACAAAAGAGTGAGCTAACCAAATGAAAAGTGATATTTATTCAAAAAATAGTTATTCTAAGGTCTAACAATTCTGTGATGCATACAAAACAGAGCATCTGTGCTTACAGTTGAGGAAAGGAAATCTATGAGAAATTTCCACATTGCAGCATCTCACATGCAACCTTGGAGTTTATTATAATATTGTACTACTTAAGTTCACAGCAGAAATGAAAATAAATAAATGTAGACCAGATGATTGGACATCAATTAAGGCATATGATAAGAAGTGTTACGGGGAAAATTAGAGCTAGCTCAGATTGTGGACAAAATCAGCAAAAGATAAACTGCATATAGGTGGGAAAAAGGTAGTGTTATACATGAACTTGGGTAGAACCAGTACAAAAGGAATTTGCTCTTAGAGCCTACAATGGAACTTACCATGAACCGAGCTTAATGCAAACACAGGATTTAGTCAACTGTAACTAGTTGGGACTAAGGCTCATAAACAGAAACAGGAAAAAGTTATCTAACCATAGATAAGCTCTTGCCGTGATCTACCCAAAAAAATGTAAACTTATTATGCAGTATTTTCACTGCATTTCAGTCCTAGATAATAACAGTAGGTCTTTCTAAACAAGAATGCTTAAGCCCATTGCAAAGCTAATACACAACTTAAATTAAACCAGACCAAAATATTGCAGCTAATCTCATGTAAGCTACGATCAAACTGCACTTGACCCCAACATAATCTCTACCAACAGACACGGGAAATAACATGGAAAGAGAGCACTTACTTCCCCTGCTTTCACTGTGATCACATGCGGTGTAAATCCCACTCCTCCAACTCCTCCTAACCATAAACCCAAACACCCGGCACATTAGTGAAAACACCTAATACATAAACAGATACATTATAAGGCGACAAGACTACACAACCTACCTAGCGCATCCAACTGTTTCTTCCCGGACCCCGGAGGCCTTCCACGGTTCTTCTTGGCAGGCGGATCAGTGGCTGCAGTGCCGCTACCACCACCCCCGCCACCGCCATTACTACCTAGTGAAACGGAATCTCCGTGATTGACGGACGCAGACGGTATAGGAGTGGTAGGCGCCAACTGCAACGCAATAGCACCATCAGGAGTGTACTTCCTGGGCCTTCCCCGTTTCTTCTTTGCTGCTGGCTCCGTGCTGTACCGCAGCTGCGGCGACCCATCATATGCACCGCCGCTGGAGTTGAGAGAATCCATGGGCTTGGGTTGCTGCGGTTGTGGCTGCGGCTGGGGCTGAGACTGCGGCTGTTGTGTGAGCGAGTTGAAGGGAAATCGTGCGGCAGTCGAAGAGATCGCGGGGTTCTGATTAGGGTTCATCATGGAGGTATTCGGCGGATAGGTGGAATTGGGCCCCATTACCATCCCTGGCGGCGGCTGAACCTGTAGCCCCGGCGGCCGGTGTACTTCTCTGGCTTCCATTTCCGATAGATTTTACTGGTGATTTTCCAGTTTGAAAAGAGGAGAAAATGTGCTTCCCTAATTCACCTCAAAATTCTTTGCGCTTGATTCGCGTGACTTATCAACTATGATAATAATTCGAAGCCCCCGAATCACTGAAGAAACTGAGAATGAAAAACGGAGCATGTAGATGGATCAATTTGAATTTAGGGTTTTTGGACTTCTTAGGGTTTTAAAGTCCAGTTTATTTTCCCAACTGTTAATTTTGGTCGGGCGTGGCAGGATAGTATTGGCTCTGGGAGGACGGTAGAGGGTGGCATCAGAGCACACAATTGGGCCTTGGAAAGAAATTACGGTCAACGGGCATTATGGTAAAAATACCAAGTCTTCTCTTAAGGGTAAATTGCGCCCATGGCTCCTGACCTTTAATTATTATACCATTTTAGATCCTAACCTCAATTTTGTACATAAAAAATTCATAACCTCATTCAAATGTTCCATTTTGGATATTTTATAAATGGAAAATGTTAGTGTAGATGGGAAATGCCACGTGACACACTAGCATGGACAATTTGCCACACTTCCATGCTGGAACAATAAATCAATTGCCATGGATGATGTGGAAAAGTAAGAAAAAAATAAAAATAAAAAAAGTAAGAAAAATTCAAAAAAGTTTAAAAATTAAGAAAAAAAAAATTTAAAAAAAAAAAGAGAATCACATATACTACATGGCCACCATTGCCCCACTGTTCCCCTGCCCTACTGCCAACCCATAGCCCCGTTGTTCCCCTTGCGCCCCGCCGCCCCATCGCCTTGTCATTCCCCCTACCCCATTATTGTTTCGCTGCTCGTCACTCCTATTGTTTCCACCGTTCTCCTTCCACAAACTGCCTCCACCGCGATTTGAAGAACCAACCTCCTCTTACCTCTTTAGTGGGCCAAATTTAGGGGCTTAGGCTTGGGGAGTGAAGTAATGGCAGCAAGCTAATTTTCCCTTCGATTTGCTTGATCAACAAAGGGATGGGAATGGCAATAGTGTGGCTGCTCATGTACAAGGATGTCAGGGGCTTGAGGTGGTAAGGGCGGCAGTCGAAGCGAGGTTGGTAAGATAGGACTATCGACAACTAGTGGCTAGCAGCATTGGCCAATAGTGGCAAAGCCCTAGGGGTGGCAGTAATAGGTGGGGAAATCTAAGGTTTCTTGCGATGAGGGTAGTGAGATAGGGGACTAAGGGTGCAATTTTTCCCTTTTTTAAGAAAACCTAAGGTTTTGCTAATTGATTTATTGTGCCAGCATGTTAAATCGTCCACACTAGCGTGCCATGTGACATTTTTCATCCACACTAACACTTTTTATCCACAAAATATCCAAAATGGAATACTTAAACGATATTAGAGATTTTTAATGTACAAAATTGAGTTCAAAGTCTAAAATGGTACAATAATTAAGCGTTAGAGGTCACAGACACAATTTACTTCTTTTCATCATATATAGGGATGTCAAAAAATATTGGTTTAACATCCCTAAACCAAACTACCCAAATCTGAACCTAACCTTACCTACAAATTTATAAGGAAGATATGAGTTTAACTAATCTTACTCGATTCTATCCGCATTTCTTTTAAGTAAGTATATTTATATTTAAAATATAATTTTATTTTAAAATAAAATTATAATTTAACATAATTTAACATGTATTATTTTAGTTTATGATATTTAAGTATTAATTAATTACAAATATACACATTCTTTTGAAAATTATAAAAAAAATGTATAGAAAACTCAAACATATGGCTTAAAATTAATTGCAAATTGGGCGAGTACTATCCAAACTCGATTACTTGTGATAAGAATATAGAATTAGCTATACCGGGACTAGACCCGACCTATTAACATTTCTATTCAAATAACTTAAGGAAAAAAAAAAATCTAAAGGTCTATCACGATAAGAAACCAATATAAACTCTCAAATGCCTCTAAACTTCAGTCAAATTCATTGCAATTAGCGGCCATAATCGAACAACCATGATAACGAGTTGTTTGAATATCAAATGTCAGGGAAACACTTATGCATAAGTGATTCTATGAAGATAATATAATCGACAATTATTACTTTGAATGTTTGCAGAAAACACCCCATGTATCACTGTTGAAAAAGGCCATATCCAAGTAAAAAACAATTAGTATCACTCATATGAATTAAAAGTATTGTGAATATATTGTCTCATAATTTATTTTCAACAAAGTAAAGATTAATAATAAATTACAAATGTCTCTACTTTAGCTCGATTGGTTATTCTTTTATTTTTTCATGAAATAAACTACTTTTTTTTTTAAAAAAAAAGTAGGACTAAGTGAACCACTTATGTATCAATAAAATGGAATGGGTAAGATATTATATCATGAAAATATAAGCCATTTTAGGGAGACTAAATCACATCATGATCAAGCAATTCAATTTAGTAGAGGATAAAATTGATCACTTTTCTAATGACACTAAGTTTTTTACTATAGGAATTGCGAATCACATAATCATCAAAATCACTGCTAGATTTAGTTCTAGTACAATTTGAATCTACAAGTTAATGTTTTATCTCGGCTTTATTTTGCAATGCCAGAACTTTATGTGGCCACAAAAAATATTATGATCAAATTGAGCCGATACGCAAATATTAATAACTAGTTTACACACACCTAGTGTTGTTAGTGTTGTTACAAGATTCCAAATTATATAAAGTTTTAGAAATATATAGTTAAATGTAATACAAATATTATTAAGGAGAAATCTTACCATCAACCAACAATTTTAAAAATAACAAATTACCAAATATATTAAGCATCATCATCAAAATTTATAAATTAATGTCAAACTTTTTAGTTTTAAATAAGAAACATTCATACCTACATATCATCTTTTGCATGTCTTACTTATGGTTGGTCCTAAATCAGTGCACTACAATAATAATTCACATATACAATTGTATTATTGTAATGTAGTGAATTTGAAAAAATAAATAAGAGATTATTTTTAGTAAAAAAACTATAACATAGACTCAATAAATTGGCATCTGAAAATGAAATATTTGTGAGATATATTATTGGTGATGATGGAGTTTTTTACTATTAAAACACATAAAATAATTAGGCTTGTAAAAGATGATTGTCATGTAAATATACATATGATAGTTGTAATACATACATCGCATCCACACTTCCAAAATGAGTAATGGTAATGTCTTCAATGAGTTATGGTGCGACGAATATCATCAATTATACTTACACTACCAATCCTATTAAAATCTTGTCTACTATGTATGTAAAAACATAGAAATATGCAAAAATTCAACACGGCATTAACAATAACATAATAAAAAATAGAAAACTCATTGCTATGAACAAAAAAAATGAAAAAGTGTAAAAATATATGTATAAAATAACATCACAAATACCACATATTGAATCTTTGGTGATAATCGCTGGAGAGGTACAGAATAATTTAATTATGTATTATGTTAATTAAACAACTTTTGATAGTTTGTGAAAAAACCTATTGTTGATTGTCCCGCAGTATTACTAGTATTATCTATTTTAACTTCAATAATACCAACATTACAATAAATGAAAAAGCACACTTGTTTCACAACACAAGTAGCATTTTTTTAGAATTACTACCACACTATATATACAAAATACTTAATCATGATATTAGTTAATCATGATATTAGTCAGTAGCCTGTTCGGCCAAATTAATAGGAACCTATTTTTATGTTAATGCTGACAGGAGATGAGATGGCAGGGTAGGTCCTTCAATTTATTTCCTGAATTATCCCTAAAGATAAATCTAATTATCTCATGCTTGAACATAGTATAAGCCCACATGTTGAAACTTGGTTCTTATTGTAAAAATGACCTTCTTTTAGTGACATTTAGTTTAGGGCCACATTTGTCAAATGCGAGCTACGAGCATAGGTGTTACTTCATGTAACTTGAAAAGCATCTTTTCATAGCTTCTTGACATAATAATTTATACTAGAAAGTTTAATAATGTTAGTTAGAGAATTAGTTCAAATAGATCATTTACTTATAAATAATATTTATATTTTGCAAATGGAAACATAAGGATATGTGATACATTAGAAATAAACTGCAGAAAGTATTAGGCTTCAAATGATCAATTTGTTAGATTGACTTTCTTTCCAATAAAATTAGAACTTAACTTCTCTCAACTATATTAAATTATCTAAATCTCCCATATAATTTTTTTGCCCAGTAATTAGCCAAATATCATTTGTCATATTTTTTTTGTCCTTCTACCTAATCATAAAGAAACAACATATAAAGGTAACAATTGTATAGTCAAATACACAAAGGGTTATATCACTAGATAATTATGACATGGATACCTAAACATGCATAAATAAAAAACTGGACATAACATCAAATTATTTAAGATGTTCATCATATCTTTTAACATATATAAATTGAAAGCTAAATATCCAAATAACTATCCATCAACTTTACCAAACATGATAAAATATGTTAAAAGAATTGTCTGCAACTCGCAAATTTATTTTATACCAATACATCAAGTACAATAAATTATGTCACAAGTTTCCAGCATAAGAGATGTTACTAAAATGTTAGTAATTGAAATGCAATAGAAAGTTGATAGTTTGTCATAATAACCTTATGACATGGTTAAGTGGCATTGTATGACATTTTTCACAATAATATATGGGCCGATGCTGTATTACTTTCTTCAAGCAAGTAGCACATCATTCATAGTACCAAGGGTATTATTGATCAATATACAAAATTATTGCATGATACATAAAAACATTATTATGTGATAAGATGTACTAACTATTTATGTTTAATATTCAAACCATATCAGTTTTGGTTAATAACATACTAGTAGTTCAAATTAACTTTATCTCCATTATAGGATTTGAATGTCTATTCTCAATATCAAGTATTATTGTCGAGCCATTAGTAAACTCATTGACACTGGATTGCTGCAACCTCAATTGATTTGGTATCTATTGAGTAACGTGGATCTCACTAATACTAGAACTATAATATTATTGTTGTTACAAACCAAATATTACACATATTAAATGTAAACTGAAAATCATAGATTATTTTAATTTTATGATTGTAATATAGTAGCAACCACTAGGATTTCAAGGTTGAGTATATTTTGGTCACATATTTTGAGTATATAAGATTTTTCCTATAAATACAATTGAACACCATATATGTTTCATAATTAAAATATAAAGTACAATTGAAATATAGTAGACTTGGGAACGTAAAAGCCTTTCTGGTCTCATACATCTATATGACTTTATATATGTAAAAGTTAAAACCAAAAGCCAGTTTGGATAGTTGTTTTGCGTATTAGGTTGATCATTTTTTTCAAACTCATCTTTGACTTCGCCTCACACAAAGCTAACCTCACCCTACATTTCATTTTATTTACAAGTTTGCCTTCTGTACTAGCTTATAAAGTATCTTCCTTCACTCATCTCTAGTCAAATAACTCACACGGCCCATTGGATAAGAATAATAACAATTAATCCCAATCATAGCCAAGTCCAGGCCAAAAAGAAAAAAAATATTTTTAAAAAAATTGGTAAAAACTTAAGAAAATGACATTGCATTTTCTCAAAATAAGGTACTTTATGAATAGATAGTCCAAATATACAAGGGAGAGGTGGATGAAAGTAAGTCCGTCCATAACAAGCTTAACTAGCTATAAGTATAAACAATGATGAATAGTGGAGGAATAAGATAATGTTATACCTCCTCCGGTCATGAGATAGAAAAAGCTCAAAGTCGAACTAATTGATGGTGTGATTTTTTAATAGTAACAATGTAGAAAAAGCTCAAAGTCTCTAGTTTTAAGACTACAAGATTGACGGTTTAAACATTTATAATTTATTTGACAAATTAAAGAGTTGTAGGATTAACTTGGTAAAAGGTAAAAAATTTAGAACTTAAAACGTTCTTCCACCTTTCGTTTTGTAACAAATGCTGTAATTGTGTTAGTTAGAACTAGTTGTACTATATAGGTTCGGTATGATTCCTGGTTACCTAGGTTCTCGACTAATTTCTTTAGAGCATTTTGTCCAGTTTTTCACCATAATAAACATTTATGATTAGTAGACTTGCTTAGTTTAGATACCACTAGCCCGAAATAGGGAGGTTATTAATGAGTTTTTTCCTCAGCAAATCTTGGATTTAGTTTTCTCTTTATTCCTTCCAACAAATGCATTGGGTGAAGATAAAGTTTGGTGTAGAGTGTTAGGAGATGATTTCTTCCATTAACCTAGCCTCACCTGTTTATGGTGAATGGAGCCTGGCGCAAGGGTACTAGTCAAAGGGCGACAGCATGGCTCTGGGTGGGTGTAGATAACCCTTAATTATGCATAACGAAACTTATATCTATAACTATTCCTTTCCCCTTAAAGCAAAATTGAAAGCCATCCAAGGCACCTTGTAAATAGCTTATACCTTTGGTCTTACTTCTATTACCATTCTCACATACTGCTCCCAAACATTGAAATCTCTCTAGGAAAGTGCAAGTGTGGATCTATGGTTATTTCATTTAGTGTAGTCAATCCTTATTTATATAGAGCTTTTCATTTGTTATGTCTTAGTAGTGGTTCTTTGCCGACATGTTACTTTGGCAGATACTCATGCAGTTTCTTTCTTCACTTAATATGTCTTTTTATTGCTTTTTATCTTTCTTCTGAGTACAAAAAAAAAAAACTATGTGTTTCACCTAAGGTGTTAAATACCGTTGCCGCTAGGTATACCACACCCTAAATTTTAAGGTATATCACACCGCATGCCATTACCATTTTCACAAAAAGATAAATGTTAGAATATTATTTTAAAAGAACATAATTTGTTCAATAATTTATTTTTATACATTTTATATGTATTATAATTTTTCTCATCATGATTTGTCAAATATAAATAAAATATATATGGTAGAAGATATTTTTTAATTCAAAAAACATAAAAAATGTTATATATAGAGAAAAATAAATAATACAAAAAAAACTAATTTATTGATATAAGATAAAAATAATGCTTTAATAATAATACATTTTCTAATACTATATTGAGTTTCTAGGAGGCTCAAAGTATGACGTTTCTTTTCTAGCTTGTTCTATAAAAGCAACATATTTATCCTACGTCATGAAATGTTGGTTTTGAGTAAAAAAATTGTACAAATTAGAGTAATATTCAGTTGATGTAGCATGCACCAAAAATTCAATTGAGGGATATTGTTTAACATCATATTATGACTGAAAAAATGTGATGATTGTTACTAAATATAGTATTAAAAAAAATTGAGGCCGATGATGATGAACCTTCGGTCAAAGATGATGGCATTTTTTATAATCTATATGATCCATACACCATGGAGCCACTATCACCAATTGAACTCATGTTAGGACCTTCAGGCTGCTGTTATCCATTAAATTTTTATATTGACTAAGAAAAGTAACAAAAAAAATAAAAATATATGTTTATTTTATATTATATGTATTATTTATATTTTAATGTTTTATATATTTATGATATTTTGATATAAAATGAAAAAAAATAGCCCAAAAAAAAAATATTATGGTACGTATCACATGGCATTTGTGGTATACTGTAATTTTTTGACAAAATATATATAAAAGATGAGTGGTATGTGAAATACTACAGTATACCGCACGATAAAATGATAAAATGTAAAAAAAATTACACCGCTACCACATACGCGCTATAAATAGTATAACAGAAAAAACCAGCCATTCAAGTTGTAAACTTTTTAATTGGATTGAATATCAATTTTTGGAAATGTCCCATCTTGAAGGTTAAAAGAGAAAAGTCAAAGGTGCGTAAGGAAAAAAACTAGTCAGTTAGAACGGAAGTGTTATTGCTCTACTAAAGGTGTTTCAGGGTTCCTTCTGATCCATGCACCCCAGTAAATGATCAGGAAGAAAGGTAACAAAGATATTTGTTTGTCAGTGGCTTCCAATTCCTTTTGGACAAGGTTGGAATAAATTCAAATTAGAGGGATTTTAACTATGAAATTGGAATTAAAAATACCACAAACAAAATTACTCTAAGAAACTCTCCATCTAAAATACTAAAATAGACCCCCCCAGCCTTGTGCTTGAAAGTACATGACATTGTTGCAGAAAGCAACAAACAAAATGAATCTGGACCTAATTAAGGTTGAGGTTGCTTGATTATGATTCAAATTGTAATTGAATTATTATACTCAAATTATTTTAATTACATCACCAAACTAGACTGTTATACCATCACATGAGTCGATCACTATTTTTTTTTGTCTATTTAGAATCTCTATTGAGAGACATATTTCATATTGACGAACAAAGTCTAATCTTACTTTTAAAACAAAAATGTATCTGCAGTTTTGTGTTTTTTAAATGGTGAAACTTACTTTACTATTTGTAATTTGCTAATTTCTTTTGGTATTAAATGTGGCATTTCATTGAACTTGAAATTTTTGCTTAGGCTGTCATCTTTAGGACACCAATACTACTGTCCATTGACAAATAAAGTTACTGAATTACAAAAATAGATATAAATGGATGACAATATGTTAAATTCCTGAAAGGTAGCATTGAATTTCTTCTGGGTAACTTGAAAATCCCAAATTTTTAATTTTATTGCAAATTGATCCTCAACTTCTAATACATTGCATATTGATCGCAAATCTTTATAATTCGTTCTCTAATAGTCTCTAGTCTACAAAAAACTGAATTGACACAAAAATTTGATTTATAGTGAGGAAAAATTAATAATCTAAATGGTTCATTGACTATTAAAAACTTATGATTCAAATTAAGTTCATAAAAAGGCAGTTACTAATCAATTTGAATTTCAACTCTCACATATTTATCTAATATAAAATTTTTTAGATTTTAATTTAAATTGTTGATAATCGTCTTTGTATAAATTCAATATGTGTCATAATTTTTTAACAGTTAATACACTTTTTTTTTTTATATTCAGAATTATTACAAGTATATATTTAAGAGATAAGAGAGAATACCTAGAAAAGTTGGGGAGGGAAATTTGCATGTTTCTTAAAACTTGGAAGACTCTAAGCTACAAATTGTAGTATGGGCGCAAATGTGTTGTTGGTAAGAGTCGAAGCCAGTTGATGGTCAGGGTTGTCTGAGCGTTTTACCACTTTACAAATTACTGCAGACATAAACCATTTAAACAATCAATTTTCTCTCTATAAATCGAGTTTCTTGTACCAATTTAGTTTTGAATATAGCTAAGGACTAATATGTAACAAAGTATAAAGGTTTGGACTAGAGTTTTGAATATCATATCGGTTATTATACTGTTTTTTCAACAGTACGGGACAATATCGGATTTCGGTACATTGTCAACGGTATATCTTGGATGTATCATTTTAAATAAATTTTAGGTATACATGCATATATTAAAATTAAATGTATATATGTATACACACACACACACACACATATTAACTATTTAAAAGTTCTTAATTCAATTGTACAAAGATTCTACATCAAATAAACTTCAACATTAAAAAAAAACAGAGAGAAAGAGACTGAGAGAACAATTTTCGAATAAAAAAGCACCAATTAGCCCTGGAAAATCTTTTTAATTTTTCTCTGGTTCCAAGAAAGAAACCAAGTTGACTAGTTGAAGTTTGAACCTGTCATTACTGCAAAAGTACAAAAAGTTAACAAGTTTTTACTTTATAGTGGGGGCCATTAGTTGTGTCATTTACAGTTTGAGTAACATATATTCATTCCACCCTTGTGAAAACTTACATAATTGGTTGGACCCGTAATTACTTCCAACTTTAGCACTGAGAATGAAATGTCCTTTCTGGTCCTCATAAAGTGATACGGTTAGACAACTATTTTTTCTTCTCTTTCTTTCTTTGTCCTCAGTTCCTCCCAAATTTTGTTCCCCCAAATTCAATCTTCTTTCTTTGTTCTCTCCGTTCGTCCCAAATTCTGTTCCCCCAAATTCTCTTTCTTTTTTTCCTTCTTTCTTCTTTCTCTCTATTCTTCTCCAGTCCTTTCATCTTCTTCCTTCTCTGTTCCTGGCTCTAACAAACCTTTAGACAAGGAGTTTCGTTGCGGCGGTGGAGTAAAGGCCGTCCACCAGCAAAGGTGGAATAGATTGCAAGGGAATGGTATATAGGATGAAACGATACCAATCCGTCTCATTCCATTTTACCTCTGGTACAGTACATTATTTATAACCCTGGTTTGGACTTTGGAACCAATAAGCAACCTAAAGGTTAACCTTTGTGATGATGTAACACGATTTTGACTATTATGAAAAAAAAGATAAAAGGTAAGTTATTGCTATAATAAAGATTTAAATTAAACACTAGTAATGGGAAAAAACTGCATTAATAAGTGAGTCTTTAAAGTTATTGTGGTATAATACAAACTAGGGCCTTATGTTCACTCTCCCTTTCATTTTAGTCCTAAAATAAACAATAGTGACATTTTAATCGGTTAAGAGGCTAATTCGCCCCTTTACAGAGTTTAAGGACAAAGTAATCACGAATTATAGTTGGAGGGGTTATGCGTGTGAGTCATCAAAGTTTGAGTCGGCCGATTTCTAGATTATCTATGTCGCAAAAATTTGTAGCAGCTGGGAGCATTTCCACTCGATGGAATTTTGACCCACGAAAAGCTTTTGATCAATTGATAGGCCGATCTTGATTATGCGATTCTTCAGGAGAATTGCTGGGATTCTTGGGTTTGCAAGAGAAGATGGGCATGAAGTGAAAGACCAAGACGATGAAGACGACGAAGTCAGTAGCAGCAACAAGCAGCCAGCGAACCGACCCGTCTCTGAGGGAACCGGCCTCCCCAGAAAGGGTTTTAGCGTCCCTGTTCAGGTCGCAGTCGAACGGTCCAATCCCGGCCCCGTCATCCTTCCCTGTTCTTCCGGTGAGGGCGGCGTTCAGGTTTGCTTCCCTCCTCAGTCTAATTCCTTATATTTTCTTCGGCCTTGCAATGCTTCATTTGATAAATTATTTTGGATTCTTGTTTCAGCATGCGTAGATGGTTCATGTGTGCTTTGGTTCAAGCACATTCTCTGACAGGCTAATTTTGTATTATCACCAATGCCTCGATTAGAATGTGGTTCCTCAATGAATTTTAATATTCCAGAAGATGTAGAAAGAAAATGCTGCAGTCAAATTAACGAACCTACATATTATATCTGTGGATTAATCCTTTGCTCCCCATATGTTTAACTACGACATTGAAAATTGTTGCTGCAAAAAAACTGGTCTTTCCTGTGAGGCCCAACTTCCCTGTAGTTGGCTGAGCCTTTACTTCCTAGCCTAATTGTAATTGGCACATTGTTGATTAAGGGGTGCTGTCAACAATAGTATTATATTTTTCAAGGCTTTGAACTTTTTTCTTGTAAATAATTTAAGGTATCTCCTTTTTGCCTTGTCAACTAAGACCTTTTCTTATTGAGAAGAAAATAGGGACATTGTTGATCATCCGACCATTGCTGGATTTTTCATCTTTCTTCTACCTGCAAATGATGTACATGAATTCACTTTCACCCTTACAACAGTGCATTCAGTCCTTTGATTGCATATCAAAAGTAGTTTTGCTTCGTGTATGTTTTCCCTATTTCTTTTTGGGTTCCTTGTTCACATCTTTCCCGAGATTTCTTTCCTGTGCTTTACATGCCTTTGTAAATTAACATCAAGAGGATGAAATATATTTCTTTGCATGCCTTTGTACATGAACACCAATAGAATAAAATATATTTCATTTTATCTCGATTTCATAGTTCTTAACAAATGAGAGTCTAAATTCTGAAGGGCGAATGATGTCACTTACATAATATGGAGATTGCACTGTTGTTATCGGTTATGCTGTTATGGACAGTCCAGTTTGTTGATCTTCTTAGTAGTGAGCTTCTACAACCCACGAAGAAAACAAAAAAATTGAACAAAGTTCCACTTTCTGTAGTTACACAAGAAAACCATATGCATGGAACCCATTGTGCCTCATATGCTCTCCAACTGGTGTACGAAAGTGCTGACTCATGGTAAATCTTTGAAGGCTTGGGTATTTATCTCACTCTTGCCCATTGTTTTCTGCTCAACTTAAGATAAATAGGCTGAGAAAAATTGGATTTAGGCAAAATATCTATATTAGATTTTAGCCCCTCCTTTATTTCAGAATAGAAAGTCAGATGTAGCAAGTAAGTCTATAGGCTATGCACTAGTTACTGAAACCAGTTAAAGAGTGCTGCTAATCGTATAACAAACCTCATTTCTACCCTAAACCTTTAGATTATCAGTATACTTGTAAGAGGATTGTATATATCATTTCCTTCATATGATGGTGGTTTTGGGTGGTTTTGTGCAGAGTCTAACGCACAAGTATTATTCATCAGTGCTTATTGTTTTCGTTAATAGAGAATAGATACATAAAGCTACAGACAATAGTTCTTAGCTTTGGATGATAAATTTTAAGGTCCTGTTGCTTTGCAAAGAAGGTAGTTTGACTTATGGTAAGGCATACTACTGATTCTAATCTATTGTCGGTAACCCCGAAACACTAGATAGGATAAGTGGGTCTGACATCTTTCTTGCATATACGCAATTGCAGCTGTGCTTGGATTCGCCTTCCTAGCCGTGATTTGATGATTTTCTCATTTGGACTGCTCTACGCATAGCATCTTCATGCATCATGTTTTATATCTCTCCATGCTTCATCTTCTATATCTTGCATCATACTTGCAATTTTTTGGAAGGCATACGACTAATTCTAATTTATTACTGGTTGACCTGAAAGCGATTGATAAGATAATTCCAGGCTTAAGCCCTATTTTCAGCTGTCAAGCAGCCTAGCTATTTGCATTTTTCTTGCTGTTATGAGAGAGAAACTGCATTTCAATCTACATCTTAGTCCGCATTTCTGATGGATACTGTTTTCCATTGCATTGCTCTGTTTATGCCATCTCCATGGCTCATGTTCTAGATTGTGTCACTCTCACAAGTTTCGGTCAAGTCACATTCCCTTCAGGAAAGAGAATTTACTTTTGCCTTGCAAGATTTTTGAAAACGGTTGTTTGATCATCCTGATGATTAACAACAGTTTACAGTTTTGCTACCATGAAAAAGGATGCTAGTACAGCTTACCTTTTATGATTAGCATTGTAGGAGCAAGCCTGCAACAATTTTCTGTAGTTACTCGATGGTATTAAAATTTTCTTTGTTCCGACCTTCTTGATGAATATTCAGGGCCTAAGATGGCATGCAAAACGTCTTAAAGTTGATGATGATGGAGACGTGGCAGAGGAGTTCCTGGATGAGGTCTTGTTGGCGACCGCAAGCACAGAAAATGAGAAGAGGCCATTCCCCAGGTTTGAAGTAAAGCACAGAACAATACCAGCTAGAGTAAAGAACCAAGTAATCTCTCCCGACGGGAAGTTCCAACAGTGCGTGGAACACCGAGGTACATTGCAGTGGGTGTGAGCTGTTGCCGATCCGATAGCACTAGTTTCTTTAGTTCGTTAGTCTTGACGAATGTGTTGTGAAACTCAAATTCTTTCGAAAGAGATATTTGTGTCTTCCACTGAGAACAAGAGTATTGATGACTTCAAACTATTGATGTTATGTACTAGTATGTTGGAAAAGGAAATTTGTTGCACTGGACTGTAAGAAGCCGATTATTGAAAACAACTAGTATTACTACTACAAAAGGAAATGCATGTGATGTGCCGGGGAGGGTGGTTTCCAGAAATTGGACTGGGTGGCGTATGGCGGAGGGTAGTGGTAGTGGTGGTGGCGGCGGCTACTCAGTTTCTGCTCAGCGTGGCCTCCTTTGGCCTCGTGCAGCTCCATCTTGGCTTCTGCTTCCTTGGCTTTTCTCTGTTCATTGGCTATCTTCTTCTCTTCTTTTGTTGTGGCAGTTGCTTTTTCAGCCTGCAAACAACAGTTTTGCGTGGTAGTTTCTTCAAAATTTTTACCAGTATGACCAAACAACTGATTCGGAAACCTTCTCTTGGCCTTTGGCAGTGAAGGCGTTAGCGTGCTCTTTTGCGGAGCTTGCCGTGTCCTTGATCTTCTGCTTTGCAGATTCCATCTCCCCCTGCCTGCTCTCTGTTTCTTGCTTCTTCTCCTTTCTTTCACCGATGAGCAGACAAACTCTATGCAACTGAGAGATCATAGACCAGTTTAACCTATCCACTATGGATTCTATTTATCTCAGTTGGGTAAGTCTGCAGATTAGCATTTCCCGAGTTCAACTTACGGATCAGTACTAAAATTGTCCATTCTTCTGGAATTGTGTCATTTGTCATCCGTTGCCACGTGTTCTCCACCTTGCCTCGGAGTATCTCTTGTTGCTGACAGGTTGGTCTCATGGAATTGGTAAGGAGCGTGATACACAAAGCTCGCTGCAGAGCCATGCTGATTGATGGTCATGGATCGTCACGGTTGACTTTCCCAGTGACAACTGGTATTCCGAAGAGTGACGGGTCGGGCCTTGAACTTCTACATTGGGCCTCTGAACCTGCTAAAGACCCACTTTTTGAACCCAACGACTCGAAACAGAACTTAGCGGGCGGAGGGAACGCGGAACATACTCTAACCGGCGCCGGCGGTGAGCCTAAAAAGAGTGCTGAAGCCATAAATTTGAAATTTGAACTTTATCAACGGAATTTACCTCCTAGTTTCCGGCAGTACATGCGGCGCCGACGCCGGCGCTTCTCCGGAATTTCTATTCCCAAACTGCTAGCTCTGTGGCCTCGCATTCAGCTGACGATGCAACAGGCCGACAGAGCTCCAAAGCCAGGTCGCTTTCAGCGGCCAGAAAGCGGGAGGACTGTTATACTTTTCTCCGGTTGCCGTGCAGCTGCGATCTCGATAGACAACTTCCGTACACGAATTTTTCGGTTTTTGGAGGTACTATTTTTAGCTGCTGTTCGTTTCTCAAGGAAATAGTTTATAAAACATAAAAAAAAATTGAGCAATTTTAGGCTTTTATGTTCAGCACTCCCTCCCGTCTGTGACTGACCAAATAATATGAATATAATGTTTATAGATATGATTTAAGCTTTAAATCTCTGGAACCAGAAGGAATCATGTTGGATGTCCAAAAAATCCCATATCACCAAGAAAAGGCTTTAGTGATGATACTTCTTCACAAATTGTCAATTGGTTGGATATTTTATATAATGATGATGTCTTTTTATTCGGTGTTAATTGATTTTAGCGTTTTAGGTTGGATGCTTTAATATGACTTAGTATTAGAGGTATTCATACCTGCACCTAATTGAATACTAAATCTGGCATAAAAATTTACACGATTACAATGAACTTAGGTATCTTGGCAGCACAGTAGATAATTATGTAAGGCACCTTAGTTAACATACGACTTTAGGGGTACCATCACTGATATATTTCAGACTATATGAATAATCTAAGAAGTTAAGACACTTTGCTGTGGCATAATAAAATCTAAGTCGAACATCAAACTGCCTCCATCTCATGGTATATATCTTCTTTTCATTTTTTTTTTGTGTCCCAATATGATGTGGAACGTCTCATAAACGAATTCCTGGAACAATCCAATCGAGCGAAATTGAAAAAGAAATTATGAAAATAGGCCTTGCACAACCCTCAACTTCCGGAGGCTATAATTTTTGCTGTGGTCGCCAAAATGATTATTATAATATGTCATTTTGAAGTCAATTTTGCTCTCTACAGGTGTTACTGGGGCTTCACCATCCGTAACCGTGTTTGGTGGGTTAAAAATCTATCATTTTGAGGGGTATCTCAGGTGTCTGAAGTTTATGTCATTTTGAACTCCTAGTTATTTTCGGTTTCTTTATTTATTTCGGGTTAGAGTTTATTTGTAGGTCTATAAATAGTCCCTCTTACATTATTATCATTATTATTCATTCTAATCAATAATATTTAGGTATTCCTGTTGCTTTAGCAATTTGTACGAGTGGATTCTCGTCTTCTTCTTTAATTAAGCGTGTTACTTGATAAAGTCTCGGTTCTTATTGCGTCACAATATATGTGCTCCTTTTGATATTTTTACATAATTTTCTCAATGTACCCCTCCCTTTATGTAAAACCCATCAATGGATATTGCTCTAATTATGCTATACAGTAAGGGGTAACTTTAGATAAACAATCCTAATATGTTTGTGTACTTAATTTCTACTAAAAAGTTAAAAGAGACATATATGATAGGACGGAGGGAGTGATTCCTATTAATGTGTTCATTATTCTTTTTGGTAACAGTTAATTTACATTTTTGCTTTGTTATGTCAAAGTGAATCTGATATTGATATTGATAGGTACTTAATTTGTTCTATACATGAGATTCACAACCGTGTTCTGCGGCTTGTGGACTGATTTTTTGAAGTAAAATGATTTTGGTCGTCAAAGTTCCTGATATTTTCGACCATATAGATCGACATAGGACCACCGATGTATGGGTCTGTTGTTAGCATTCAATTCCTCTGTAAATGATGACTAGATAGTATTTCCTTTATATCATCAAGATTGACACTTGCATCATGTTATCACTTTAAGGTTGACTTGGCCAATTTGCAACTGAATGATGCTTAAATATATTAATTTTATGTGCATATTATGAATGAAAGATTGTCATTCTCAAATATTTTTTCCTTCCCAAAAGGGTTTTTAACAGGTGTTAATATAAGAAAATTTAAGTCAAAGTTGAGTCAAGAAAGTCAGAAAGTGCTAATCTATATAAGACAGATGGAGTAATTAACTTTTCTGTGGTTATAATTATTGGTGGAGGCTGCTATAGAAAGATCACAGAGTTTTCTTGATCAGGTAAATGGTTTCAAATGACTGACGGTCTGCCATCCAAATGTTAACCAACGTAGTAATCAAAATCCAATTGCCTAAGGTTATTTTCTTGAGACTTGTTCATTTAATTGGACAAGAACATGATATCCATTTTTTAGTTTGCCTTTTATCTTAACTCATAAAGGTATTCGAACTGAAATGGAAAAATGCCTTTATGCTTTTGGTTTGTGTGCATTGTGGGATCAGGAAAAAATCAAGAGCTTGGGTATATATATGTTGTTTACATCAAATTTACTGTCGACTCTAGGCTTCTTCAGAATCATGGGCTTCCACAGTCCCTGTTAGAAGGTCCACAGAGACTTGGGCTGGTAGAAATGGATGTGTGTGGACCTCGTACTCTTACAATAAAAAATATGTCGTACTAAGTTTCATTTTACTTTGCCTTATTCCACGGACCAAAATCAAGGTTCTTTGGCCCTGTAAATATCACAAGCACTGGCTCATGATGGTGAAGTATCACCATGTGAACCTTTCTTGGCTGTAGCCTTCTAGTTTATGTCCAACACACTTGATTGCAAATTTATTTAGAAAAAGAAATATATGGTTGCATTCTGATGTTTGAATATTGTTTAACTGCTGAATTTAACTAAATCCAGTGAGCTCTTCTTTGATATTATGCAAACATGATAGCACTAGCATCATTGAAAGAAACAAATGGTGACAATAAAACAGAAAGGCAGTTGTATTGTATTGACTTGATTGAAGTATTTGTTGCCCCTAAGTTAACTAGCCTAACACCCTTGAATACCAAACTTATTAAGAAAAAGAAAAATATAGATGCAGTTTCTTGGATTCTTTTCTGACTGAGGTATTTCAACTGGAAGGATTGGTCTCTTTCAAACAAACAAGCTAGCAAAATGACATATACCAACATGCAGTCGTGTCATTTGAGTTGAAATTCTGAGCTTTTTTCTCTGCAAGCTCAGAAAAGTTCCTTGACAGATATGTAAAGCAGTGAAATTTTCTAGTCAGATACCTGTATGGCTGTATCTGTATACCATCCTCCTACTAGCTTGGTGTAGCAATTGTTTCCAACAGAACACTTCCTAAGGCACAGGAAGCACCATCTATCTAATCTAGACAGTGTTTTTAGGATGTTCACGAGGCGAGACTAGCCAGAAGCAGGAATTAACCACCACCATTACCTTAATTAGCTTTTATCTGTTCACTGCTTTCCGTTTACATAGTTTACCACCTCTGGGGAAGAACACGCAGATTAACCTGCTATACTGCTCTCTGTATGGATATTACCCTTTTGAATTCCGTGAGCACCAATCTTTAGGTTAATGCTTGGAATCACACATACATCATGAAGAATACATCATGAATATTCTATTATCTTCTCTCAAATATCTTTTGGAAATTTCTTTTGGTCCCCTATTTTGGCTTTATTAGTGCAGTCTTTGTTGTTATTTGATGAGTGCTTTTCATTTGTTTGTACATCATGGACCTTTTGACTATCCATCAGAGTTAATTAGATGACATGCAGTTGATGCTCCATGAACAGATGCAAAAATAGTTTATCTTATTCGATGTTTCATACCGTTGCTCTCAGATAATGTCATTCATCCAACTTGCTAAAATTGCTTATTCATAATTGTCACTCGAGAAAAAGTAACTCTATGCATGTAACAAGCTGGAATTCTTCTCTGATTCAATAAACGATAGCTGTAGCTCATTTAATAATTTTCCTCCCCCACTGTAGAGCCACTTTTAGTGGTTACACTTCTGCTCGTTGGTGCCACTTGAGACCTGCAGTATTCAGTGAAACAAAATAGAGCTGAATAAAGAACTGTGAACAAGTAAATACCATGAACAGAAAATATCCTTGCCCAGGACCATAAGATATTCCCTAGCGTGCTTATAGCAAACTTCATCCAATTAAACATTCAAAAGCATCAAACAGTAAAAATACATCCTCACCAAGTTTATTGTGGCTAATCTACACGTTTTCATACTATTGATAAATACATTTGCTGTTCTAAAGAAGCCTTTAGCATAAAACAATATAATTGATTCCTATGCTTGTATACTTTGTCAACTCTTGAAATCATCAAGTTCAGAACAAGTTGTGCTCTAGGATAACTTTTTTCTTCGGATACAGGAGAGGGAGGTTAGGGGGGAGTTAGGGATTGAATCTTAGATCTCCTAGTAAGAACCACAACGCCAAGGCTCTGGCTGTTCTAGGATAATAAGTAAGAGTTGGTGTCCTTCCCTTAAATTGTAGCTGGTGCTCCAGAAAGGAGAGAAGTATTGAGCATCTGTAAAACTTGAAGGAACTAGGGTTGAGACTGGTTGTTTACGCTTGCAGTGAGAAAACAAAATATCAGATTGCATCTTGTGAGATCCAACTTATCCGTCTGATCTGTTTCTACTTTTACCGTTTCAGTATTTAATGAATGTCATAGGAAGTGAAATTAGAACCATCACTTCCAAACACATTATACTATGCTGTAGGAATGAGATGGAAGTGTACTGTTAGCCAATATCATGATTACTGAATGCCATCACCTTTTGTCACAGTAACATGTTTACTAGGAAATCATAAATTCAGAAAACAGTTAGGGGAAAGACTGAACTAACCCCTACTGATGATACAAAACTGCAGACAGCACATTTCACGGACCGTGCTCCATATTGGTACATTAATAGCATCTGGCAGTTTCCGCAATTAACATGTGCCACCTGATTTGCTGTTGCAATAGCAATTATCGAATTCCAGATTAAAAAATATATATATGCATGATTATCAAACTTCAGATTGAAAACATATATACATGGATGATCAGACTGACTTAAAGTAAGTTGTTGCTCAGTTCACAAAAGATTTCTGTGGCCAAAGAGTTCTGCAAGTGCAAAAGCTCTACATCATTTTGTAGCTCTAATTAGCTATATGGGCTGCTTTAATCTGTATACCTTCTAGTGCTAGGTTGACGGTGTGACAGCAGGAACACTGAACACTTGTGGCTCCGCGGATGTACATGAGTACAGTGTGGCATCCTCCACATACCAACTGGGCCATTTCTGTGCCTGCTCAGAAGTTTTATCCATACTTGTGATCTAGTTTTTTAGTTCAGCACAAACAGAACTCTGAAGTGGTATAATGCCACAGGCTTTAACGAGAAGAGAAAAGATTAAAAAGACTTACCAGGTGGTGGAACAGCTGTCACTGCATTGCAAACAGCGCAGCAAACTGATGTGGCTCCAACAGGATAGAGTAATAGATTCCGGCATCCAGAACATACAAGTTGGCTCTGTGAACCTGATAAAAGTATTACTAAGCTGTTTCAGCTATAGGTAACAAGTAGCAACTGGGAATGTTAGAAAAATATTCAATATGCACATTGTTAATAGATTTGAATCCAATACCTTTCTCTTTTGGCCAATTTCTCAATGCTGATTATATTTTTCCGTTTTCTTCATTACAGTTTGAGGGTAACATGTTTTCAAATATATTTCAATGGTGCTTTTGAATTCTAAGGAGACGGACTCAAATTCATGAATACACGTGGGAAATGGAATGTAAAGCTTTATTCTTCCTACACAGTTTGGCAAAATAAGCTTTTTGTACATGTCATCATTTTCCATCGTGCAATAACATGCTTGAAAAAGAAAACTCTGTTTCTGCGTTCAGGTACCATTGGTAGGAGGTGGGTATGGTGCTGGAGCCGTTGGATATGGAGCAAGAGGAACTGGCATTGGAATACTAGAAAATAGGTATGCTTTCCTGTCCTAGCTTGCCTCTGAAACAGTGGCTGCGTCTGAAATGCATGAATTGTAAGAGATGTTTGATTGAACTTAAAAGTAATCATGTTCTATGCTGATGTTGAGTTGGAAGATGGACAAAAAAAAAAAAAAAAATTCAGTATCCAATCTGGAAACCTCTTCAGAAAACTTCAGAGAGTTTGTACGAAAATTTATAGTAACAAGAAAAGGAATTCCAATAAGGGATTTTGTCGAAAGCTTGTGGGGTGGGGGTCAAACATACCTATGCCATTTGCAGATTAAGGGGAATCAGACAGTGAGAGTGTGTGTGTGAGAGAGAGAGAGAGAGAGCTCCATCCTCTGCCCATGGGGGGGGGGGGGTTGGATTATGGAGGATGTGGGATGGAGAGAGGAAGAATTAGGTTGGTGGAACCGTTGGTAGAGGAGATATTTTACCATTTCCTTCTCAGTGTGCAATTTTATATTATGTCCCACTCCTTTTCACCACCAATTTGGGAGTGCATTTTCGGGTTCTCCCTCTTACCTTCAAATTCTCCTGTTATGCCGGTGTGAAAAATTGCATGCTTAGTAGACTGGTACTCACCCACACGCTCCATTCTTCTGTCACAGTGGAAGGGTTCAGAGAAAGCCACATCACATATTAGAACAAGCAGTATATTTTCTGTATCTTGTACACTTTCTCTCTCTCTCTCTCTCTCTCTCCCTGTCTGTCTCTTTTCCTTTTTCTTTCTTGAAATTGCATTGTTGTTGCACTTATTTTATATATATCACACAACCACTGGTGTTAGCTTGTGGTCCTCCATCCTTTCTATTGCAATTGAGTGTTGGGGTATGTGATAAATTCCTTTATGGTCGCTTCAGCAGCTATGGTCGTTTCCTTTTGCATAGTCATTGGCCCAAGCAGTGCATATTTGTTGGTTTGAGCTAGTTCATATGCTGGTGGGACTATCATGGTTTTAGCTTCTTCCGATGGTTACTGGGTTTAGAGTGCTAATACTGCAACCAGTAAAAAAGGCAAAGATGTTTATGTGCCCCTAAGCCCCCCCATCTCTCAAAAACCACACCTCATAACACTAGATTGGCCAATGTGCGATTGGAGTTCATTTTAAAACGATGCTACCTCTGTTTACTGTAATTTTTTGCCCTTTAGTTTCTGTTTGTAGCAGGATCTGTTTTTTCATCTATAACTGGAATAGTATGAGCTTTAATTGACAAATCTGACCAAATTTTGACTTTAATTGCGTATTTGTTTTATGATAAGTATCAGTGGCACTGCATGTTATTTGGTAGGTAGTTTGTCTCTGCGCACATCAACAAGGACATAAAAAATCATATGCACGAATAGCAGTCTCCATGAACTCAGGACAATATGTTTCATTCTAGGAAAACATTCCAGAAATGAAAAATGTACGAGCATCCAACCATCACTGCCTTGTGATGGCTAGGGCTTCTTGCTGTTCTCCCTCCAAATGCCTCAAAATTGGCAAGAGGGATCTATGTCCACCCCTCTTTTTCGACTGAATTTGCCATAGCCCAACAGGTTAGTTCCTAGGTCCCTCATAGGTCTCTGGCTTAACGGGAAAAAATGAAATAGATTACAGGTGGTTCACTGATTCACAGGCATCTTTGCACAAGGAGCTAATTCACCAGAAGCTCCCTCTGAAAAATCTGGTTATTGACCACCTGCTAAGTTGACGTCGGAATTTTAGCAGAAAGAGCTGGCTTGGATTGAGTTGAGGGTAGTTGAAACATTTCTAGGATTGGTGAGCTAATTGGACAATTTATTTTCTTTACTGTTGCCCTAAATGTCATGCTAGCTCAATCTGAAAATGATGCAATTGAAGTATCAGAAAATCATGTATTTAGGAAATATTATGTGGATAGGAAATTTTGCTTTAGTGGATGAACGAGGAAAATAGTTGATGAACGGGTGGGACAAGGTTCCATTGATGAAGAAGAAGAGTCCATGGAAGTCTGGGCCGTCAGTTTGAAAGCGTAAAGACATGACAAACAAACAAGAAGGGACCGCTCTGTTGTGCTTTTGTTGGCTTTTCTCTCCATTTTAAACCTCTCCGTTAGGTTTTTTACCCCCTACTATTGCAGAGCAAAAATCAGCACATGAATTTGTGTTTGTTTCTCTCTCTTTTGTTTTGCCCCCTCTATTGGTATTTTAAACTTCAGAGTAGCCTTTGTTAGCCATGTGAGTTTGAAAGGGATCTCAATCAGATGTTGAAGATGTGCACATCTTCGTTTTCACTTCTAATGTTACTCCTTGTGACATTTTCACATCTATCGTTTATGACCTCATCCAGTTTGTACGCAGCAAATTGTTGTCCCGTTTACATGTTTCTCTGATTATTCAGATGTTTCCCAAGTTCATTACCAAAGGAAAAGATCGAAACAAAAATAGGAGTGCATCTGGATGCATGTCTCGCTGTTGTACATGCGAAACATTATAAGGTATACAATCTCCAGTTACAGATATATCATTCTTTTGGTGTAGATGAACCTGTACGTATGTGCAAAGTTGACATTTAGAGAGCACTAGCATCACATATTTAGAGAGCCAACTTGAGTTCTTGTGGAGCTCTTTTGAGGTCGTCTCACCTACAAAGCATTGACTTCTCCAGAGAGGTGATCGATGGCCTGCATCACATGACTTCAAATGAGCCTACAACAATATGCCCCCTTTTATGCTCTATTTTGACATTTGCAAATTGTAAATGTGATGAGAAACCTTTGGTTTCTTTTACCAACGAATACAGTTATTCACTGAGAGTCCAAGTAAATGTTGTTTACCCACGGCCTTCGTACAAGCCTGTGTATGTCCTTGCATTCCTATGCTTGCTTTGTTGCTTTGTGTTGTGTGTGTGTGTGTGTGTTTTTTTTTTCTCAAACTCAGAAGCTTTTTTATAAATATATTAGGATATAAGAGGAGGAAATCTGTCTAATTTTTGAAATCTAATAAGCGTCAAACTGTAATTTAACAATAACAGCACACAATATGTCTGATGAGATTTGATTTCTAATTAAGGCAGTGATTTTCGCAGATATTAGCCTCAAGGTCAAATGCTGTTGTTTTGAATTAGCTAATCAAGTTATTATGCACCGGCTACCACACATGAAGGTCCATCACAGGACTTGTCTCATTGATTGTCTAAAGCGGCCTTTTACGGTAACTCTTGTAGCTCTGGCATTATTGTTCTTGTATGGAAAAGGATTTCTACCATATGTGATAGTACTAGAAAGCTGAAAGAAAAAGAAACTGTCACCGATTTTAATGACCGCAAGTGGCAGCTTCTGGGTGGACAGTGGTGGTGACCAATTGGCGTAATTAGCCGGGCTTCGGCCCTTCGCACCACGGAGGTATTAGAGAGCACGAGAAATGTTGAACTACTTGAGAAGAAAAAATCAAGGCAGAGGCACAGCTGTGTTGTATTGGAGTGTGATTTTTGTTTCACACGCCCATAAAGACGTAGATGTTACGTTAACTACAAGCCGTTCCTTTTCTCCGCCACCTTGATGTCCAACTCTCTCTTCACACCACCATTATTTGCTTTTGCGTGTCAGCTACAGATGTCGACATCCGTGACTCTTCCGTTTCCTTAAAGACCACTTCGGCTGATCCCCAAACAGTGATTAATCATTAAACTTTTGAATAATTTATTTAATAATATAAATAAAGTTAAAAACCAAAAACTGTTCTAAAATATATATTTTTAAATTTTAACACTAATCATCGATCCTAATCCTAGCTGCGGTCTTTGTTTTGTTGCTCACCCATAATTTTTTACTTCCTTTGCATAATAAAAATGTGTAGATGAAACTAAGAGACATTATACTATATATTAAAAGTAGTGTTTGGCTCCTGTTTAAATGAACAGTAAAAAACAGTACCTTTATCGTTTTGCCCTTTATCAGTTTTTATTTTTTTTTTGTGTTCGTCATTTTTTCTTTTATTTTTCCAGATGCAATTTTTTTTTTTAGAGTTTGATCATCTTTTTGCAAGTCGCTGAATTTCTTAAGGATCTGTGTTGCAAGTTTACGCTATGGCATCATAACGTCTGGTGATGGTGGAGGTGGTTTCATGTGTTGTTTTGGTGAAAACACGGTTTCAGTCCCTAACTTTCTAATGCTTCCATTTTAGGCTCGAATTTACATCAGTGTTATATTTTGGTTGTTATAAAACTAAGAGTTTATCAATTTGTAACCCTTAACTACCCGCAAGTGTACGGAGTTATAGTGTACTTAAAGGTGAATAAGGGTATCGTCCCAAGGGAATTTGGTGACTTTTCCTAGATTAGAAATTCAAATTACTCAAGTTACGTAATTGAAAATTAGAAAGAAGTGAATCTAGATAAGGTGATTGGTCCTAATGAGGTACTTGAAGGAATTAACTAAATGAATTCCCTAGGTGCTAAATGAAACTTGTCAAATGAACTTAGAAATAAGGCAACTATCTCCCTAGGACCCCACTCCTACCCCTTTGCTACTTTGTCCTCAAGATTGGTTTCCTTTGTGTGGTAATGAGGATCTAACTTCAAAAACTCCTTTCTCAAGATGAGTCCTTGCTCACCTTCAATTAACTTGGGCTTTACTCAAGCTCCAATTTTAACCTAGAGTGGTTAAGGTTTAAACCTCTTTTTGATACCTAATAACCACCTAGATTACCTCTAATCTAGGTTGCCACTATGCCCCCTCTACTTCTTTTCACTCACCTATTAATCCTCTCTCAAAGATTAAGTGAACTAGCACATTGTGTATGATGGCCTACCATCACTCAACATTAAGCACAATAAAAAGGGCAACACAAAAAGAATCCCATCCATAATCACAAAACAAATTCATTGAGTAGCAAAATAGGAAATGTCATCTTAGAGAGATAAATTAAACTACTCACAACACATAATAAGTATCAACAACAAATCCATGATAAATATATCCACGAAAATCCAACAAATAAAGGAGAGAAAAGAGGAAACCCAAGAAAAGCCTTAGAAGACTTAGCTCCCAGGAATGATCACCCCTTCTTCAAGCTCCCAAACGCTTCCTTGATGATCAATAATCTCCAAGAGTGATGAGAGACGAAAATAAGCCAAGGGAGGTCATGTGGGCTCTTGCTTCCTCCTTCTATTTATACTCCCTCCCTTTTTTCTGCCTTGCCACCTCTTCCTAAAACCTTAAAGGGATAAGAATCTCTCTTCAAGGCCAGCTCACCAGGTGGACAGAGTGGGGGACCATAAAAAATGTGAGATTTCGGCGAAACAGAGTGACATTTATGAATGGAAGAGTTACCAAAAAAAGGAAAAATTAAGACAAAAATGGAAGAGTTACAAGAAATTGTCGGTCAAAGTTGTCAAAAAGTCAACACTTTAACCGTGGATTTATGCACTTAACATTGGTCCCCAAATTTTATAACTATTAATCTACCTCTTCTATTTGCTCTCTTTATCCCAAGCTTTTTTTTTGTTGTTTGTTTTATGTACTATTTTCGAAAGAAAGGCATTGGTGAGCATAATTTGTTCTCTTTATCTCTAATTTTTTTGCTATTTTTTATTTATTGTCTTCTAAAGCAAAATCTTGGTAATCATGGTTTGTTTCTTTAGCTTGAAGAAATAACTTTTGACATTAAGGTTTTAATAATTGACTTAATAAAAGTTAAAAAAAGATAAATAAATTGAAGATGGATTTTTCTAAATAAATTTATAAAGAATATTAAAAATTAAAATTTCAGTTAATAGGAGATAAATTTTTTTAGTGAATTAATTTTTAATGAAAAATTTTATTCATCATTTCAAAACATGTACAATGTTATATTTCATATTCATTTTCAATTTTAACAATTATGGATCGATGGATCAAATTACTTTATTAAACTCTAAAGCTTTTGAGTGAATTTTACTATATAAATTTATTATTGATATTAAAAATTGAAATTTAAATTAATAAGAGATGAAACTTTTTATTGAAGCACATGTAGTGTTATGTTTTATAGAATTATATTTTGATTACAATTACTCATTTTAATAATAAGAACATAACATAAAGAAAACCCAACCCAAAATTAAAATGAAGAAAAATTTAATTGATTAACATCCATTTATGAATGAGAATTTTTTAATTATTTATTATTGGCATTTGTTTTAATATCAAAATTTATAAATAAAAAAAATGTTTGCTACAAAGTGCACCTAAAAAAACTCTCTATATTCTAACCATCATTTTATATACAGTAAAGTATAGTTTTTCTTCTGCTTTTGCCCTTCAGTGTTGGGCTGGGTTGTAACCCGCTTTGTTACCTGTTCTTTCCTTTTTTTCTTTTTTTTTTTTATGTTAGGTTGGGTTGCTTTTTTTGGAATGTTGGTGAAATTTTCGAATGAAAATATCTTTTTGAGGGTCGATCTCGCTATTTTCCTACTTTCATTTTTCTTTTTTGTGAAACACATTTTCAGTCCCTATATTATTTCCGTTTTTGATATTAGACCCTAAGTTTAATAAATTATAGTGTTTTTGTTTAATCACTTGGTTTTTTTTTATGTTTTGTTTTCTAAACTAAAATATTGGTCACCATGGTTTATTTATTTTTTTAGTGAAATAAGATTTTTTTTAACTTTTCCTAAATTAATTGTTAAACTCTTAATGCCTAAAGTTTTTACATTTTCTTTCTTGGTCCCAAAATTATTTTTATTATTTTTCTTCATTATTATTTTACTTAATATTGTGACATTATATGATTGCTGCAACGCGCAGATCTTCCATACCTCGTTGTAACGAAAGAATGTAAAGTTCTTACCACATTGTTTTTACGTAATTTTATACGTACATAAAATTCTTACATTTGTTGTGTATGGCACAATTAATGTGTTATTGCTCCCTAAGAAAAACACCATACATTCATGGACGGATCTACATTCGGTGCATTTAGGCCCACAGACCCCAACAAATTTTTAATCTTTTGAAAAATATTAAGTAATTTTTTGATGCACCCAACTAAAATTTATCAAATGACTCCGTTAATTTAAGAAAATAAGTAAAATGTCAAGAAAAAATGAATAATTATTTTTTTATAAATATGTTAAAACTAATTTTTATGCATTTTTATAAGTATGTTGTATATAAAAAATTAATTATATATAAACTCCATAGAAAAAATTTCTAGATCTACCATTAGAATAAATTGTATCCATGATCCCTAATATTTCATTATTATCTTATTTTAGATCCTAATCTCAAAATCTGAGATAGGAAGTTTTTGATCTTAATTTTTTATTTCATTTTAGATTTTTGATGGATAGAAAGCATTAAAATTTACAAAATTTGTTATATGGCACGCTTGATTGGGGTGATTGGTCACGTGACACAATGAATAAAACTTAGTAATGATGCAAAAAATGAAGAAAAAAAGGATAAAAAAATGATAACCCTACCCGATGCTTTCAGGCGCTACCCCAGCCGTCACCGACGCCAATCAACTGCCGTCCACTGTGCTTAACCCTCCCCTAACCTCAAGTCGTTGCTTTAGTGCCCCTCAACTACTCTCATCGCATCCTCTGGCCCCTCAACTTCCCCGGCACGAAGACTACCCTCAGCCCCATCGACCGGTGATTTGAACGATTAGAACGAATGGACGATTGGAACAGACGGACGGTTGGACGATTGGAACGAACGGACAGAAAGTTGGATGATTGGAATGAACGGACGGCTGGAACGGTTGGAATGATTCGAACGCAGAGCCAGACGGTCAGATTCAAACGATTCGAACGATTAGACGGCCAGATTCGACGATTTAGACGGAGCGGGAGGGCGGACGCCGATTCGGACGGACAGACTTTGGCGATTCGTATGGACGACAGCGCCGGCGTGAGCGAAGGAAATCATCGCTCGAAGCTTTTCCCTTTTTTTTAGGTTTTTTTATTTTCTTTTTTTAATTAGTTTTCTTTTTTTTTTTCCACATCATCATTAGCAATTTATTATTATGTAACCATGATAAGTCACTCTATATTGACATGCCCTGTGCCTAATTTCGTCAAATTAAACATTTTTTATTATTCAAAAGTCTAAAATAGAACAAAAAATTGAGATTAAGGACTTATCATACAATGTTTAGAGGTTATGGTTAAAAATAGGAAAATAATAAAATATTAGAAGCCACGGGTACAATTTGTCCTCCACCATTGTATAGTCTGCTTTCTCTTGCTCGATTTTGAAAATGTGCATAGTTTATGACCATGTTGCCTAAGGTTGTCAAAAATGGGTTTCTACCTAGAGTTATTTTGGTTGTTCTAGAGTCATATAAAAAAATATAAAAAAAACTTAGAAAAAAATTATGAAAAATATTAAACCATTTAAATTGTCTTAAAAAAGTATCAGAAATAACATATGATTTGCACATAAAATTCCATTAATTTTATACTTAATTTAGTGGAATAAGGTAGATTTTTAGGTTGTTTGGGGCTTCAAGGTTCAGTTTTGGTATTTCTGTTAAGGAGAGGCAGATTTTGGTTGGCTAAAGCTAGAAGAAGAAGTATGGCCAGTTTAATCAACACACCTTCACGTCACTTGAAAATTTGAAATTGCCATGCACTTGGTGCCTTAACTGGCAATTGTAAAAATACTAACAGTATTATGAAATATGATGGAGAATAAAGGACCAAAACTGGCATTAGGCCATGCCTGCACATAATTACAACTCTAGTCCCCAGCTTCCGAGAACATACAATTTAGTCTCAACTTATATTTTTTTACAGATCTGACCCAATACGACTAGAGTCGTAGAATCTCAATGTTTCTACGTTTCTACGACCCTAAACACGTTTATACTCGTTTCTACCAAGAGTTGTGTTTCTATTGCGTTTCAAAACGTCTTCTATTTCAAAAGTCGTAAAAACATATGTTTTTACGACTTGAAACATGATTTTAATAACTATGATACTGCCAACACCTTTTGGAGATTAATTAACTAACATGTTCATTTTTTGTCCTAATTTGGTAAAAATTTGGTCCAAAAGGAAATGCCTGATGTTGAGAATGCTATTTGCACTCTTTACAATGTCCATTATTATTTGATACTCCCACTATCTCAAGTGTTTTGTAAAATTTACTATTCATTAATTAATTTATAATTTTTTTATTTTTAATATTTTAGTATATAAATGATAAATAAAGACATATAATTTCTAAATATATCTTTTTATAAGTTTGTTAATAATAATATTAATAAATTCAAGATAAACTATTTAAAAAAAGTTAAATGTTTCAAAAAATATGGAAGAGACAAGTATTTTTTTTCTCCGAAGAAAATGAAAAGAAGTGAAAGAGAAGCATGCAAGGCGCAAAGGAGTTTGACCACCCGATGTAAAGAGTTCCTCAACTGGAGAACAACTCATTTTCAATTTCTTTTTAATTAAAGTTGAAAACTTTTCAATGGAAGTCTTGTGATTAGATGTAATGCAACAGCTACTGTATCACGACCTCCCATCTCCCACATATAAAGCAACCTCTCCCCAGCTCTCCAAAACCTTGGGCTTCTCATTAGTTTTAGTACATAAGTATACACACACACACACACACACAACAGAATCTATTACTATAGGCAATAGTATCATTTATTTCCAACAGCAATTTGACTCAACTGTATGTTGTAGGGGGTATAATACTACTATATATTCATTTGTGAATTTAAATTTCAGTTAGGAAAGTCATGGCAAGTAGAGTGCATGTGGGGGTGGAGATGGCTGCAATGGAGGGTGACCACCATCATCATGTGGTGGTAGAGAGTTGGAGGAAGAAAGCCCATGAACTTTCTGAGAAACTGAAGAGGTTGCCCGGAAAATTATGGAGGAAAATGTGGAAAACCGGAAGGGAAGACCCCAGAAGGGTGATTCACGCATTGAAAGTTGGCTTGTCTCTGACACTGGTTTCTCTCTTGTATTTGATGGAGCCATTGTTCGAACGGGTCGGACAGAATGCAATTTGGGCCGTCATGACGGTAGTCGTTGTGCTCGAGTTCACAGCAGGTAATTATAAATTCAGTATTTATAAATTCTTCATCATCTAGTAATGTCAAGAGCCTCACGATTTATTTGTACTTGCAATGATAGGGGCCACTTTATGCAAGGGACTAAACAGAGGATTAGGGACACTTTTAGCAGGGTCACTGGCCTTTCTTATCGAGTTAATTGCAAATAAAACTGGCAAGGTTTTTCGAGCAGTCTTTATTGGGGCCGCAGTTTTCCTCATAGGTGAGTGATCAGCCACTTAGTTGTGCAACTATATATTTGTTACTTACCATGTTAATAGTAACACTTCACTTAGCTGGCCACCAATTTTAGTCTGTATTTAAGGTTGGTGGACTAATTAATGTGAAACATATATACATATGCAGGAGCTGCGGCAACATACCTGAGGTTCTTTCCTTACATAAAGAAGAATTACGACTATGGCGTAGTGATATTTTTACTGACGTTCAATTTGATCACTGTATCAAGCTACCGCGTGACCAATGTGCTGAACATAGCGCACCAGCGATTGTACACCATCGCCATCGGCTGCGCCGTCTGCCTCTGCATGAGCCTCTTGGTGTTCCCTATTTGGTCAGGGGCAGACCTCCATACCAACACCATCGCAAAGCTCGAAGCCCTTGCAAATTGTTTTGATGGTACGTATGCGTACCTTGCTAGCTACCTATACATTATATTAGTTGGTTTGGTTTTTGCTGATAAAATTGATTAATTACTTGGAAATTAATGATCATTAGTTTGTACACTGCAGCTTGTGTGAATGAGTATTTTAGTGGAGCTCAAAAGGAAGAATCTCAAGAAATGACATTAGAAGATCCCATCTATATGGGCTACAAGGCCGTTTTGGACTCCAAATCAACTGATGAAACTCTTGTAAAGTGCTAATTTGTAGTTTACTTATCTTTTCCATATCTTCTCCGATTTCTTTATGGAAATGGAAATCATGTGCGTAGAAATATGTTTGCATAGGCATTGTATGCGAGTTGGGAGCCAAGGCACTCTAGGCATTGTCACAGATTTCCATGGCAGCAATACGTTAAACTGGGAGCCGTCTTACGCCAATTTGGCTACACAGTTGTAGCTCTTCATGGATGCTTGAAAAGTGAGATTCAGGTCTGCACTTTATCTACTTCTTTAATTTCCCCGTGATTTTCAGATTAATTATGTCCGGTCTCCAGATTAACCCTTTAATTACTTCCACATATATTTTCATGATTTCAATTAGACACCCACTTCGGTCCGCGCTATGTTCAAGGACCCTTGTATTAGGGTAGCGAGGGAAGTGTCCAAAGCCTTGCTTGAACTTGCCAGCAGCATAAGAAACCGGCGCCATTGCTCTCCAGCAATCCTCTCCGACCACCTTCACGAAGCCTTACAAGACCTCAACTCCGCAATCAAGTCCCAGCCCCGGCTGTTTCTCGGCTCCAACAACGACCAAGCCACAAACATGCTAGCCTTAGCGGCAGCCCAAGCGGCCAACCAGCAGAAGCACCATCGGAACAGTCAAGGGGTCTCCTTGTCCAGCGTAAAAACAGACACATCCGCGTTACTGGAATGGAGAACCAAAAAGGCAACCAGCAACAGTCAGGAGAATTCAGAGAGGAAAACATTGAGGCCGCAGCTGAGCAAGATTGCCCTCACAAGCCTCGAGTTCTCGGAAGCGCTTCCTTTCGCCGCATTTGCTTCGCTGCTGGTGGAGATGGTGGCAAGGCTGGATACTGTGATTGAGGAAGTGGAGGAGTTGGGGAGGATTGCTTGCTTTAAAGAGTTCAATCTTGGGGATGAAAAAAATGTTCCCATCGATGCAACTGGTGATTGCAAGAGGTCAGTTACGGCTTTACATGTCACCAGGAATAATGACCTTCCTTCTCATGGAGCAGACTGATCATGGGAGTTTGCCTTATATCCCTAGCGTACTACTTTGAAGTTGTGTGGCGATTCCGTTAAACGAAAAAGGTGTGGACTTTGGAGATGATCATAATGACGTTGTTGCTTCTTTTGGTCCTCTAGGTACTTCTTTCAAACCTATAAAGACTCAGTGAAATCAATGAGTATGGACATGATCATCCTTTGGGGAGTTCTTCCCGAATTACGTTTGATCCCTCGGCGTCTCCATAGGTTGGATAGGCCTCTTCAATCTTGATGGGGTTAATTGGGTCATCTTTGAGTTTGTAATTTCTCTTACATAGAATGAAATGATTCTTAATTTATTGCCTTTTTTTTTTCTCGACTTTGTTATTTTGCTCCTAAACTTTAAACTTGTTTTCTCACCATCAATCCTTTTCCAAAGCTAAAAAAGGGCTTGTGCACGATTGGATGTCTCAATTGAGTCAATGGAGATCGCATCATTGCCCTATTGGGCAAGGAAAATGATAGTGCATACATAAGCTTTCGATCCTTCACTTTCATATACAAAATTGAGGGAAAAATATTGTTGAAAGTCAGATTTTTTTTTTCCCTGGTTGTCTTAATATTAACAGTCATACATAACATTAGAGTTGTCCCCAAGTGCGAGTTGAAATGGTGCAAGGGGGCACTAGTCCTGGCACAAGCTAGGGTTCGATTCTTCCTTTCCCTTTTTTGACTGTTATAAAATATTATTTGATTTGATTTGGTTGCTTTTTACGTTTCAAACAAGTTAATATTTTCTTTTTTATATTTAATAACAATACCTCCTTCAGCCCTATAGTTATATACTTGATTCTGTGTATGAAAAAAAATATTAAAATTTGTTTATTTAGTGGAACGAAGTGACATTTTGATAAAAAGATCCTTAATTTATGCAAGTGGCTATAATTTATGACAGCTTACATACGGCCACGGGTAGGTGCTATAGCTGAAACCGAAAGTACACCAGACGGGTGGGAGAAGAGAATCTGTTTTATAAAGCGTATCACCTTGGGGCTTCGCAAAAGATTTATTAAATAAAGGATTAAAGGGCAATACTAAACAACTCCATTAAAAAAAACAAAGACAACTCGATAAAATTTTTTGGGATATATACAATTTACCCTATGAGGTTCAGGTAAAATTACATTTTATTCCCTCATGTTTTAAAAATATACACTTTGCCCCTACATTTTTAATACAGTCTGACAACAACTTTTGAAATCTTAATTTATATTATATAGTACTTATCTAAAGTAATTTCAATATATATGATATTTTTTATAGTTAATTAATAATTAAAAAGTACAATTTTCTATTGACAAAAAAATAGGAAAAGAACTGGTAATTTAAAATATTCATTAACTGTAAAAAAAATAAAATATCATACAAATTAAAATTACCTAAAAATAACTACCATAATATTTCAGAAGTTGTTGTCAAACTATATTAAAAAAAGGGGCAAAGTGTATATTTCTAAAATAGGAGGGTTAAAATGTAATTTTATCTAAACCTTAAGGTCAAATTGTAATTAACCAAAGTCCGTCCGTCTCATTAATCTTGCCCTATTTTTTTTTTTTTTAGTCGTCCCACCAATCTTGCACTATTTTCTCATGTGGTGAGTTTTTTCAATGCAAAAGACAATTGTAACCCTTCACAACCTTTTCAAGACACGCAAATATGTGCCGCCTCCATCCCCGCTTTCTCTTTTATCACCAAAACGCTTGAACTGATTACCAACCTTGGTAGAGACGAAAGTGGCTGGTGAAAAGATTCTTCGCCATCATCAAGAATCAGCTTCCTTCCTTTAATGGCGGCCCTAACCTAAGCCCCAGATCTCTTCCGATAAACCAATCTCCAATTGTCATACAATTTTCCCGAGCAAAACCCATTTCTCGTTTAATCTTAATTCACTGGAGATATCGATTGGTTCCGGTAATTTTCTGGTAATGTGCCACGTTTGCCCAAATCTAACTTCCAGGATCCTTGTTGTCGTGTCTGATTTCATTATCGTAAGTGATTGTCTGTGCTTCATCTGGGTCAAGGCGAGGAGTGCCGGTGAGGCGAGGCGAGGCGAGGCGAGGCGCAATGACGAAGCAAGGAGCAGCGATGCTGCAAGGAGAGGCAGTGAGGCACGGCGTAGAAGTGAGGAGTGGTGACACGGAGAGGCGTGGCGGAAAAGCGATGACTAGTGGCGATGTGAAGAAGAAGCGTCGAAGGATCCGGACGACAAAGAGACAAGGTGGACAAGAGGGTAAAATTGGAAAGATGAAAAAAATTCTCCATTTTTATTAATAAGCATGCAAATCTAAATGGAGCATATTTTGTGAGACCAAGGCAGTACATGCTAAGGCATAATATCATGAATGTCAATGAGACGTTAGAGATTTTTTATATCTTGTTAGGTTTCATTTCATAGATTTTTTTTTGTATTACACTATCTCTTTTGTGTCCTTGAAAAGAGTACAATATGTTATTACCTTGTTTTATCTAAATTTGACTTAATTTTTTTATATTATTATTTGCTAAAAGAATTTTAAAAAATTATATTAAGAAACTATACGACTTATAATTTTTAAATATTTTTTAAGGAAAAATTTATTAAATAATTATATAAATAGATTTAAATCAAACTCAAGTAAAAAAACCAGAAATGAAGTATTTGTTCATAGGTTGCCTTAAGGCTGTTTTCCTTAATTTTTGAAAAATGGTTTAAAACTGGTTATTTCCGTATATATTAATTATTCACTTAATTTATATATTATTATATACTAATTGGAACTCTTACTTTAAGAAACCTAAAAAATATATTTATCTATTCTAAATACAAATATATATATATATATATATATATATTATATATAGTCAGAAAGGTAAGTTTTCTATTTTTAGATGAAAAGAATTTTTTATTTTGAAATAGCACTGATTTTAGAAAAAAAATCAGCAAAATTGAAAATAATAAATTTTTTAATAATTTGTAAACAACACTTGAGTGTTGGACAATTGTTTATCATTGAGCGTTTCCAGATAGTTATTATACTATGCACCTATGTCTAATTAAATATACTAATTCATCATTAACTCTCTATACATAATCCATTTTTATTAAAAAATGGATAAAATTGCCCCTCATAAAAACTCTCTCTCCCTTTAAAAATTCAACCCTCAATCCCACCAGCACAGAGGTTGCCGTTGCCGCTGCTATTGTCATCACTAGATTCTGTCATTACTCGCATCTGTGTAAGTGTTAAAGACAAAGAAGTAAAGTGTCTAAAGTAATTAGGAAAAGTATGTGAATAAGTATGTATAAGTACCTGAAATAATATGCAGATTATTTGTTCTCTTTAATAATATGTAAATAATTTGTTCTCTTTGATAAAATGTAAACGTGTAGAAGTGTTTAAGTAAATATATTAAAGTGTCTACAGAAATATATAGAAGTGTCTTAATAAAAAAATGACTGAATCAACTTTTAAAAAATTTGTTATCTTTAGAAAAAAAAAACCTGTTTAAATAATAAAAAAGTGTCTACAGCTATAATAACAAGTGTTTGATTGAATATTAAAAAATGTATGAAAAAATATGTAAAAGTGTTTGAATCAATTTGTGAACAATTTGCTATATTAAAAAAAATTGTTTAAAATAATGAAAATATGTTTGAACAAATATATAAAAGTGTCTAAAACTAATATACAGATAAAATAAAGGTGTATGAATAAACAAGTGTCTAAATAAGTATATAAAAATGTCTAAAATGCAATACAAAAGTGTCTAAACAATAAGAAAAAAATATTTTTCTATTGGAAAACAAATCATTCGCGATCTCTCATCTTCTGCTTCTCCCTTTCATCCCTATCATCTCTCCTCTCTTCTCTGTCACCCTCCCTCCACAACCGTTGCCCTTCCTCCACAATCATTGTCTCCACAGTTGCCGATTTTAGTTTAGCATTCTTTGCCGCTCATCATTGCCGGTCGCCTAGCCTTGGATCTCATCAAATCACCTCCGATTGCCTAGCCTCGAATTACTGCATCACCATTGCCATTGTCTCGTCGTCGGCTTCAATTGCCGCTGATTTTAGGCTCACCATCGCATCATTGTTGTTCTGTTATCGTTTCGCGTCATCGGCTTTAATTGCCTCCGATTTTAGGCTTGCCATCGTGTCGTCGTCATTTCATTTTCGGACCACATCATCGACTTCAATTGCCTTCGATTTCAGGCTCGCCATTGTGTCGCCATCATTCTATCTTTGGATCGCGTCATCGGCTTCAATCGCCTTCGATTTCAAGCTCGCCATCGCTTCGTCATCGGATTTCAGGCTCATCGCATCCTCATTGTTATTGCGTCATCGGACTTCAGGCTCATCATCACCTTGAATCTCCGACGATGATGCGTCGTCATCATCGTTGTCTCGTCTTTGGCTCGAATCAGCACGGTACCATCGCCACCGCACCATCAAACCACCGCTGGCTCCCTAAATCTTTTGGGCCTTTCATCTTCTCCCAAAACTCGCTTACGAACTCGAATGGCTACTTGAGAATATGGTATAAATATATGGGATAAAATTGTAAAATTAGCATTATGTCTAATTAGACATATGTGCATTATATCCGTAGTAGTTTTCAGAAGACGACTTGAAAAATTGCGCTGAAATTGGGATAAATTAAAAAAGCCCCTCTATAATTTAATTTAACATACTCTTTACCCTCTTTATTTTCAAAAACCTACACTTTACCCTTTACTTCCTTTATAGTGTCAGACAACTTTTGAAATCCTAAATTAAACTGTCTGACAACTATGTTCTAATAATTTTAAAATTTATGATATATTTTTTTTTCATAGCTAACCAACCTTTAAAAATTATTGATATGCATTTACAAGAAAAAAATGAATTTAAAGAAAGGAAAAAAATTATACTTTTAAAATACTTATTAACTATAAAAAAATATTAGAGAGACTGACATTACTGGAAGATAACTATTGTACAGTTTAAATTACAGTTTCAGAAGTTGCTATCGAATAATATAAAAAACCAAAGAATAAAGTGTAGGTTTTCAAAAATAAAAAGAGCAAACTGTAGGTTAGGGCAAGCATTAGGGGGCTAATTGTAACTTTCCCTTGAAATTGTAATGTGTTATACCGATTGAGCAACATTTCAAAATTGTAATGCCATTGTTTATTGTTAAATCACGCACAAACGAAAAAAAAAAAAAATTCCTTTTGCGCGCCTAAAACACCATAACTTGCTTCAAGATGTAGGTAGGAACTGCTATTGTCATTTTGTCATTGACTGGCTGTTAAAGGCATGAGTCGTAACAGGTTTCATCGAGCCATTACTCATAACAGGTCCCATTGCCTGAAAACACTCCAATACATAGCAACAGTAGAGAGTAGACACTCATCAAGGAAAGCTTATTAGACCAACACCAACTCCTGGAGCAATCGTTAAAAGTGATTGGGCGCCAAGGGGACATCTGCACCTACTACCTAACATAACCAAGAAGCCAAAGAGCCCGGAAACACAACACAAGGCTGCAATCTGAAACTCCCAATGTTCAAGGGATTTGTTCTTAGTTTGCCTCTAAGATCGAATGCTAAAATATCCTCTTAGAGATAACGCTGATGATCTCTAATTTTCCTACCCATCTCAGAAAGGACTTAGATTGCCAAAAGAAAAATCCTGGTCATAGCCCTCAGACGGGGCACCTTCGTTTCCATATAATTCTGCATAATTTGCCTGGCCTGAGAAAGGAGAGAAGCAGCTGATTCTAGTCAGATCCTCAGCAAGTTCAATCTCTCCAAAGTTTGAGTTGGAGTAAGACGATCTACGGGAGGGTTCTCTCTGTTCATATGACTGCCATGAAGTCATTGAGGCTGGAAACTGATCACACTGAGGGAAGTATCCAGAGTTTGCGCGAATTTGAGGATAGTCCTGAAACAAAGCAAAGGAGGAATTCTTAACAATGATAACCCAAACTTAGAATACAATATGTTATCCATCATTTATACCTTAGAAGAATCAAGAATTAGATCGGGTGAAACCCAAACGCTTGTGGGATTGGTCTGCTCCATAGAAAGAGGATCAGAAGATGCCATCTGACTGACTTGATTCGGGTGAGGAGAAGCAATTGGGCTCGAACACTGACTCTCATTGCAGGGGTAACTTGCTTGAGAAGCAAGGTCTCCAAATGTGCTCAAGGGATCGTTTGAGACCGCTGCTGCAGCAGTCAGCTCTCCGTTGCCAGAACTGCTTCCCGCTGTCTTCCTTTTAGGTAAATCACTTGTCTTCTGCATATGCTCATTCTTCTTAATAACACGGCATAATGCAAAAGCTCCCTAGTTGTGACAGCAATGCAACACCACAATCAGCCTTTCGAGCCATTTTGCCATCAGACACAACTCACTATCAAACTAGTTAGAGGCAGCCACATGCTTGCTTACTGATCATTAAAACTTGAATCTGACCAGTTAAATTGTTTCAGCAGGAGAACAAACTAGGCTAGCAGACCTCTGGTTATTCCAGGGCACATGAGTGGACTCTTCCAATCAATCAAGCTCATCTAAGAATATAGTAATGGTGTATGTAGTTATAACAACATAAGCCATGTGTATGTATATATTCACCTGGTTTGTTGATCCATGAGAAGAAAGATCATCAAGCAGGCGATACTCATGCATCACCCAATCCGTCCGATCCCCTAATGGTGCACGGCCACGATAGAAAACAAGGGTCTTTCGGTACCCGGTCACAGTGGGCTGGCACACTACCTTCCGGTCTTTTCCTGTGGCTTTCCAGTAGCCTGCTTTGGTGGCTCTGTTTGTTCTAGTGCCATTTGGGTACTTCCTATCCCTGGGACAGAAGAAGAACCACTCCATGTCTCTTTTGGGAAGGAATGACTTCTCTGGAGTACAAATCACAATGAACAAATCGTTCAACATTGTCACTGTAAGTTGTTAAAATCAAGACCCACTCAATCATCACTATCAACTGTAACTTTTATCTCTAACAGTTCTAGATGAATATTACTCCTTTAATGCAAAGATCATTAGTACTAGTAAGTTTCATAGAAACTACTTTATCAAGAACTAAAGGTTTTAGGTCCCATGAGAGGAGTTTAGTCCATAAAAGATCAAAAGAAACACCAAAAAGAACAAAGCATATAAACAAAAACAAACAAAAAAGTGTTTTCCCACTGTCCTACATCAGAAAGAGTACGAGTTCACACTGGTCTAATACTTTCATGAATGATGCTTTAGGTCATTAATCATAAGCCTCAACCCAAATTAATCCTGCAATCATACATTCAAGGCAATAGTTTCATGAAATCTTAAAAATTGGAAAAAGTTTATTTTTACCTGGCAGCTCCCATGGATCAAACTTGTACAAGTCAATCACAGGAATAACTTCAAGCTCAATCTCGAGCCCTTCCACTTTCCTTCTCAAGTAATATCCAACCAATTCTTCGTCAGTTGGATGGAATCGAAAACCCGGTGGCAGTGATGCCCCTCCCATCTCTCCAATAAATCGAACTCTACTCTTACAACTATTTATATGTATTGTATGGTACAAGACAAGAACAAATGAAATAATAGAAACAAAAAAAAAATGAAAATGAAGAAACACTAACAGTACTGGGATGATAAAAGAAAAAAAACTAAGTGCTGGCGCTCTATCTATTGAAAATCTGAAAGATCCAAAAATAGAAGAATTTATCAACACCGAATTTGGTATAATGAAGAACCGAGCACAACTTCAATAGAATGCACCCGGTAACCGACAATGTCATTGTCTTTGGAGTGCAAAATTTTGTTCCTTTTCGAGTACCCCAAAATCCAATACAACCCCCACCAAATTCAATTCCGAGACGTGGTTAACTAGTACAAGATTTGACTTTAGTCGCTATCCCTAAGCAGACTTCTACAATTATCTCGTTAATTCGGCCAGACACTATTCAAGGTTAGAATTTGAACAAAAGTTGAAACTTGACCGTTCAAAACCCTGGTAAAAGTTGGAAGTTGTGAACGAAATGAAGAAACTTGTATGCCGAAAAGGGCAATATGATGGAAGAAATAAGCAGAGAAATGAGAGGAATTGGGTAGAGTAAAAGTAGACGCATGAGAAGTGCAATTTAAAGGGCTGAGAGAAGCATATTAGTCCAAAGAATACAACCGAAAGTTCAGAGATTTGCTGGTCTGCAGCCCACCACAAAATTCCACTCAACTGGCCCACTTAAGTACATCATGAGAACCCTGTTCACACTAGAACGGCTAATGCCGCCGAACTAAATTTATGGTTGTTGCAATTTAGTCCCTCTTTTTCCTAAGTGCTGCAATTGATTTGTCCTGGCCTTTTTTTTTTTATGCCATTTTCCCCAAGTAAACTGTTTTCAGATGTTTCCAACTGTTAGGACTTGATGACCTTGCCAAAATGTAAAATCCAAATGTGAATCAATGTATTTGAACTAGTCAAAATGTCTCAAATCAATGTTCATTTTTCTAGGTCTAATACATTAGGGACTTTATGATAACGATTACTCTTAGGTTACTTGAATTTTGAACATGAAGTTCACACATTCTAGTCCATCACATAACTTTTGAAATGAAAGACAAATCATGAAGGGACGCACCATTTCCACATCAATTGTTTGTAATGTAGGATGCAACATTTAATTTATTATGCAAAATTTTTGTCATCACAATTTGACATTTGTGCTTGTTTTATTTTGATGAACTTTTTTCTGTTAATATAGGTTCTGACAATCAAATTTGGACAGCATACAGAAATCACTGAAGGCATGAGAATGGGAATATGGTTTTCTTGGTTATGTTATTCTTTCTAGTCGAAGTCTAACCCCCTTCCACATCATCCTGAGTCAGACAAAATTCTTTTGCTTTACTTTTTAGAGGGTATGGTTGTGTCATCCACTAAGGCCCACTGCTGAAAAAGAGCGTCCCAAAAAGTGCTTCTTGATGGAATTTCTAAGATTTTGGGAATGACCAAACACAGTTTAAGTCTCCCTTTAATGGCCATCTTGAGGTAAAGTACAGCACTTAATTCCCATTCAAGTGGGACCAATTACTCCAAGATTTGCCACGCAATTTGTAGAAGTGAGCTGGTAGCTGGAGAACTCCTCAATTGGTTCTCATTAGCAAAGGTGAAATTAATGTTTTCATTTGTTTTTGGTTCTTAAGATTTGCCATGAAATTAATGTTCTCATTAGATTACACAGATAGATTTGGTCGAGAAACTAATTCTAGGATCTTCATTTTCTGCAATTATTTGGAGAAAGTCTGGAAATTAAAGAGCTTGCTAAGGTTCTTGATTATAAGGCTCGTCATGTATACAATTGCTTCGAGAGTTTACACATGAAGTAAGGTTAACATATATATACTTACTATACATATTTGACTTGAATCATTGAATTTACCATCTTATAACTGTAATAATGATTTTAAATTAAGAAAGAGAAGAAAAGTAAGCGAGACCAAAGTATGAAGAATTGCTGCTTTTCTTTTTAACTCTTTCAATCATCTTGGGCTAGCTTAGCTATATAGGGCAGGGTAGGAAAAGGCTGCTTTATTGGTTGTGAGTTGTGATGATAAGCAAACGCATCTGAACTGTCCCAAGTTAAGTATATTCACTTGCGAAGTACACCTTCAACAACATTTCGACGCCTCTTATATGTAATTAGTAAGATCGGTACTGGTTGAAAATGTGAAGAACTGGGCTAAAAAATTTGTATTTGTATATATATATATATATATAATATAGATTTGATCTTCTCCGACAAAAATCCTATTGACATATGTATGTCGTTGATCGAACATTGAAAATATTAAACAATAATCCGGTCAAACAATTCAACCAGTAACATGTTCCTACGGATATCGTTTGTCTCGCCTTTTCTAAAACAACACCCCCCCCCCCCCCCCCCCTTTTTTTTTCTTTTGGTGTTCCTTCTAAACGTCTTATATTTCATTCAAAATTCACTACTAAAATTTGCTAATTTTCTATTAGGTGATTTACTAACGATCTAATTATTGGTAAATTACCAACGCATTAGACCGTTGGTAGTTGTTACCAACGGACAAATCATTAGTAACTTTCCAATGGCTTAAACCGTTGGTAATTACTAATGCGAATAGCCATTGATAAAACTTAAGCCGTTAGAAAGTGAAAAGAAAGGACCATTCTGAAACAATCATGAAAAATTTGGGACTAAAGTGGAGTTTTCCCTCCATTTCAATTATATAATAATAATAATAATAATAATAATAATAATACCACTTTGAGATAACATCGTTATAAGAATAGGATGATGATAGACAAGATGATGTCTAGATAGAGAAATAGCAGAAGTAGCTAATTTCAAGCCTGTTCTCTAGAACCTATTTTACATATATTTATAGTGGAAACTTTCCGAACTTGAAAGGGTTTGAAATCCGGATGATGTCAAGTCTGACATCATTCTTCTATTATTGACAGATGAGCCATCTTTTATTATTGCCTCTGTTCTGAGTGCTTTTGCTTTTACTCATTAAGAATCTACTGAGTGTTTGATGTCATCATTGATGAGATCATCTTTCTTGAATGCTTTTGTCTTGTTTTTTCTTTCATAAATGATGATCTGTTTGGAGTCTTTGCTGATTATTTTCTTCCCATAGTGAATCCTCATATGACCTCCCAAAGCTTGACCAAAAAGGAAAAACATATGGCACATAGAGCAAGAATGCCTTTGAATATTATAATGGTGATTGTAGCAACGTCGGGTTTTCTGGAGTCGCCACCAATCAGTTTCACTTAGGTCGATTGGTCACCTTAAAAGTGGTCTGACGACGAGTTCGGGGTTCGGGAGTACGGTTACGCTAAAACAACTTTGTTATAGCGCCCAAAAATTGGCACCTTAGTTGATTTTAATTTTGTTTTACTTTGCTTTTGGAACAATTTTAAGTTAATTTTGGCAAAAATAGAAATTTTAACTGGGATATCAGATGTCGAAGACGTGGACTTTTGGAAATTAATTTGTATGAAATTTGATACTTCCGAACCATGGACTCTGCCGAGTCACCTGAGGAGGACACGGAATTAATTTGATGAAATTTTTATTATTAAATATTTTAATTAATTAACAATCCATATCATAAATCACGGAGCGATGAAGGATTATCATAATATGGATTTTTATTTTTATATTTAATTTTATTCATTTAAAATTTGATAATAAAAATTTATTAAAAATATTTAATTTATTATTAATTATTAATAATTTTTTGTCATAAATTTTATGGAAATTTTGGAAAAAAATGTTGTCTAAAATTTTATTTTTCATTACTTTTCTTTTTGAAAGATTTTTAAAAATAATTTTTTATCTAATCTTTGGGTCTAAAAATATACTTAAAAAATAATTGATTTTTGTGGAATCGTTTGGTTATGATTTTTTATAAAAAAGAAAAACAAAAGGTTAAATTTTTGTTATTTTTTTTAGGAAATAAAAAGGATACGTTTTAATATTCCAATTAATATTTAAAAATATGAAAGAAAACAAAGGATGGGAGCTTGGTAATAAAAATGGATTCTTGATTAGTCCTAAAATAAAGTTAATTATTCACACAAAAAAACTCCTTCTTATTGTTTTGTTATTATTTATTTTTTATAGCTAAAAGTGAAATAAGTTTAATCAACTATGTAAAACAAACAATTACATACAAGTAAATAAAGGCCCATAAATAAAGAATAAAGTGGGGCTTTTTGGCCATCCACTTAAAAAATTGCACAAATTAAATAACATATGCAAATATATAAAAACACATAAAGTAAATAAAAGAAAATTAAAGGTCAATAAACAAGAAACAAATAAATAAAGTGGGGCTTTTTGGCCATCCACTTTAATAACACAAAACTAATAACGACAATAATAACAAAGATAGCAAAAGTTAGTAAAGTTAGATGTTAATAACAATAAAAATAAAAGTTAGTAATGTTAGTTGAATTAATTGTTAACAATAATAACAACAATAATAATAAAAGTTAGTAAAGTTAGATAAGTTAGTGAGTTAGTAACAATAAAAATAAAAGTTAGTAAATGATTAATTAGTCGTTAGTTATTAGTTGTTAATAACAATAATAAAAAAAAATAGTAAATAGATTAGTTGTTAATAACAATAAAAAAAAAGTTAGTAAAGTTAGATGAGTTAGTGAGTTAATAACAACAATAAAAAAAGGGGTTAGTAATAATAACAATAATAAATAAATAAATAAACAATAAAAAAATTAAAAAGTTAGTAATTCTTTCTGCAAGAACAAAAGAAAAGGTTAGTGACCAAATTGAAATAAATTAAAAAGATGAAGGATGAAAACAGAGTTTTACCCTTACAATTAGAATTTTGAATTTCCTGAAACGGGGACGAGGGACGCGGCGGGAAACGGGCGAGCGGCAGCACGGCAACGGGGCAGGGGACGTGCGGCGTGCAGGGCGGAGCAGGGGCGAGGGCGACGGCGTGGGGGCAGGGCGGCGGCGGCGAGGGAGCTGCGGAGGCGGCACGAGGAGGAACGGAACGGGAGGAGGAAGGCGGGACGTGAAAAAGGGGCTGGTAACGGCGGGGGACGGCGGCAGGTCAAGGGCGGGACGGCGGACGGAGGCGTGTATTGCGACGGTACGAATGCGACGGCAGACTGTGGGCGGCCGGCGTCACGGCGTGGGCGCACGGCGGTGGACAAACAGCGACGGTGACGGCGTGGCGTCGGAGGCGGGATGGGGCGGCGGCAGCGAAGGAGAGAGAGAGAACGGAGATAAACGGAAATTGGGAACAGGGACTAAAACGTGAAAACAGAAAATTTTTGGTTTTCTGGGAAGAAGGAGGGGAGGCTAGGGAATAAATCTGTAATTTTTCCTTTTTTTAAAACGAAGCTGTAAGCTTGATTTATTTTTTTTTCTCTGTTTTCTCTGTGTTCTTCACAGAATTTATGGTGGTATTTATAGAAGGAGCTTGGCTGAACTGTGGAAGAATAAATTAATAAAAAATATCAAACTTATCTTTTAAATTGGTAAAATAACAGTTTCAGTCCTTTACGTCTCTCAGCCTCTGGATAAGTTCCTGAAGCTTCTGATTTTGACAATTTTAACGTTTTCTGTCAAATTTGGGCCAGAACTGTACGTTTAGGCCCAAAATTGACCCGAAAAATTACCCAAAGCTCCTGAAACTTTCATAATTTGTCAATTTTACCCGAAACTTCTCAATTTTGTCATTTTTACCTCAAACTTTTAATTTTTTGTCATTTTTTTCTGTAGAAAAAATAATCTTTGTCTCTTTGGCTATCTTTTGATCAAAAGAGATATTTTGAGATTTCTCTTTTTCATTTAATTTGTAATAATTTTAAGCAAATAGAATTTCTTGAATTTTTCTTGAGACGATCCACTTATTTGAAATTCATTCTCCATTGTAATCAGCATAAGGATCTTGGGAGAACTCCAGATAATAATCATCATAATGTTTTGAACCTGGTTTTGAAAAATTTGATAGCATGTCATCATCTTGATCTGAGCCTGAGTCAAATTGAGAAGCTAATTCTTTAATTAGCTTCTTGTATTCTAACTTTGAGGAAGTTGATGCTAACTGCCCTTGGATTTTAGACTTATTAGTCAAGAAGTTCATGTGATCAGTGTTCATGGGTGTATTTTGAATCATTGCATTAATGGGTCAGTTTTTGAGCCACTGTATAATAGTGTCTTGACTGGCTTGAGTCATCAGAAATCCATCCCACCGTTTGATTTTGAATTCTCGAGATAATTGAGAAATACTAATATCATCTTTGTTTATAATAAAGGTCCATCAAACAATCCAAGAAATACTACAAGTGATGAAAAAGTTTAATAATCAATCATAATTTTTTTTTATAAAATTTGGATATTTTTTCAAGTATTCATTAAGGCCAAGCTTAATTTCTTGAGGCAAAGCCTCTCTGATGAAATCAAAAAAGTCTCACCAGAACCAAAACCAATTAAGAAAGTTATGAGACAAATTTCTATTACAAGAGAAAAACCAGGAATGAGTATAATTGTAGATGTAAAATGCATTATACCATGTCTTAGTATAATCTATATAAGTAAAAGATGGAGGTCTTGATTCAACCGAAAATTTTTTGTAATACTAGATGGGTTGTTGAAAATCAATTGGACTCAAAACTTTCAAAATTCTACATTTTGAGTAAGAGATTTTTGAAGGATCTTTTTTATCTAAATTATGAGTAATTTCTACTAAGTTAGTATTAATTAAAATTTGTTCATAAAACTGTCAAGTTTTGAAAGGATGTTCGGGATGATACATCATCCCTTTTGGAAAAACCTTTTTAATTATTTGATCAAAATTATTTTGAGTTGATGTATTTTCAGTATTAAAATACTTAGGTTCCATGATTAATATAGGTAAAGTATTAGTCTTTGTATAATATGAAGGAGTAGTCCTTTTAGTCACTAAAGGAGATTTAGAAATCTCTTTTGATTCTCCTTTACTGCTATCAAATAATTTGACGGCGATGGTTTTGAATCTACGGATGTTTGAGATATTATGACAAATGAATTTTTTGTTAATTTTCTTTGAGTCGTTGTATCTTAATTTGTAGTCATGTTGTCTGCATTTTACCCTATAAAAATTCACGAGAAAGAAAGTTAGGAAGTTTATTTGATGTTCCGTTAATGTGTTTTATCTCAAAATCAAAATTACTTAATAAAGCGTGCCATCGGGCAAATATCTGTTTAGACACTAGATTTTTAAAATCCTTTTCTAGTATTTCTTTTGCAGACTTACAATCTATTCTTAATAAAAATTGTTAGAGGTATAGATCATCTTCAAATTTTAATATACATAAAACAATTGAAAGGATTTCCTTTTTGACTGTAAAATAGTTTGCTTTAGCATTATTCCAAAATCCTGAATGAAATCTTATTAAACTTTCTTGAGAATTTTCTAGGAGTTTTTGTTTAAGTATTCCTCCACAACCAATGTCTGATGCATCCATTTCGACTATTAAAAAAACATTACGATTAGCAAGGCTCAAGCATGGGAGAAACTTAATTTTCTCTTTTATTGTTTTAGCTATTTTTGTATTCTCTTCAGTCCATGATGGAGGTTTCTTCTTTAATCTTTGGTATAATGGTTTACAAATAATTTGAATGTCTTGGAAAAAAATCAGACACATAATTTAAACACCCAAAAAATCTTTTTAATTGATTTTTATCTTTAATCTCATCAGGGAATTTTAAAAGCAAATTCTAACAACCTTGAAATTGGAGCAATCATTCCTTGTTTTATATTATGACCTAAAAATCAAATTCATGTTTGAAATAATTTCATTTTTTGTTGTGAAACCACAAGACCATTTTTTTAATAACGTTATAAAATTATTCTAGATGAGAAAAATGTTGATTTAGAGATTCTAAATAAATTAAAATGTCATCAATACATACTATAGAAAAATTTTGAATAAGATTTAGAATATCATTCATAAAATTTTGGAATTTTGATGGAGCATTGTTTTAATCCAAACGACATTATTTTCCACTCGTAATGTCTGAATGAAACATTAAATCCGGTTTTATATCTATTTCTTTTCATTTATTTGCCAAAATCCAGATTTCATATCAAATTTTGAAAATTTTTTGCACTATGTAATTTTTTTTTAATAAAACTCTTTTATTTGGTATACGATACCTTATCCATTCTAAGACTTTATTTAATGGTTTATAATTTATGACTAATCTAGGGGCATCTCTTTTTAATTCAACAACATTCATAACATAAAAAAGCAAAGCAAGACTATAGAGATTTTGATTTTTGTATTAATCCTTTAAATTTTAATTCTAAAATTTCTTTTATGCAAAGTTTTTCAAATTCTTCATTCATATGAATTGCTTTTGATTTTGTTGGTATTAACTTTTCATAAAATCCTTTTACATATGGAAGATCGGCTATATGTTTTTTTCTATTCCAAAATGCACATATATCTTGAGAAAATTGATTTTCAATTTTGTTTAATTATTTTTTGAATAATAGGTTCTTTTAGTCTTTCTTCTAGGTCCATAAAATTTATCTCCTGCTTAAGAAATTTGTAATAATTTTCTTTACTTTAAATCATATTTATTGATTGAATATACGAATTTTGAAGGAGTCAGATGTTTTTTCTTATACTGGAAAAGAAAAAGGGAATATTAATTCTCTTTCTAAGGCTTTTGATTTTATTTCAAATGGGGTTACTTGAAAAAGATATAGTGGTGTAATGAAAGGGGTTCTAAGAACTATATTTGTATTTAAATTTTTTACTAATATAAAAGACATTTTAAAACATATTCCATTGTTACATATTTGGACGTTGCTGATTTTATATTTGACATTTAATTTTGAACTGTTCATAGAATGTAATTCTTCTGTACTTTTATCATAATATTTAGTTGGAATTAAACCTTCTTGAATACAGTTTTGATATACACCAGTATCAACTAGTGCAATTGCTTTAATGCGATATTTATTACTTTATTATTAAATTTATAGAAACATATAATTTATGATAGTGTATTTTTTAGATCATATTTATGAATTCTTCATTTTGTTTTTGTGTTTCTTGAATCATTACTCCTTTATTTTTTGCTTTTGTTTCTGAACTTAGAATTGTTTGTACTTCAAATTCTAATATTTTTTGTTTGAAGTTTTGGTTTTTTTTCTTTTTATTCTTTGATTTCTCCTTTTATTATTTTGACTTCATTATAGAGCTTCTAATTTTGAATCCTCTTCACTATCTGAGGTGTTATACATTTCATTTAATTCAAACTATGAATTTTCAGAATTGTTGTTATTTAAGCTTTCTGATTTTAATTCCATATCTGATTCTGATAATAAGAGATTAATCATTTGTTCTTTCAATTTTTCTTATATTTTTAAGTTATTAATCTATTCTTCATCTTAAATTCATTTTTATAATGTTCTACTCTTTTGCATTTATAGCAAACTGGAACTTTGTTCTTAAAATATTTTTTATTTGATTTTCTTTTATAAGGTTTATTATTTTTAGAATAATTTTATTTTCTATATTTTTGTTTTTTATATAATTTTGGATTTCATTTAAACTTCTTTTTCTATCTTGATGATGGAGCTCCTATTTTTTCATAACCATATTGAACACAAAAACTTCCTAGTTCCTTTTTACCTTGTGCATATTCATTTTTAATCTTGCTTTTTAATTTCATATCATTACATAAACTTAATCCTTCTAAATTAATATAACTTATTAATTGTCCATATGTTAAGTGGCCGTATGGTATTTCTTGATTATCGTCGTTTCTTATTCTGATTTTTTCCTTTTCAGTAAAAAATTTAGTTGATCCGACTATAAATCGTTCTTTCCATATACAGGAATTGCAATCATCTCTTAAATATAACTTTGTTAAAAATACATCTTTATACCATCTGAAATTGTGTAATTTTAGACATCTTAAATTTGTTAATGATTCTGCATTCCTTTGTTGAAGTTGATTTGGATCTCCTAAAAATTCTTTTATTATAACTAATATTAATGTATTAACAACATCTGGGACATTAGTTCTAATTTTTTGACCATTTTCTTCTTGTGGATCTATTTTTCCTTGAGTTTTATAAGCAGTGGCACACATAGTTATTTCTTGTAATATACTAATTATTTGATATTCTGTGCATCCATCAATATTCCATTCTACTATTCCATTTCCATCAGAGGCTACTTGATTAACATATGGTTCTTTATATTGTAAATCTGGTGGAGAAGGTCTAGGATAATAGTTTTTGGTTATTTTTCGTCATTTTGTTTCTATGCCTTTAATTTTATTAAAAAAATTTGGTTCATTTTGAAATTGTTCTTCAGTTATATTTATATCATTTTTTGTTATCATGTTTAATGAATTTGATGTTAATGGTTCATCTTTTATTTTGAGTCTCCTTAACTATTTTTGAATAGCATCTGTTAACTCTTTTTTTTTTTTTTTCAGAACTATTTAATTTTATATCTTTATTTAGTTCAAAAGGTTTAAATAGAGTTTGATATAATTTAAGATTTTCTTTTGGTTTTTCGTTATTAATTTTTCTTGATTATTTTTTTGAAAATGAATTGGGAACCATATGAAGAAGGGACTATTTAGTTTTAATGATCTCATTTCTTCATACCAAAATTCTCTTATTTGAACTCTTTTTGGGTTATCAAAATTATTTAGAAACCATTCTATTTTTGTGACATTATTTATGTCAAAATAATCTTGTTCTAAGATTTCTTTTTCTATTTCAAAACTAGTAATCACATTTATTGCTGAATAAAATTTTATTTAGGAAGGAGTTGGAGACATCCTAGGAGAATTATCTTTATTTTGGGTTTCTTTATTATCGTCTTGATAATTTGAAAACTCGAGAATATTATAGATTCCTTGAGGTATTTTTTTTTTGAAAAATCTACTTGTAATAGATCAGTTGAGACAAGTGTATTCTTTTGAGATACAATTTCGGAAGGATATATATGTTGTTTAGGTATAATTATAAGGGTATTAAAGTTTGGAATAATTAGGTTAGGATAATTTGTAGGAAATCTTTGTAAACTTGGTAATCTTAATAGTCTTGGTCATTCTATGTCTATACTTCTTCTAGAGTTACTAGTTGAAGTTCAAGAGTTTTCATATTGACTAAATCTAGTTTGAGGAAAATAGTTTGAAAAATCTATGTTGATAGATCCGTCAACCTATTCATAATTTGAAGCGGTTTGAGACATATTTTTTAAGGGTTGATGTGAAATTATATTATCTAAATCCCACTTCCCTGATTTGGAAATTTGATTCCATTTACGTTTTTTCGGTGTATGAACAAAAGTATTTTGAGAATTAGCTTAAAAAATAATATGTATGTATATATGTATATGTATATGTATATGATATATAAAAATGATTTTATTATTATTATTTTTATTATTATTATTATTATTATTATATAAATATTTTACATATCCCTAATACATTAAAAATTATGGTTTAATATATATAGTCAGATTGAATCTCCCATTTTTCCAATGGCTTAATAGTTGAAAGTTGAAATTTTGAAATTCTTAACGCTTAATGCGTTGGAAATTTCCAATGATTAGGTCCATTGGAAACTAAGGTATAAAAATTTACAATGTGATGCCCATTGGAAAATAGTATCTACTTTTTCCAACAGCTCTTTGCGTGCATGTTTTTTTAATAGTGTTGGGGGCTTAGAAGCCCCACATTGGCATTAAGGACATCTCGACTTGCCTCAAACTCACATGCACACATGTACTAGGCCAAAATACACCATTTAAACCAATCCCATGGTATCCATGAACATAACACAAACCACCAACATCACTAGTTCATCATGATCTATACCATCCACTAACTAACATCATTTACCAATTCACATAAAATCTACAAAAAGAGAGCTATGAATGACTCAAATGAGCATAAATTATTAGTTCCTTACCTCAATTATATTTTAATTAGCATAATTAAGCAATCACAAGCCACCCATTCCAAGTTCAAGGTTCCACTAAAGTTTTTTCCTAGGTTCTAAAACAACACAAGGCATATAGCATCAAATTATCAAAAACCCAATAAAATCCAAGCTTAATTAAACTAAAAAAACATGAAATCATTAAGAAAAAAAGCTTACATGTCACCCAAAACCTTACCTAAGCTGAAAAACATTTTTTGAAGCTCTAAAACCATGAAAATCATGCAAAGCAAGCTCCCTCCCATCACTTGGATATCACAAAAGCCTCTTAATTTTAACAAGAAATCATGATTTTAAGAGGTTTGGGCAACAGATGGAGAGGAAGAGAATAATCTACAAAAATGAGGAGGAAGAAATGTGTGAATAATAACAAAACCCTTCCCCAACAAGGTTTTATACACATGCTCCCTCTCCCCAAACTTTTCTAAGTTTTGCAAATTTACCATTTCCTTAAATTGTAGGTGGGGATTAACACTTAAGCAAAACTTGTTTAATTTTGGGTTTTGATATTTAGGAACATGATTTTAACTCTCGGGAGTCATTTTGACCCTCTGAGTTGCAAAATTATCACTTTGCCCCTAGACATACTCAAAACCTATCAAACCTTAAAAAACTATATACTTGAAACCAACCAAACCTTTAAGAACTTGCTTGATTTTGCTAATTCACCTCTAATTAACGAATTTAAGCTAGGTATTTAGAAACTTACCTCACTCATCGAGCTTTTGACTATGAGGGCTATAGCACAGGTGGTTTATCATTCTCAACAAATCAGCAAAGAATGACTAAGATTGTGCAAACAATTGTGTAAATTGTGTTATTGTGTCTGTCACATCTTACAGGAACATAATTTGTTTGGTTGTTCGTTAGGTTAATCAATTATAGTAACAACATTGATTAAAAATGCTATAATGCTCTATTTGATCAATGTAGCCTAGAAAAAGTTAAAACAAGGCGTTGATGAATGTTTGTACTTGAAGGAATAAAGACAAAGAAGAGTTAGAAACTTAGAAAAAGTACAAGGTCTTTTAGCCTGTGCATTGCAGCAAGGAAAAAGATCTATAATATTAAGAAATATAAGAATGACGTAAAAATTAAAATAAAGTTTGCAAGCAGTCTACACTATGCCCAAAAGTGGACAAACCATAGTGATAAAATTTTGTTTTAGAAGATAGAAATAATATAGGAAAGTTTGGAGACCAAAATGACAAACACATAACATTTAGTGTTTCAAATGAGAAAAATTGATAAATTAAAGGTTGAGATGAATTTAAACCAAAGAAAAATATGAAATAGCCAAACATGAAAAGTAATAATATAGACCCCCAAGAAAGTGATCACTTGGTCAAAAACTGATCAATGCTAAAAAAAGAAAAGTAATTGCCTTTTAGGAAAATGGATGTTTGGAGAAAAAGGGACCGAGGAAAACACAAAAAAAAAGTGAAACTAAACTATTTTATTTTCTATTTATTAAACATTGATTAATTTGTACGCATTTAGTATATATAAGGGGAAAATATGGAAAACACTGTTGAGTTAGGCAAAAAACTCACAGAGGTAAGGAGTATTAATATTGACCAACAACAGAAAAAAATGTGGCTTTTTTTGATAATTAGAATATAATATATTCTGTTACAAGAGTAGGGATGAGAGTGAACAATTTTAAACCTAGGGGTGAAAGGGTTTGCTGTGCAAAACCTAGAGAACCTTAGATGCCATAAATCAAGGAACCATTAAGGCCATTAACTAGGTAAACTTTGGCTATGTCAAATGGGATCTTTACTTTATGGGAAATGAATATTATAAATCATGGCAGCAACTAAGCAATTCAAGATATCTCATGAATCATTTTTATATATGTTCTTGAATAGATATAGAAACATCAAATTGGAGAATATTGCATAAATCTAGACTTTTACACTTTGGTTTCTTCAAATTAATATTTGTTGGATTACTCAATTGGAACCCGATTTAGTGGACATCTTTTAAAAAAAATTTAGAAGTAGTTTCAGGTTTTATCAAGTACAATTATTATATGTGCTCTTGTTGTAAAGACACAAGGTGCTAAATCTGAGAATGTTTTAATAGTTTGTCTGCATGCTATATATGAATGCCTATTTTATGTTCCTCCATAGTAGAACCAATTTTCTTTTTATGCTATCCAACACAGCTCTCCGTCTCTTGACATTGATCAATTTCTAAATATGCTTACTTAATATTTCCTTTTATTGAAATTAACTACATTTATACTAAATCACCAACTATAACAATACTTAAGAGATTCTTATGTACAAGAAATAGCTTTCACTTTAAAAGACAACTGCATTTTCGTTTTACATTAAATGATATGTGTAACCATGTTATAAGAATTAGCCAACTAGGTCCACTGTTTAGCTAAATGTATTTGGGCCTCCAATAACTCAAAATTATGACAGTGCCATTGATGTTTTTTCCTTGTCCTATTGAAATGCTGCGATCACCACACTTTGCCCTTAATCTCTCATCTCTCTATTTGAAACCTTTGACCAAGAGATTGGATGCGGGTTAAAAGACAAAAGGTGGTAGAGGCAAGCTTAGTGAAATCATTATGGTTAGGATTTTCATAGTTCTTTATGAGAAAGATGAGTTCCACCAGTCAATCAACCAAAGGCTCAAGTGTTAATTGTCAAGATCGTGAGAAGGTTAGCTACAATTTCGTATTAGGAGGATAGCTAGGTTTCATTGCTCTAGGCTTCAGAACCAATTTGCTCTATGATTCTTGTTTGATTGTTGGTCAGATAGATAAATATTGAATTTTTTCTAAATTTGGGAGTCATTTTGCTCTAGATTTGGGAATTGATTTACTTGTATTTTTGGATCATTGTAGGTGGAGAGATGCAGGCTGCAGTGACCTTACCTTGAATGGGTCTTCCCAAGATGACTATGGAACAAAGTTCCACACTAGTTGCAGTTGGCTATTTATTTACTTGTCCCATTTTAAAAACCCTTCATGCATTTAGTTATTAACCTAAAATGAACTATGCATGCACTTGCTTTGACTTGAATTTTTTCTTTAGAAAATAAATAAAAAATGTTGTTGTAAAACATAACTAAACCACAAGTCAAAGCATAAAGCACAAGTGTATTAATTGCAAGTAATAATCATGCACGTGCATCAGTACACGAATAAAGACCATGTAGATGCCCAAAAGCAACTAAATACTACTCAACCTAGGAACATTGGAGGCTAACTAGCATATAAACGTATATTGAGAAGGTACTATCGAGATCCAAGTTCTTTTTTGTCTCTCCTTATGCTATAAGCCTTTGTAAGGTCACTAATAACTATAGTTAGCAACAAATAACTTAACTAGTAAACCTAGAATCAAATAATGATTCACTAGGTGCTTACCTACATGAATGCACTAGCACAACAACCTTCAATGGTTGCTGCCTCCTTACAAACAATATCTACACAATAACACTATAATGAGTGAGAATTTGAAAATTACCAGTAAGGGATTTAGGTACTTTTAAAGGAAAACCTTAGGACATACATATATACATAACATATGAAGTCTACTGCATACATTTACAGTCTAAGGGCTAACGTAAGTGCATACATTTGGGTCCCTTGAGACCCCTCCTCATCCTAGTTGTTGCACAAATGTCACCTTGCGCCTGGTGAGTTTTAGCCTCTAACTCACTTCTAGCAAGCCTTGGCTTGCTGACGTCTTAGTGAGCTAAGCTCACTAAATATCATTTCTTTTGTTGTTGCACATGTGAACATAGTGGATGCTCCTTGCTGGAGTTCTAATGAACTCATTAGGTGTACTAGGCTCCCACATAGTACCTTAAGCTATTGGCTCACCTAGGCCACCATGGTGCTAAGCCTCCACCCATACTAGGTGTACTAGGCTCCCATTTAGTGCCTCGAGTGACCGAGCCTGCCTAGGCAACTAAGGTACTAAGCATCACCTATACTCGGTATACTAGGTTCCCACATAATTCCTTGAGCTATAAGGCTCACCTTGGTCATTAGTATACTAAGCTTCCATCGTGAACCTACCTAAGGTGTACTAGGCCTCCACTTGCACCTCAAGTCATGACTTGTCTAGGCTAAAAGTACCCCAAGCATTCACCTAAGGTGCTTCATTATCCACCATTACTTGGTTCACAATATCATATTAAGAATTACTATGGATGGAATCAACTTAGTAGGTTCTAAAGAACCCCACATGTACTCTAGGGTTTCACATTGGTACCTTGAGCTTTAAGGCTCACCTTGGCCACTAATGGTTAGTAAACCTCACTTTCATGCCTAATAGCTCCTATTGTACTCTTTGTGATTCCTTCACATCTTGATGGCCACATTGGATGTGACGGCTCTCCTAGTTGACTAATCAAGTAAGTATTTATTTTACTTTGATTAAGTGTTTATTAACTTAAGTACCTCAAGTTAGCACTTTGATAAGCAAGTAAGGTAAGCTTAATTAAGTAAGTGAGTTCCTAAGTGTGACTTGGCATAGTTAAATTAAGACCATTAGTAATCCTAGCTATTAGAACCATCTTTGAAGGTTTTGAGTAATTTGTGGCACCAAGTGTACATTTGAGCCATTTAGAGTTATAGTGGCTTAAGTGTCCAAGAAATCAAGTGTATGAAGCTTTTTAGCATCCTTTAGAGCAAAGGAAAGTTGGTTTTGAGTGAGAGTTGGTGACCCATTTAAAACAATTGAGAGTTTGTGGAGCAAAAGAGGAAGAAGTTTGCCAAGTGGGGGGATTTAGTATAAGTTAGTTTAAGTTGTTAAGTCTTCTTCTTCCTTAGTCATTTGCATTCAACTCCAAATTCGTAGCTCCACTTTCCCTCTCCAAAATCCCAGCCCAAAGCTTCTTTTCCTGTAATTCTTCATCAAATTGAGGAAGCCCAAGGTGTTAGTAGGAATCATCAAGCTTCTTTGTTGGTGTTCTAGCTCCAATTTGCTTTTTGGTGCTAGTTTGGACTCAAAATTCGTGGGTAAGCTTGTTGGGTTCATTTGGATTGGTTCTAAGTTGTTTCCATAGCTAGAAATGGTCTTGGTTTGAAGTATTTGGTGCCATATCACATTGGTTTTAGGTGAGGAACTCAAAGGGAGCTTGATTGAGCTAAGGTGGTTATGTTTCAATGCTTGCTTTGTAGCTAAATTGAGGTAAGGGTTCAAGTTAATTAAGCTCAAATAATGCATAGAAATGTAGTGTTTTGTGTGGGAATGAGTTAGAAACAAGACCCAAGTGATTTGAGTTTGGGATGAGAAAGTTTGAGCAGTTTTCGTGCAAGGTCGCACGCTGTCGCGCAACGCTGGAAAGCGTTGGCGACGCGTCGCCAGTGTCGACACCATATTGGCGACCGGCGACGCGAGTTGGCGACGCGTCGCCGGGAAACGAAAATGTTCTCCGAACACTGATGCCTGTGGCGACGCGTCGCCAACGGCGCCGCCAAGGCATTTTGCCCCCAAGCTCCGGGCATCCTAAGAATGTCTCAAACTCTCGGTTTTCATCCCTAGGCTAAGTTAAGACATTCCGTAGCCTCGGTTGGGTCTAGAACTCCTTCCTAAGTTGGGAATTATGCATTATTTAAGTGGTAGTTAAGTTGTGTGGTTAAGAAAGAGTATGACTTGGTGGTTAAGAAAATCAAAGTGCTTAAGCTTCTAAATGAGCACTAAGGGGATTAAGGGGGTTTTTAGACTCTTTGTTGGCCGAGTAGAACGTCACTTACCTATGGTCAATGAGGAGGAAAACCTAAGTCGATCCCGACCAAACCATTTGGTTTGGTAAGCAAGCCACTATGAGTGCTCTAAGTTAAACCTTAAGGGTTTGGCTAGTTAAACCACATAGGATGACTACCTTGCGCAATAAGTTAAGGGTAAAGACGAGTAAGTTTCAGAGGGGTGATGACCTACTCTAGAACCCGTAGGTGGGACTTAAGCGAGGTAAAGTACCCGGGATACGAGGGCCAGTATCTCAAGTACCTCCGCCGTTTGAGCTCACGGCAAGTTTTATGGCACCTAGAGTGCAGAAAGTCCCAAGTGCATGCATTATGTGCATTTCATATCATACATTCATGCATTGCATATCTTATATATATGTTTGTTGATTGTTTGAGTTGTTTGCTGGTTGATTCACTCGTTTGGTTGCTTGTTTGCCATGGTTGCATATTGGTTGCTGCTATCTTCTTGCAGGTATTCAAGGGACCCTTACTGAGTACTTTTAAGTACTCACTCCCTTAAGTTTATTGTGCAGGTTCTAACTCCGGGCCTAGTCACTAGTTGATAGCTGAGGCCTAAGCTTTCTCTTTTGCAGGTACTTTGCTTGAGAATCCTTGTGATTCTAGGTTACTTATGGTGTAAGTTATGTGCTAACCAAGTTGTGCCTTTACAGTGTAGAGGCTAAGAGTGCACAAGAACAAGAACTAAGTAAGGGCTTGCATTTGGAGCTTGGATAGCTCAAGGTGGGGCTTAAGTAGATGATCTTAGTTAGTTAGTTTTTGTCTATTGTATATAGTACCTTGAGTACTAAGAAAGTTGCCTCTAATAGGACACATTGTGATGTAAATCCATCTTGTTACTTTTGGGTGCATGCTAGAAGTATATTGTATGCACAAACTATTACTTGTAGTCAAAGTAACTAGTATTTCAATGTCTTGGCACGTTTTAAGTATGTTTTAATAGAAATGCTCGAGCAACGTTTTTAACCAACGATCTATTTATTCTTTTGCATTGCCAGGACAAAAGCATGCATATCTCTTGAACTAAGTAGGCTAAGGAACTAGTTGCATATAAATTGTTTAAATTTATATTGACGAGTAATAGTTAGCCAATAGTAACTTAGAGGGATTCATAATCCCTAAGAGCCTACAAGATTATGGGGCACTGGGGCCCCGTTCCGTGACAGTTTTTGGTATCAGAGCGGGTTAATGTTCCTAGTAGAGGCAATAAGTGAACTAAGATCTAAGTGTTCTTGTGCTAAGTGTGGTTAATACTACTTATAAGTTGCTCTGGGTGCGGTCTTTTGGCTGTGGTTGTATGTATTATGGTGAACACTCAGGCAGGTACTGCTACTGAGGTTCAGGGTTCTGGTGCAGGGACTAGTGACCCCAGTGGGGCAGACATGAGGGAAGTGGTTTCCCTGTTGGGGAGACTTAATGAGTCAATGGACCGGATGCTACATGGCATGGCTATTTTACTTGAGGAGCGTGCTCAACCTCCAGTTCAAGGGGAGACCTTGGAGGACCCTAATGGGGTAAGGGCCGAAGTGCACCAAGGCCCAGCGGTGCACCAAGGTCAGGGTAGAAATCCCCCACCCCAAGGGCAAGTGCAAGGTCAGGAGCAAGTAAATGAGCGTGTTCAAGTGGATTCTGATGAGGACAGTGAGGAAGAAGATGAGGAGGACATCCATCCACGGAGGAGAAGAAGGAGACCTGTCATTCCAGACCATATGGGACTTGTTTCCTTATTTCGTGACATCAATACTCCAGAGTTTAACGGCATAGAAGATCCCGATATGGCTGAGGGGTGGTTGTATCAGATCAACGAAATCTTCAAGAATATGATGTTGAATGATAAAGCCAAGATGGATTTGGTGCCTTTCTTCTTAGAAGGCAAGGCTTCCTTATGGTGGAAAGATGTTATGGAAAGGCTTGACTCTTGCAATGAAGGTAGGCCCGGGCAAAGGCCTAAAGAGCTTGATTGGATCAAATTTGAGAAGGAATTTCGGAATGAATTCAATAGTGAGGCGGCCCAAGATCAAAAGCGGATTGAATTTGATGAATTGATATAGGGAAGGTTGACAGTCCATGAGTACGAAAGGAAGTTTAGTTCTCTTTTTCGGTGTGCTCCTCATTTGGCCAGGAAAGATGAACTAAAGGCAAAGAAGTTCATTCGTGGGCTTAAAGTGGAATTAAGGAGTTTCCTAACGGTGATTGGAGTTCGGACTTATCATGAGGCTGTCCAAAAGGCCTTAGTGTTGGAAAGGGAGTTGATGGAAACAAAACCCAAGGAAAAGGCCGTTGAGCCAAGGGTTCCAGTACATTCGAGGTTAACGGACAAAAGGCCTAGTATGGGAGGTGAGCAAGGACCCTCCAAGAAAATCAAGAAGGTTGGGAAGGGCCGTTGTCCTAAGTGTCAGAGATTTCATGGCAACAAACCTTTTACCTTTGGAACTGACCTTTGTAATTACTGCCGTCAGCTAGGACATTGGGCTAAAGAGTGCCCAAGGCTTAGGCAGGATCAAGGTCAAGGAAGATCGGGAACCTCAGGAGCTGGAAGTGCTTTTGTCAGAGCCCCTGTGCCACCACAAGTTTTTGCTTTGACGAGCCAAGCACCCAGGGAGCCTACAGCTGTGCAAGGTAACTTTAATGTTCAGGATAGTAGTATTAGAATTTTGTTTGATATTGGTGCTACTATTTCTGTCATTTCCTTAAGCATGGTTGTTAAGTTTGGTTTGCAAAGTACTTTGTTGGATGAGATGAGATTCATTAAGTCTGTTGGGAGGAATATTGTTTTTACCAATGAAATGGTTATAGGGTATCCTTTGGAATTAGGAGGTCGTAAGTTTATGAGTGACTTTTGGGTCTTGACTTCAATTCCTTATGACATTGTTCTTGGAATGGATTGGTTAAGTAGGTTTAGGGCCCATATCGATTGTGCAGGTTATAAGGTCACCCTTGAGGATGCCTCAGGGGTAAGTGTGACTTGCACGGGTGGTTTGGCAAGTAGTGCTAAGACTTTGCACCACAAGTTGATGGAGTCCATTCCCATTTCGAGTGAGGTGGTGACTTACTCGTTGAATGGGGTGGCAGTCGAGGAGCAACTCAAAGAAATTCACGTAGCCAATCTATTTCCAGAAGTTTTTGCTGTAAACCTCCCAGGATTACCCCCAAGAAGGGAGATTGAATTCTCCATACACTTACAGCCTAGGGCAGAACCAATTTCTATACCCCCTTATAGGATGTCAGCACCTGAAATGGATGAGCTGAAAAAGCAATTAGAAGAATTGCTTGAGAAGGGATTTATAACGCCAAGTGTTTCCCCGTAGGGTGCTCCAGTGTTGTTTGTAAAGAAAAAGGATGGAACCTTAAGGTTGTGTATAGATTATAGAAAACTGAATGCAGTGACTGTAAAGAATAAGTACCCATTGCCCAGAATTGATGATCTATTTGATAGATTAAGAGGGGCGAAGGTCTTTTCCAAAATAGACCTAAGGTCTGGATATTTCCAGATAAGAGTTAGGGATGAGGATATCCCGAAGACTGCATTCAGGACTAGGTATGGGCATTATGAGTATACGGTTATGCCATTTGGAGTGACTAATGCTCCGGCAGTTTTCATGGATACCATGAATCGGATTTTTAGGCCCTACCTAGATCAGTTTGTTGAGGTGTTTATTGATGACATTTTGGTGTATTCCCCGACTCCCCACGAGCATGAGAAACATTTAGAGATAGCTTTGCAAGTACTCAAGGATAATCAGTTGTATGCAAAACTATCTAAGTGCCAGTTCTGGGCAAGTGAAATTCCTTTCCTTGGACATATTATAAATGCTCAAGGATTAAGTGTGGACCCAGAAAAGGTAAAGGCTGTGGTGGAGTGGAAACGCCCAACAACTGTAACTGAAGTTAGAAGTTTCTTGGGTTTGGCGGGCTATTATCGAAGGTTTATTGAGAAATTTTCTATAATAGCTTCGTCATTGACTGCCTTGACAAAGAAGGCACAGAAGTTTATTTGGACTTCTAAGTGTGAGGAAAGTTTCCAGGAGCTTAAGAACAGGTTAATTTCTGCTCCCATCTTAATCCTACCAGATCCGCATGAGACTTTTGTGGTTTATACTGATGCATCTGGGACAGGATTAGGATGTGTGTTGATGCAGGATAAGCAAGTGATTGCATATGGGTCTAGGCAGTTAAGGCCTAACGAGTTGAATTACCCAGTGCATGATCTTGAGTTGGCAGCAGTTGTGTTTGCCTTAAAGCTCTGGAGACACTACCTTATGGGAAGATCCTTTAAGATCTTTACAGACCATAAAAGTCTGAAGTATTTATTTACCCAAAAGGATCTTAACATGAGGCAGAGAAGATGGATCGAGTATATCCAGGATTATGATTGCTCGATAGACTATTGTTCTGGTAAAGGCAATGTGATTGCTGATGCCTTAAGCCGTAAGTACTCTGGGTTGATTCTCTCCAAGGATCAAGTAGTACATACCTCAAAAGATCTTGTTATGGGACATTTCACAGTTTTATATGAAATATGGAGAGATTGGGAAATGGCTCAAGTCATGGTCCTTGAAATTCAGTCAGCATGGCTGGCTAGGGTTAAGCTAGCTCAAGAGAATGACCCAAGTTTGAAAAGAGTTTCTGGGGAGGAAAGGCATGGTACTGTGCTGAAGGAATTTCAATACAAGGATGGGTTACTTTATTATGGTGACCAGCTCTATGTGCTAGTTGAATTAAGGCAACAAGTGTTGCAGGAGGCACATACGAGTAAGCTAAACGTTCACCCTGGTGTGAATAAGATGTACCATGACCTTAGGACTCATTTCTGGTGGCCAAAGTTTAAGAGAGACATATATGAATATGTGTCTAAGTGCCTCACCTGTCAGATGGTGAAGGCAGAGCACCAAAGGCCATCAGGAATGTTGCAAAGTTTACCCCTCCCAGAAAGAAAGTGGGGATCCATCACCATGGACTTTTGTGTTGGGTTGCCAAACACAAGAAGTCAGCATGATTCAATTTGGGTGGTGGTGGATAGGTTGACAAAATCTGCACACTTTATCCCAATCAAGATTACTTATACCATGGAGAAGTTAGCCCAGTTGTATATCCGTGAAATGGTAAGACTTCATGGAATCCCCGATCAGATTGTATATGATAGAGATCCCTGTTTTGTCTCGAGGTTTTGGAATGCCTTTCAAAAGGCTATGGGTTCCGCTGTGAACCTAAGTACTGCATATCACCCTCAAACTGACGGGCAAACTGAGCGGGTGATCCAAACCTTGGAGGATATGTTGCGAAGTTGTGTAATAGATTTTAAAGGGGATTGGGACCAGCATCTGCCTTTGATTGAATTTGCTTATAATAATAGCTATCAAGAAGCTATTAAGATGGCGCCCTACGAAGCTTTGTATGGGCGTAAGTGTGTGGCCCCTCATTGTTGGGCAGATAAAGCTGATGAAATAATTGTTGGTCCAGAAATCATTGCCGAGACCACGACAAAGATTAAGTTAATCCAAGCAAGGATCAAAGCTGCCTCGGACCGGCAAGCTAAGTATGCCAATGTGCGAAGGAAAGACTTAGAGTTTGAGGTAGGAGACAAAGTACTCCTTAAAGTTTCTCCGATGAAAGGTGTGGCTAGGTTTGGCCGAAGGGGTAAGTTGGCACCAAGGTATATTGGTCCTTTTGAGATCCTTGAAAGGGTGGGAAAAGTGGCTTATCGGTTGGCTTTACCACCAAGTTTGACCCATGTTCATAATGTATTTCATGTGAGTTCCTTAAGCAAATGCATTGTGAATCCTGGGCAAGTGTTAACCCCACCCATCATTCCTTTCAGAGAGGACCTAAGTTATGAAGAACGGCCCGTCAAGTTTCTTGACCGCCAAGTCCGGAAACTAAGAACAAAGCGGATCCCAATGGTCAAGGTACTATGGTCTAACCATGGGGAGGAAGAGGCCACTTGGGAGACCGAGCAGGATATGCTAAAGCAATATCCAAGTGAATTCGCCCATTTAAGTCAGAATTTGGCGGACCAAATTTCTGAATGAGGGGAGGATGTGATGACTCTTCTAGTTGAAGAAGAGTTCTAATCAAGTAAGTATTTATTTTACTTTGTTTAAGTGTTTCATTAAATTAAGTACCTCAAGTTAGCACCTTGTTAAGCAAGTAAAGGTAAGCTTAATTAAGTAAGTGAGTTCCTAAGTGTGATTTGGCATAGTTAAATCAAGACCATTAGTTATCCTAGCTATTAGAACCATCTTTGAAGGTTTTGAGTAATTTGTGGCACTAAGTGTACATTTAAGCCATTTAGAGTTTAAGTGGCTTAAGTGTCCAAGAAATCAAGTGTGAGAAGCTTTTTAGCATCCTTTAGAGCAAAGGAAAGTTGGTTTTGGGTGAGAGTTTGGTGACCCATTTAAAACAATTGAGAGTTTGTGGAGCAAAAGAGGAAGAAGTTTGCCAAGGGGGGGGGATTTAGTATATAAGTTTTGGTTAAGTCTTTCTTCCCTTAGTCATTTGGTTCATACTCCAAAATTCGTAGCTCCACTTTCCCTCTCCAAAATCCCAGCCCAAAGCTTCCATTTTCCTGCAATTCTTCATCAATTTGAGGAAGCCCAAGGTGTTAGTAGGAATCATCAAGCTTCTTTGTTGGTGTTCTAGCTCCAATTTGCTCTTTGGTGCTAGTTTGGATTCAAAATTCGCTGGTAAGCTTCTTGGGTTCATTTGGATTGGTTCTAAGTTGTTTCTATAGCTAGAAATGGTCTTGGTTTGAAGTATTTGGTGCCATATCACATTGGTTTTAGGTGAGGAACTCAAAGGGAGCTTGATTGAGCTAAGGTGGTTATGTTTTAATGCTTGCTTTGTAGCTAAATTGAGGTAAGGGTTCAAGTTAATTAAGCTCAAATAATGCATAGAAATGTAGTGTTTTGTGTGGGAATGAGTTAGAAACAAGACCCAAGTGATTTGAGTTTGGGATGAGAAAGTTTGAGCAGTTTTCGTGCAAGGTCGCACGCTGTCGCGCAACGCTGGAAAGCGTTGGCGACGCGTCGCCAGTGTCGACACCATATTGGCGACCGGCGACGCGAGTTGGCGACGCGTCGCCGAGAAACGAAAATGTTCTCCGAACACTGATGCCTGTGGCGACGCGTCGCCAACGGCGCCGCCAAGGCATTTTGCCCCCAAGCTCCGGGCATCCTAAGAATGTCTCAAACTCTCGGTTTTCATCCCTAGGCTAAGTTAAGACATTCCGTAGCCTCGGTTGGGTCTAGAACTCCTTCCTAAGTTGGGAATTATGCATTATTTAAGTGGTAGTTAAGTTGTGTGGTTAAGAAAGAGTATGACTTGGTGGTTAAGAAAATCAAAGTGCTTAAGCTTCTAAATGAGCACTAAGGGGATTAAGGGGGTTTTTAGACTCTTTGTTGGCCGAGTAGAACGTCACTTACCTATGGTCAATGAAGAGGAAAACCTAAGTCGATCCCGACCAAACCATTTGGTTTGGTAAGCAAGCCACTATGAGTGCTCTAAGTTAAACCTTAAGGGTTTGGCTAGTTAAACCACATAGGATGACTACCTTGCGCAATAAGTTAAGGGTAAAGACGGGTAAGTTTCAGAGGGGTGACGACCTACTCTAGAACCCGTAGGTGGGACTTAAGGGAGGTAAAGTACCCGGGATACGAGGGCCAGTATCTCAAGTACCTCCGCCGTTTGAGCTCACGGCAAGTTTTATGGCACCTAGAGTGCAGAAAGTCCCAAGTGCATGCATTATGTGCATTTCATATCATACATTCATGCATTGCATATCTTATATATATGTTTGTTGATTGTTTGAGTTGTTTGTTGGTTGATTCACTTGTTTGGTTGCTTGTTTGCCATGGTTGCATATTGGTTGCTGCTATCTTCTTGCAGGTATTCAAGGGACCCTTACTGAGTACTTTTAAGTACTCACTCCCTTAAGTTTATTGTGCAGGTTCTAACTCCGGGCCTAGTCACTAGTTGATAGTTGAGGCCTAAGCTTTCTCTTTTGCAGGTACTTTTCTTGAGAATCCTTGTGATTCTAGGTTACTTGTGGTGTAAGTTATGTGCTAACCAAGTTGTGCCTTTACAGTGTAGAGGCTAAGAGTGCACAAGAACAAGAACTAAGGAAGGGCTTGCACTTGGAGCTTGGATAGCTCAAGGTGGGGCTCAAGTAGATGATCTTAGTTAGTTAGTTTTTGTCTCTTGTATATAGTACCTTGTGTACTAAGAAAGTTGCCTCTAATAGGATACATTGTGATGTAAATCCATCTTGTTACTTTTGGGTGCATGCTAGAAGTATATTGTATGCACAAACTATTACTTGTAGTCAAAGTAACTAGTATTTCAATGTCTTGGCACGTTTTAAGTATGTTTTAATAGAAATGCTTGAGCAACGTTTTTAACCAACGATCTATTTATTCTTTTGCATTGCCAGGACAAAAGCATGCATATCTCTTGAACTAAGTAGGCTAAGGAACTAGTTGCATATAAATTGTTTAAATTTATATTGACGAGTAATAGTTAGCCAATAGTAACTTAGAGGGATTCATAATCCCTAAGAGCCTACAAGATTATGGGGCACTGGGGCCCCGTTCCGTGACATTGGATCCTCAAATCCTTATCAAATTTGCCTAGCTTTGAGGAGAATCTTGGAAGTTTCAAGGTCCTATTAGGCTTCCCTAGCCTAAAAGCACCTTTGGAACCCCTTGCACCATCCTTTAAAGCCTTCCTAAATGAAACTGGCCTTCGGGAGCACGCGGGCCATAGCCCTGAGTTTCCAAGGCTGTAACCCTAGTGCCTCGGGTGCACTAGAATACTCCAAGGCTATAGCTTTGAGTTCTTGGGGCTGTAGCTCTGGCGTCCTAGGCCCAGCTATAATAAAATGTGTCTAAAGCCTATTTTGGAGCCTCAAAAGCCTCCCAAACCTTCTTGTCTTGCCCCCATAAGCTCCAGATCATCAAGACTACTATAATGGGTTCATTCCATGCCAAATTAACCAAGAAAAAAATGCCAAAACACATTACACTAGACCTTAATTTACACTAGTCCATCACAAGCAATTCTTCATCATAATAATGCATATATTTTAATCTACTTAAGACCATTAGGCAAGTAGCTAAGATATGCATCAAATAAGAGGTAAACTACATCTCTTACCTTAATTGAAGAGAACAAGTAAGAATCAAGTACATCCAAGCAAATTGGGCTCTTCTAAGGGGGTCTCTATGGTTCCAATAAAATTCATTACAAAAGGCACCAATTCAACCTCAATCAAACTAGACCCAAACTCATACAACCTTAAGAAATCAAGAATAACTCAAGAACAAAGAGGGAAAATCATACTTAAGCTCATCCATAATGAAAAATGCCACCCACTGCCCACCACACCAAAACCATGCAAGAAAAAGCTCTTTCATGCCTGTATATCTCTTGGGGCTTTGATTTCCACCAAGAATTGAAGAAAAATTAAAGATTTGTCCATAGATTTCAAGATGGAAGGAGTTGCTGGTCTTGGAAGGTTGAGGTTGATGAATAGTACCATCTTCACCTAAAAAAAAGGTTTAAAAAGTCCCTTATCCCTTTAGCCTTTCAACTTATCTAAGGGCCAATTCGTTTGAGCTAAAGTCAACTAACTTTTTTTAACTTTTACATCTTTTTTACTTGAAACCAATTTTATTTGAAAGCCAATGTTATGTAGATACAATAATCAATTTGAAAGTAAATTTTTAGGATGTTGTTAAATTTTTATGAATTTTTCTTTTTTAAGGCTTAAAACTGGAAAAAATCATAAAAATTTAGTAAAATTATAAAAATTATATTTTCAATTGATTATTGTAACTACATAATATTAAATTTTAATTGAAATTAGTTTCAAGTAAAAAAGATGTAAAAATAAAAATAAGTCATTTTGTAGTCAATTGACTAAAGTTAAAATGAATTGGGTGTAATTTTGCCAAAAAGACTCCATGCTCAAATAGTACCACTAACTTATGCAATCTTGCCCTACACTTTGGTTTCTTATCACTTAAATCCAAAAGAATAATTTTTTAGATTCAAAACAATTCCTATCACTTCAAGGTGTAAAATGGCCATTTTGCCCCTGTGACACGTAGGTGCCAAACCGACCTAGGAACCATCTACCGTTTTAAACACTTATTTTTGTTACTAATTCAAGCTAAATGAGGCATTTAACTAGGAATTTTGACTTAATTAAAAGTCTTACCTAACAGCTGCATGTCCACTACCTAGAGGACCATAACACAAGTGATGGTGTGACTAGCCAGATCATTGTGGCATAATTTGCTTGAATCATTTTGGTGTAAGCAAGCTTGGAAAGATGTTGGTAGTGGCGTGACTTGTTAGATCTAGTTCTTTAGGGGTAATTTCATCTTTTTCTGAGCCAGGTCGTGAGTGTAACCTAGCTCAAACCATGAAAATGCTTTAATTAGGCCGTGTTAATGTGAAATGATCTGGGCTAAAGAGTGCTATATAAAATTTTAGGGTATATTCACCTAAACCCTACCTTAAGGTTATTCTACCAAAGTACTCTACCTCATTATCACATCACAATTGGGTTTTTTCTGCCAACTTCACCATTAATAAGATAACAAATGCTGACATGACTTAATTAATAGTAAAATAAATAAATAATAATAATTTTAGTCCTCAAAATTTTTCAATCAATAATTTGAAGCCTTAAACTTTTAAAAGTTAAAAATAATTCATTGTGTTGCGCATGGCTAAATACCTACATGGTTCTTCATACTTCTTTCACTTCTAAGCCCATCTAACCTAATCCTACTTTCTGATGGCTAATTTCTTTCATCTTTCCCTTTTCAACTTTCTCTTCACCTCTACCATCATCGCTGATGGCATCAAGGTCTGAGACCCTATTTTTTGGAAAGTTGTTCTAGGTGGCAAGGGTGATCATCTCTTGAACAGCAAATATTGGAGGCCGCTGCTTAGGTTTTCCTCTACTGTGGTCAAAGTTGGTTGAAGATCTTGAGGGAGGAGTATTGGGAAAGTCAGTAGGGATTGGAGAGCAAGGATGATGATGGCAAGGTGAATGATTGTGCTCATCTCGCCAACCTATCACCACTTAGTTTTGTGCCTTCTTACCACCAATTTAAGCCCTTGGCTATGGCCGAATCACCAAATATTGAGGTTGTTGCATCCACGCTTGACATCATTTTTGTTTGAATAGGTTTGAACAAAACCTAGAATTTTATTGTGTTTAAAGAACTGTTGAAATGGGTTCTTAGCCCCTCAATTGACTTAGTTATATTAGGATCTTGAATTCTTTTTGTGTGACAAAAATCCACATCTAGAAGAGAATAAGTTTTTCTGGAATTGGGGTTTCTAATTTAGGCTTTTAATTTAGTGGAGTTGGATTGAATTTGAGGTTTTTAATGGCAGATTATATGGATAAGAATAGGGAAGGAAGAAGATAAATGAGATCAGTTAGATTAGATGGTTTGATAAAATTAGATTAGTTAGATTTGAATTTGATGATGAATTGATGGATGGAAACAACCAAGGAGTGATCCAGCTGGAGAGGGAATTATTGGTGGATGGTGGAGGGTTGGAGGGAGGAGCTGGGCTTGAGGAAGTGGTGAAAAATAGTAACTGGCAATTTTAAGGTTTAAAATTATTAGTTAGAAAAGTTTAAGGATTGAAATTGCTATTTACATTTATTTTAACGTTAATTAATGCCACATCAGCAATTGTCGTATGATTTAATGTTAAAATTGAGGGAAAGAACCCAATTGAGATGAAATAATGAGGTAAGGAATTTTCATGTAGGACAAATTTAAGGCAGAGCACCATTTTAGGATACAAAAGTAAGTTAAGAGATCTATGGTGGAATTTACTCTAAACTTCTAGCACATTTCATATTCCTATAACTTACTCATATAATTTAACTCATATTTTTACCCCTACATAATTTCATAAGCATTCGATGTCATTCTGCATTGGCTTGTGAAATAGTAACACAAATGGATATCCACATGCAAGGCCAGAGTTTGACGAGTGGTGTCATACTAAAAAATAGGCACCCAAAAGTGGAGAAATTATAGTCAAAGTTTTCTAGCATTTGTGCAGCAAACCCCTTCACCCCTAGGCTTAGAATTGTTCACTTTCATTCCTACCCTAGTAATATATTGTGTACCAAAAAAACAACATTTGATGCCTCTTCAACAAATCAATAACTTCATGAATCAAAACCAAAGATAACTAGATGAAAGTTGTAAGTCTTTCTACTTCAACTTGTTTGCCCTAATTAACTTATTTTAATTCCCCTCTGATATTAACCTTTTGTCATTTGTTATTGCTAGAAACTTTGATAACCTATTGTCTGTTGAACAAAATAGCAAGAATCACATGTGCAAGCTACTTTCTACTTCCCTTTAGTCCTTCATGGAATAAGATCAATAGTATTGTTTTATATCATGTGGATGCATTATAGAACTCTTTTGTGCAAATACAAGTGCTCATGCTATGTTTTGTCAAGCCAATAATATAGAATTGTAAAGCTCATCCCATATTATATTTCACATTTATTTGATAATTATTTATCATCAATATATCTAGGGATAATTACAATTTGCCCCTAAGATTTAGGTGAAATTAAACTTTACCTCCTCATGTTTCAAAAATCTCCATTTTACCCTACCTTTTTAATACAGTCCGACAACAACTTCTAAAATCTTAATTTAGACATTAAGGCAGTCATTTTCTAGTAATTTCAATCTGTATGGTATTTTTTTTACAGTTAATGGACATTTTAAATTATCAAATATTTCTTTCTGTATTTCTTTCAATTTTTTAAAAAATATTTTTAAAATTTTAATTAATTGTAGAAAAGTACTATACATATTGAAATTATGTGAAGATGACAGTTGTATAGTCTAAATTAAGATTTCAAGAGTTGCTGTTGGACTGTATTAAAAATGCAAGGGATAAAAGTGTATATTTTTTAAACAAAAGGGATAAAGTGAATTTCACATAAACCTTAAGGGCCAAATTGTAATTAACCCATATACCTAACCTAGTAATTCTATCTCAAAAGCTTCATTTCGTCAACCCAAATGGGGGTTCCTTCATTATGGTAGTTTCTTCTGGCCGTCCATCAGTAAATCAATTGTGGGGCATTGATCACTCCTTTCCTCCCTAATCGTCCAATCTCTATTTTATTTCCTAACTGTTCGATTAGCGAACCACCTATTAACCGCTACTTCAAAAAAAGATTTCTAGAAAAAAATTTGAATTTAGGACTGCTAGAGACTCAGTATCCACATAGAAAGGATGACAATCTGAAGTTTGTGTGGGAGTGGTGTTACCACCTCACAAAAATGGGATAATTACAAGTGTGACATAATGGTAAAAAAACCATTATATTGTGTAATTCTCTTCATAGTGATCAAATTATAAGGGATAAAATGTATAATGAACACCTCTTTAAAAGTGTTCTAAGTTGGTAACTTGGCCCCCAAGAAAAGCCTTAAGGATTGCTTGTTTTTCAAGTAACCTATGACCCTTTTTGTAAGGTTTTCGAAACTCGGGTACTTAATTGCAAAACTTTCAAGAAAGAGCCTTGGAGAGTTATGGGAAGGATATGAATGGTATGAAAGTGCTATTGGAGGACCAAATTGCTCATGGAAGACAAGTGTGGACAAAGGAAACACTAAATGCATTAAGGGCCTAAATGTCTTAGTGTAAACCTTAAGGTGTTCAAGCTTTTAACTTAAGTCAAAAATTAGAATTGTGGGGTTATTCCACCATGGGGGAGGTAGCTATGGCATGATAAATAGTAAAAAAGGTGGGTAAAATGTGGACCAATAAGTTTAGGAAAAAGAAATCATGCTTATGGGCAAAGAAAATGACATAAATCATGATTAAGGCTAATAAGGATGTTTAGTGTCCTAAAGCTAATTTAAGAAGCCAAACTTAATTTTCCTTCTTTCATATTCGACCCAAACAGCCACCACCCTCCTCTGCACTTCTTCCATAGCTCCTCCATAGCCACCATACCTCCAAGATTGAAATTGAAGGCAAAAGGAAGCAATTGGTAACAAACTAGAGCTATTGCTTGAATACTTCAAGGATTAAGCTTCAAATTTGGCCTACTAATCTTGGTAAGGGTTCTCCTGCTCTCATGAATTGTTTACTATATTTTCAAGCATCCATGTAGCTAGGACTAAGCCTGGAAGAGAGCCATGAGCTTGATGAACCAAACTTAGTGAGGGGAGTGCACTTATTCAAGGTTTTGTGATATATGTGAAGTGCATAATGATGGCAGTGAAGTGAGGGTTTCTAGAGCCCACAGTTAGTACTAACTAGTGTTAAAATCTTCCTATGACCAAGCATTAGCTTGATGAGGGCTGCCATAGTGATTTACTTAAGTTTATTGCATGTTTTATGGACTAACCTATGGTTTATGTTGCTGCCGCATTTCATGTGTTTGTTGGTTGTGAATGGCTGCTGAATTGGTTGCTATATCTTGCATATATGCTTTATGGTTTTGTGTTTTAGTGTCTTTGGATGCAGGTTTTAATGAGGGTCACATTTTCTTAAGAAACCAAGGGTTTCCTTTACTAAGTTTCATAATGAAACTTACTCCTCTCAATTCTGCCATTCCAGGTCCAGCAGAAAAATCATATTCAAACTGACCTTTTTCATTTGGGTTTTGATCTAAAATTTTAGGCATTTTAACTTCCATGTATCTAGTTGTGATCTGGCAAGTTTGGTGATTTTAGGAGCACATTTGGTATTTTTAGTGATGGTGCTTATTGTGTTATGCAGCAGTTGTCCAACATCCTGTTTCTGGAGTCCATTGTGTCTTAGGTACTCCTGTAACTTAGGGTGTGTATTTAGTTGTGTTAAGACCATTATGTAGTGCATGTATTCATGTACATGTTGTGTATGTAAAATGAGACAAGTATGTGAACATTTGAGTAATTTTTTGGCTATGCATGTGATGTGGTGCAAAGTTGTAAGTGTGAATGATAGGCTGCTTACTTGTAAATTATGTTTTGGCCACATAAAGTTGCTAGATGAAAGAGAATGTATTTTCTATGTGTATTGGACATGTATGGGATAGCCTTGGAGGGCTTACCCCTTGTGAATGAAATGTTTGCACACTTGTGAAATTTTGTATGGGCAAAATGGTCATAAAGTGATGAGAATTTTGATTTTGCACTCAAAGATCTATATCTCCCTATGTAGAATGAATCTTGATATGAATTTTTGACCACACCTGGAGCACATCTAGAGGTTGAATTGGAATTTATAATTTCTAAATTTGGAGCCCTTTAGCCAAAGATATGATGTTGCAAAGTTGGCTAAGTTACTGTTCATTTGGTCAGAATTTTGTAACCAACTTAAAAAATCCATAAGTTGGTCCATAGGTAGGCTACTGATGTAAAACCAAATTCCTTAGTTTGGTCCACTTTTCTACTTGATAATGGATCAAATAAAATAGGGGGTACATGGCTAGATTAATACAATTTTTTTAGAGAAGTTCGGGTGCGATGGCTGGAAACATGAACTTAACAAGATTACCTAATGTATGGTAGCCAAGATTAAGACTTGTGATAGTGTTTTTCTTCCTTGCTGCCATGATGTGGATAAAATATGAATACGTGTATAATTGTTGGACCAATATGCATGTATTCACATAGTGCCCAAGAGGGCCACTTGGGTATGCATATTAAGGGTATTGTTCTGATGGCCTACAGGACATACCAATCCTGGGATTTTAAATGTGCAATTTTGGCACAATAACTGGACTACCCTAGAGTGGGTAACAAGTGGGAAGTGCATTGAGGCTGAAGATAATTAAATCAAAGAAAAAAGGAAGAGAACAAGCAGGTGTGATGAATTAGAGGGATTTTTGGCATAGGGTATGTTTTGGGTCTAAATATGGATGAGAAGAAGTTGAAGTCAAGAAAGGAAGGTGCAATGTTAGTGACATTTATCAAAATTTCCCAGATTGAAGTTTTAAATTTAGGGTTAGAGTGTAAGTTTCTAGAAAAATGAAGAATAGGTTTAGAAAAGCGATATGCTTAAATAAAAGTGATCACTATTTTTGGTTGTGTCCACTCTTCCTGACATGACGGTTGCTTTTGTATAAAGTAATCATTTTTTTACTATTTTATATGTTGTTATTTCATGTTTGAATTTTGATTTTACTGGTTTGCCCATGACAGTGAATGTGGGGAAGGAGAGCAATTAAGTATAAATGCATAGAACAACTTTCAGCAAGTTTATGTTCATTATTTCAATTTAGAGTATGAGATAGCTGAAGGAAGAATATAAGAGGGTTTTATTATGAATTGTAGGAAACTTTGGAGGAGTAGGGTGCAACAACATAAGAGAAGTAATGAAAATTCAGTATATGTTTTATGATATGAAATATGTTTTGTTAGTGTTAACATGTGGTGGCAGTGACTGTTATGAAATATTCTACATTGTAGGAAGAGCGTAGTTATGCTAAAATGTGGACTGAAATGAGCAAGGAATAAAAAATGCAATATACAAATAAGAGAGAAGAGGAAATGCATGAGGATAATCATATGGATATAAGGTGTAGAGTTGACATATCAGAAGTATGGTTTTGAAAGTATCAAAGGAGACATTGTCAATGTTGGAAAGGAGCCCTTGTTATAGTTTGGTGCACATGAAGGAAAATGTGTAGCTAAATGATTTACTGAAAACATAAGCTCAAAATTTTGATATGAAGGAACAAAGTGTACATTTCTATGGTATGGCGTATGAGATACATTCGGGAGATTTCATAATGATGATGGGCATTGAGGACGATGAGGAGAAGGTAGTAATAGAATGCAGGAATGGACTTTCAAAGGTGCGTATGGAATACTGTGTTAAAACAAAAGACAGGTGGGATGTTAGGATGAGGAAAGTGGAGAAAATACTTGTTGAAAGCAAGGAAAAATAAAGTGCATAGCGAGCATATGCCCTTTTTTCTATGAAGAACATTCTATGCCCCTCAGCTCGGAAATGTCTAAGTATAGGACACTTGAAATGTGTTGAAGATGTGTCGAGCATAAGGAAAAAGGCATGGGCAAAATTTGGGTTGAATGAGCTAGTGAGAAGCTTTGAAAAATACCGACGTATAGGTGACAGAAAAAAAAAATGTGCTAATGGGATGTGTTTATTTTTTTGCAGGTAAGTCTGATTGATTTTATTTATGAAGATTGGTATCTTTTATCACTTTTTTTCCAATGAAGTAATTGATTGTGTATGTCTTTTATTTATGAAAAGTTGTTGCTGGTTCAATTGTGGTTAATAGGTCAATCGTAGGTGTGGTGTATTTTAATAGGGATGTTACACGCATATACATAAAGAAATTTAAGAAAGAGGTGAATGATTATATTGTTTCATACGAGTTAACATAAATTATGCATGTTAGTATTTTAATGTATTTGTGTTTCACAGGGTATTGATGGTGGAGATGTTGGAATGAGTGAGGATTATGATAATGCTGTAAAGGATAAGGTTGAGATAGCTGAGTATGCAATGGAGATGGATGAAGAGGGGGAAAGTATTGATGGTATGTTTGGGAAGAAAGAGAGAGACTATGAAGAAGAGAAGTCACATATAAAGGGTTTGCCTTAGAAAGAGAGGAATCATAGAGTGGTGAGGTGCTTTGAACAAAAGCGATCACTTTTCTAAAAAAATGATAGCTTTATTGAAAAATGATTGCTTTTCATATCACCTTTCCAAAAACCTGGTATTTTTTCATATTGAATAGGTTAAGAATCTAGAAGTTGGCAATACAATGAGAAGGTCTGAATGACCACCAATGCCATCCTGTTTCTAAAAATCTCCACATTTGGCCATTTTGAATAAGGGGACGCATAGTAAGCTAGTTTGGGCTAGACCTTATTGCATTGCCTGAAGCAATGCTTTGGATGAGAGAAGTCGCAAGATCTTGTAGTATGCGTTTAACCATGTGTCCAACTAGAAAGAGTAAGCATGATGTTTAATTACATTACACGTTATGTAAGATTGGAATGGTTATCAATTAATTGTACGTTTTCTTTGTATGTTGTAGGAAGGTACTTTGTATGTTACCACATGGGTTACTTATTGAAATAAGGGAGCTTCTGAAGTAGTTATTGCCTGATGAATGGTTGAATGACGGACTTATAAACTATTGGGTTGATGTGTTGTGTGGAAGAGAACGAAGCAAAATGGCAAATACGGAGAAATGGTTCTTCTTAATTAATTTTATGGTAAGTGTTTCTCATTATTTGGATTCAATAGCACAATCCATTTACTAATCTTCGAATTCTTGTTACTATCTTTAGATAGCAGTAAAAGATGGGCCTAATAATGCTATTGACAAGTGTGCACAACGTCAATGGGCAAAGACTGGTGTCAAGGATATTAAGGACATAAGGAAGGTGAACATAAAAAGTGAGTACAAAATAAGTGATTATATAGTCTTATTTTGTTAAGATGTGGATTATTATTGTAGTTCTTTATTCTGGTTCATATTGTTGATCAATTGCATTACCACTTGATTGTTGTTGACGTGGTTGGTGGGGTAATTGAAGTGTGGGATACACTTGAGTTGCATCTAGAGATCTCGTACTATCAACAATTACTAGATACTATGGTATGGAGGATGTATTTTTTTTTTGTGTACTCCATTTTGGTAACATGTTATAATCATCAAGACTTATTGAAGCAATTGTTTATGTAGTTAGTGGCACTTGATATGATCATTAGTCCACAAGGCCTACCATTTATGCTTTTCCATAGGCAACATGCAGAAGTTATAGAACAACAAAATTTCAATGATTGTGGTGTGTTTACATTTTTGTTCATGGAGAGGCTAGATTTGATCAACACATACGATCGTACTATGGTGTGTAGGTCAAACAATTGGTACCTTAATGGACCTTGTTATTTAATGTAATTATGACTAATCTTACATCATGGCCATGCAGTGGAATTCATTGGACTAGCATTGAAAGTTAGCAGTCAAGGTCCTAACAGCTTTAGGTTTTGGAGCACATTTACTAATTTTAGTGTTGCTAGTTTCTGCCTTATGCAGCAGCTGCCTTTTGAAGTTTCTAGAGTGCATTGTGTTTATAAGGCTCTCCAAGACGCTAGTGTACATACCCAACTAAGCTAGGAAATATGTATGATGCATCTATGCATATAAACACACTATGGATACTGTATGGATGATATATGAAGCAATGAAATGATGTTTGAGCTTATATGTTCAATTCTGTCCATTTTGTTACTCATGGGCTATTTGAAAAGAAATTATGTTCAACGCTTATGGAATGCCTCTAAATTTCAGGAATTTACTTTCCCAAGTGTTTAATACATGTATGAATCTTCCCAAGCTGGTTTTGCACTTAAAAGTGAAGTGGATGATTTATTTGCAAATTTTGTATAGGCATTATGGGAAATCGTTTCTAATTTTTGACACCTTATCATCTAGAGGCCAAAATCTCCTTTACAAGTTGAATTTAGCTATGAAATTTTGACAACACCTAATACTCTTCAAGATGAAGAATTTGACATTTGAATCGCTAGAGTTATAGCCTGTCAAATTTGGCTGATTTTGCTGTCTGCTGTTCATATGGTCAATTTTACTCGGTTAAGTACAAAATCCATAACAGTAAACTTAGATGGATTTAATGTCTCAAATCTATTTCCCCATGAAGGTTTAAGAATATTAAAGGGTTTAAGACCTTTACGGCATAGGAGAACATGGGTAGAATTTAAGTTGGACATGGTGTGAAAGTTTAGACACAAGAAAAGGGCACCAAGTGCACCAAGTGCACATGTAATTGTGTATGAGCTTTAATTTGGCTAAATATAAGGTTTTGGCCATTGTCTTCCCTACCAAGTGACATTGTATATGAATATGTATGTGATGGTTAGACGAATATTGTAATGCCCTCAAAATCCAAAGTGTTTAAGCCATGGGCTATAAGAATCAAGGGGTTATGAAACATGGGGAACCTAGGATTTGAGCTCATTGTACTTAGGAAGTGATGTTTTGAATGAAGCTTGAATGTGGCTTAAGTGTTTGAACCTTTTGGGTTCACTTGGTAGCTTGGTTGAAAAGGTAGATGCAAATGATGATTTGTGGAGCTGAAAGACTTAATTGAAAATATATTCGGGTGATCAAATTGAAGGAATATTTTATGTGAGAGTTTAAGTGATTCATGCAAAATTGTGGCTTGATTAAACTAGTGATTAAGCCATTTTTAATGCCGCTTGGCTAATTCTAGTTAAGCATGCTTCCACTAAGCTATCACCCTCCTAACCTAGTTGTTTTGCCATGGATGAAGGCTTGAGCTCGTGTTCTTGGTGAGTTCATGCAATTCTAAGTGCAACCGAAGCCCAATATAAGGGAATTCTTGAAGGTGTTGGTGAATTCATGCACCAAAGGGCCTAGGAAGGCCATTTCTAACTACAAAGAGCTAGGGAAGAGTACATTTAGAGCTTTTGAGCTTCGGGCAACAAAGTTTCTAAGTGGAGGTAAAGGCTTTATGGATTCACTAAGCAGTTCATAGTTAGACTATGTTGTTTTAGTGAATTATGGGCACTTAGGTGATGGTGAAATAACGGATCCTAAGTAGCTAAGGGGCCTAGGGTTGCTTTGGCAACTAAGTATATTATGCTAATTAGCTAAGTATGGCAAGCATTAGGGCTAGAAATTGAGAAGGCCAACTAAATTCCCAAGCTTGTGACCTCTCGGATTAGTTTAGAAATGATTTAGGAGGTTAACTGAAACATTATGGTTTGAATTCATGCTTGCTAGGCCTCTTTTGGGTGGTGTTTGTGGTGTATGAGTTTGGGTGTTTCTATGTTTGCTTGTGTGTGCTAACCCCTCTTAGATAGCTTATATTGTTATGTATATACTTGTGTTTTTCTTTGTCATAGTGTTTTCTTTGTAGGAGCATGGATAGGTTTTAGTTAAGCTTGAGCTTAACCTATGTTTAGGCCTTGGAGGCCATAAGAAGTCCTTACAGAGTTGTTTAACTTATGCCCTATCCCTTTATGTTACAGGAAAAGGACTGCTTGACAAATCAAGGGACTAGTGTTTGTATGTATGCTTTTTCAGTTTTGGAAAGGTAGCATTCTAACTCATGTTTTAGCTTAATATTGATAGACTTATGACTTACTTGTGTGGCAAGCTAATGTGTGAATCCATTACTTGCATGATTTAAAAGTTATGTGTCATGGGAACCTTGGCGCTACGGTAGGTAGGCATGCTGGGGCGCACTCCGTAGTGCCCTGGCATGTGTCCTAGTGCACTGTTGTTAGTGCCCTGGCATGTGTCCTAGTGCACTGTTGTTAGTGCCCAGCTAGCGATAGACACACATAAGACACACACATAGTGCGCTAAGTCCAGTGTCCAGGCATGTATCCAGTGCTAGCGATAGGCACCTAAGGGGGCACTTTGAGGACACATGCATTTAGTGCCCTGGTAGGCGCGATAAGGAGGGCCCCAGGTACTAGCGATAGGTCCGTAGGCACGCCATTTTGAGTGCACACGCCACCTAGTGCCCAGAGTAGTACCTGTGCTATTCCTAAGGCTAGCGATAGGTGTGCATGGGTAGTGCCCTGTGTGGGGCGTGACAGTTAGAGCCTACTTTCACATATGAAGAGAAACCTATAGCTATATTAACTAAGGATACTAGAAGGATAATAAATAAACTGATTCCCATAGTTAAAGTACAATGGTCACACCATTCTAAAACAGAAATGACCTAGGAAACTGAGAACAAAATGTTGAAAAATATTCAAAAGAGTACCCCAAGCGAAAGACAATTTTGGAGGACCAAAATTTTTAAGAGGGGGGGGGGGAGAATGTTACCACCTTTGCAAAATGGGAAAGTTACAGCATTAGGACCTAAACTTATATGCTTTAATTTTCACCATAGTACATGATGTGTGAAGTGTAAAGAATGCAATATACACTCCCTTAGGTGCACATACAATGATAGTTTGGTCCTTAAGAAAATATTAGTACATTGCTTTTTTTTCAAGTAACCTATAGACTAAATTGTAAGGTTACAAAGGTTGGGTACTCAATTGCACAAATTTTCAAAGTTGGCTATGGAAAGGACATGGATGAAATTATGAAGACAGGACATAGATGGAATTAAGGATATTGTTGGGGGCCAAAGTGCTCAAGGAGGCAAAGTTTGTCATTTAATGTTTAAGGACACTTAAGGGCCTAAGTCTTAAACTTTTCTAAAGGTAAAAATGACCCCTGGCCAAGGTTAAAAGAGGTCAAAATCTGTCATTTTCCCACCCAAATGGTTGGCCATGACCTTGTCCAAATGTGGGCTTAAGTTGTTAAAATTTCACTTATGCCATGTAATTATCCTGGACATAGGTCAAAGATAGAATAAATAGGGAAAAACTAAGGAAAAATCATTATTTCTTTCATTTCTTCCTTCATTTTTGTCCTCTAGTAGCTTGGGTTCTTCCTTTAGCTCTTCCACCATCCTTCATAGCCACCATACCTTAAGAAAACAAGAGAAAGCAAGAGAATTCAACAAAGAGCACAAAAACCCTAGTTTTCAGGTTCCTCTAGGTTTCAGGTTTTTCATAGCCAAGTGATGCTCAAGGACATCTTCAATGTAGGACATGTTGGACCTCTGGGAGAACTTTGCCTGAATGATGTCTGTAGCACTTGAATAATGTGGGTTAGGAGCTCCTTGGAGTGTTTTTCTGAGGGAGGGATCTCTGACGCCCAAGCTAGTATGTGAGGGAGAGGTTGCTAAGATTAGAGAGTAAAAGGAGAGGGTGTCTTGTGTATATTACTTGGGAGCCTCACAAGTATTTATAGGGGGGCTTAGAGGAGAAGGGTTATATCCAAGTCGAGCAGATTAGGACACATGGTCGGCTAGATTCAGTCTGCACCTTAGGCGAGAGGTGTCTCCAGCTGTCCGCAGGTGGTTATGCTCAGAGGGTAGGGGCGTGTGCAAGGTTCCTGTCATTGGTCCCTCAAAACTGTGTGTTTGTCGTCTTCCCTGAACCCCTCAAGGGCTTATGAACCCCTTCGAGAGTTATGTTTATACCCAAAGGTGGTGGTTCATCATTTCCAAGGTTGCTTGTGTTAACTTCGAAGGGTGGTGTCAAGCCCTTTCCCAAGGTTGTGTTAGTGTTGTGCCCAAAAAGCCAATCATGAGATGATTGTATTTTTGCACATTGAGTCATGATATTTTATTTAGGCATTAATCCAGCAATTTTGTTTGTTGTTTTGTTTCTGCGTAACGTAATAAACATAATTGTAACCCTAGAATAATGATATTCTTAAACGTCCCTAGTCTAGTATTATTGTGGAGCGGGTTGCAATAATACATAATGACTAGCATATGTGGAGACTAATATGAGATATGTAGTCTACATATGGGTACAAGTTGGAGAACTTGTGTACTGGACCGACCCACCATGAGAACACTTCATGGATCGTTATATGAGTGTCATAAGTGATTCTCATAGTGATCATGGTATATGTAGTCCTTCGACCTAAGATCATCAAGGTTCCCTACATGTGAGTCACATACTTTGATACTTTCCTTTGTTGCTCGTAACTGAGTGAACTTGAAGGAGGTCATTGGGTATGTCACATATCATGCGGAGGGATTTGTATGATCAAGATGGGATTTGTCCCTCCTATGTAACGGGAGTGATATCTTCGGGCCCCTTGATATAGTGAGACTTAGAAAATGCATGGCCATGCTCTGATGAGTTGATATATGATATCAAAGTCATCAGTTTAAGTTGGTCTACTCAGTAATCAAGAAACCAAAGATTGGGCTATACGAGAGTGACACATTCCATGTCTCGTGCTTAGTCTTGATATCTTGGACAAAGGGACAATGGCATATATCGGTGATGATCATAAAGGTTTAGTTGATTCACCGACAATCTTGTCACTTGGGTAGCAATGATGTGTTGCTAGACACCGCTCATTGCTTATGATCATAAATGTGATTTATGATCATTGCCAACATGGCAAGAGCCTATTGGGTCGCACACATAGAGCTATTTGGATCATTAGAGTGCATGGGCTAATTATTTGGGTTATGGTTTCACTTTAATTTCATATTAATAATGGGCCAAGGAGTTGAGCCATTATTAAGCCCGAAATTAAATCCTAATTGGATTAGGGTTTTGAAACCCATTAGGCGTGGAAGTTGAGTCTCACTATAAATACAACTTTTAAGTGAGAAATTCGTAGGTCTCCTTGCCCTAGCCTCCCAAAAGGACAGCCGCACTCTTCTCTTACAATTCCTTGGAGGACGCAAGCTAGCACTGCGAGCGCAAGAGAAACGCATCTGCCGGGATGTGGTGGAAGCGTGGTGATCCCGAGAGGCTTGTGTGGATACCATAGAGAGCCTGAACACATCAACTGTTCAGGTTTTGTGATTCGACTCTACAGTTGAGTGAGAGATCTCAACCAAAAATTAGGTATGAAATTTTTGAACACCCGGTTTACCCCGTTTCACTTGGATCCTGGAGGGTTTCGGTTAAATTCCGCTGTGCTGTTTGGCTCCCGAAACCCAACAGGTTGGTCATATTTTATTTCGAGGATGGTGTTAGGTTCTCTTGTCCAAAAGTCCTATGGTCGATAGCCCTTTGGCTATCACATGCCTCCTCCAGAAGAAGTGAAGTTGTATCTTCTGTTCTCCATATTGTCCACAGCCAAAAAATTTCATTTTTCCAAGGTTCCATCCTCGGCACAATAGTGCTACTTTTGGTCTAGGATTTACTCCTTTGGATGAAGTTACACCCTTGACATGCCAGGGCTACTCCTAGCCAAAGAAATTCTCTCGTGAACCTGTATTTTTTAGCGAAGTTACACCTTCGGTAAAGATGTGTTACTTCAGGCCAAGACTTTTACTTGGCGAGTTACACCTTCGGCAAAGATGTGTTACTTCAAGCGAAGGCTTTTACTTAGCAAAGTTACACTTTGGAAAAGTTATAACTTTGGTGGAGAAGAGCCATTTTTCCCCCTTAGGCTTCTTAATTCCTGCCATCTGCAAGGTACACGATTTCCCAAGATCATTTCATCTTCGCCAATTAATAGGCCTGCCATCTCAGTATGCATTATATAGGCTTGACAGATCAAGAGGTATGCCCTCGTTTTACACTCCAGGTGACATGTGTCATCAGATCAACGGTCATTTTTTTCGTCCATTACATCGGTTACATCTCTTTGCCTACAGAGGGTCATTATAGTGTCCTTTAATATGCTTTCTTCAGGCTATATAAACCTCACATTGTCTCAGAAGTTCCCCACTTCTTATTTTGTTCTCTGTCCTCTTATTCTTTCTTGCTAGTTTTCCTTCCTTCTTAGTGGCGATTTCCTATGGTAGAGCGATTTGTGGCTACCTTTCACGGTGGTTTACAAGTTCTCTTTGGAGCCAAATAGGTGGGTATTCTTCCCGGAGTTACCTTTCTCCTCTTTTTTCTCCTTTTCTTTTCGAAAGTAGATCCCTAGGATTTATGGCATCTTCGGGGGCCAAAGTGCATGTAGCCAAGGTGTTACCACCTCACAAAAATGGGACAATTACAAGTGTGGCATTATAGTAAAAAAACCATTATACTGTGTAATTCTCATCACAGTGATTGAAGTGTAAAGGGTAAAAGGCATGATCAACATCTCCTTAAAAGTGTTCCAAGGTGGTAACTTGGCCCCCAAGAAAAGCCTTAAGGATTGCTTGTTTGTCAAACAGCCTATGCACTTTTTTGTAAGATTTTGGAAATTAGGGTACTCAATTGTAAAATTTTCACAAAAGAGATTTAGAGAGTTATGAGAAGGATATGAATGGTATGAAAGTACTATTGGAGGACCAAATTGCTTATGGAAGACTACTAAGGATAAAGAAAACACAAAAAGGCATAAAGGACCTAAGTGTTCTAATGTAGGCCTTAAGATATGTATGTCTTTGACTTAAGTCAAATGGTGAAATTATAGGGTTATCTCACCTAAGGAGGGGTTGCTAAAGCAAGATAAGAATCGTCAAATGTGGGCCAAGAGATTAAGACTAAGAAACCATAGTCTTGTACCAAGGAAAATGACATAAGACAAGGTTAAGACTACTTAAGTGTGTTTAGTGTACTTTTGACCATTTAAGTAGTCCAGACCACCTTTTCTTCTCTCATATTTGGCCATACCAGCCAACGGATGTAGCTCACCCTCCTCCATACTTCCTCTACAACCACCATACCTCCAAGCTTGCAATTAGTTGCAATTGAAGGCAAGAAAGGGCAATTGGAAGCTGTTTGGTGCTGATACTTGAGTGCAGCTCGGATCAAGCTCCAATTTCAGCATACCCAACAAGGTAAGGGTTTTCTTGCTCCCATAAATTGTTTATTATATTTTCAAGCATTCATGGAGCTAGGGCTAAGCTTGGAAGAGAGCCATGAGCTTGATGAACCATGCTTAGTGAAGGGAGTGCACTTATTGAAGGTTTTGTGACCTAGTGTCAAGTGCACAATGATGGCAGTGAAATGATGGTTTCTAGAGGCCAAAGTTGATACTAAATAGTGTTAAAATCCTCCTAAGACCAAGCATTAGCTTGAGGAGGGTTGCCATAGTGATTTACTTAAGTTTATTGCATGTTTTATGGACTAACCTACATTTCATGTGTTTGTTGGTTGTGAATGGCTGCTGCATTTGGTTGCTATATCTTGTATATATGCATTGTGGTTTTGTGTTTTAGTGTCTTTGGATGTAGGTTTTGATGATAGTTACATTGCTTATTGAATCCAAGTTTTACCTTTTCTAAGTTTCTCAATGAAACTTACTCCCCTCAATTCTTTCATTTCAGGTCCAGCTGAGAGATCAACTTCAAACTAACCTTTGTGGTTTGATTTTTGCCCTTAATTTTTATGAACTTAAGCTTCCATATATCTAGTTATGATCTGAAAAGTTTGGCGATTTTAGGAGCACATTTTGTATTTTTAGTGATGGTGCTTGTTGTGTTATGCAGCAGCTGTCCAGCATCCTGTTCTGGAGTCCATTGTGTCTCAGGCACTCCTGTAACTTAGGGTGTGTATTTAGCTGAGTTAGGACCATTATGTACTTCATGTATGCATGTGCATGTAGGGTATGTAGAATCAGACAAGTATGTGAACATTTGAGTAATGTTTTGGCTATGTATGTGATGTGGTGCAAAGCTGCCTAAGTGTGAGTGATAGACTGCTTACTAGATGCAAGAGAATGTATTTCCCATGTGTATTGGACATATATGGGGTAGCCTTGGAGGGTTTTACGCTTGTAAATGAAGTGTTTGCACACTTATAAAATTTTGTGTGGGCAAAATGGTCATAAAGTGACCAGAAGTTTGACTTTGCACTCAAAGTTCTATATCTCCCTGTGTAGAAAGAATCTTGGTATGAAATCTTGACCACACCTAGAGCAGATCTAGGGGTTGAACTGGAATTTTGAATTTCTAAATTTGGAGTCCTGTAGCCAAAGATATGACATTGCAAATTTAGCTAAGTTATTGTTCATTTGGTTAGAATTTTGTATCCAACTTAAAAAATCCATAACTTGGTCTATAGGTGGGCTATTGGTGTGAAACCAAATTCCTTGGTTTGCTTAAAGACTCTATTTGATAGTGAAGAAAAGAAAAAAGGGGGGGGTTACATGGCTAGATTAGTACAGTTTTTTGGAAGAAGTTTCAGGTGCAGTGGCTGGTTACTTACACTTAATAAGATTGCCTAATGTGTGACAGCCAAGATTAAGACTTGTGCTAGTGTTTTCCTTCCTTGCTTCCATGTTGTGCGTAAAATATGAATATAAGTGTAATGGTTGGACCAATGTGCATGCATTTACATAGTACCCAAGAGGGCCACTTGGGTATGCACACCAATGGTATTGTTCTAATGGCCTACAGGACATGCCAATCCTGGGAGTTTAAATGCACAATTTTGGCACCATAACTGGACTACCCCAGAGTGGGTAATAGATGTTGGTATCAGAGCATGGTTTGTACATGTACATAGCATATAGTTGCATTGCATGCCTCTACATACATGAATTCAGTTTGGTCAGCTATTAGTGTCAAGTACCATTGAAATACCTATGATCTTTTTATGTGCTCTATAATGAATCATCAATTAGGGAAGTAAACATGGTTTCCATAAGGAGAAGGGAACTACCCCGAAGGCCTCCTACTAATTCTAGGCAACAAAGAAATGGACAGAATAGAGGGAATCAGGGGCAATAAGGGGTACCAAACCCTGAAGTGCCTTAGGTTTGGTTAGAGCATAAGAGGAACTTAGCTCTAATAAATGAAACTTAGTAAGGCTGATTCAAGCACAACAGCAAGGAGTCTAAGTAGTTATAGTAGAACCAATTCAAGATGCACAAGAGTAACCAGAAGAGGATACGAGGAACACATATGAATATGTTCCTTCTGGAAGCATAGAAGAAACAAATGATGAGACCATTGAGGAGGAAGATGAAGATAGGAGAAATCCAAGAGGAAGAAGACTAAGGTCTGAGATTGGTCAGGTGTCCAGGACCAATCCCTCAGCCTATGACCATTCTTCCACTAGGAATGAGATTGAGGAAGGCCGTGAGAGAAGATCCAGGAGAAGGTAGAGAGATAATAGAGAGCATCACCATATAGAGGGCTCTCATAGATCTAGGAGACATAGATCAGAAGATCTAGAGGACCTAGATGAAGTCAGACTGTTGGAGAGGTTCCAAGGCCTAAGACTTCAATAGTTTGATGGAAGAGCTGGGCCAGAGAGAGCTGAGGAGTAATTAATCTTCATTGAAAAAATGTTTGAGAGGATGCCACTTAGCTCAATGATGAATACTCATAAGTGTATTGTCATTAAGGGTTTAAATCATCATTATACACTTTGTTTATGATTAATTTCTATATTCTAAGCATTTTTCCACCGGGTTACTATTCACACATTTTTACTATTCACATGCGTTTTTACTATTCACAGTTATTGTTCACCGACTTACTGTTCATATGCATATTTCATTATTCATATACATATTTATTGTACATACGCGGTTTACTATCCATTAATATTAAAATATATATATTAAATAATTATTTTTTTTATGTAGGTAAAAATCATCACTTGGTGGCCCTTCACAAGAAAAAATCATATTTGGAGCTGTAGGCAACGGAATTGAGTGATTCCAAATTCATATGAAAGCCAACACATAGATCTTCAACTCTACTTTATTCTGCAAGCTAGTTTGATCATTTTTATTGCAGAAATTAGATTATAGATGAGACCATTCGTTCTTTCATGTGCTAAAGAGCAGTTTCGGTAGAAAAATCATAACTTGAGCTACGGATGTCCAATTTGAAGGAGCAAGCTATCAATTTGAAGCTAAAGAGGAGATTTACAACTTCTGTGCTTTAAGGAAGAGCTGATCTGATGTCTACAATGGTCAAAAAATTAAAAGAAGTTGTGGCCCGCCATTATTGATTTGTATTTACCTATATTTTACCATTTTATTTTTACCATTTCACCCACCCCAAAACTCTATAAATAGGCACCTTGGGGGGAGGGTGAAGGATGCCATTTCTTAGGCCTCCTTTATGTTCTTGTATCATATTTAGATTTTCTCCTTTGTTCTTGTTCTTATTTTCAATACCAAAGCTCTGTCCAAGTGTTTTTCTGTTCTTCTTTTGATCTTTCAATCTATGTTTATTTCATCTTTCTACATGTTGCTTACTTTTATTATGGCTAACTAATCTTCTTTTTGCTAAGGTGAAAGGGTGAAGCTTTTGGTATAAAGGTTATGATTGATTTGAATGGATCACAACATTAAGGGAATTTTCTTCCTTAATATATTTAACTTCCCTCCTTGTTAAGTGGGATTCTTGATTCATCATAGTCAATCATTGGCACAAAAGCTGCTTGATTCCCTTTGTAGAACATGGCTCTGGCGGCTATATTGGAATCTTGAGTTATTGTAGACAAAGGTTGGCATGATGGATACTTGAACCCATTAGCAAGCATTGGCATTTTAAGATCAATGAAAGTTAATACTAACTAAATTCCCCTTTTGGGACCTCCTTTATGTGTGGATCTCAATTGAGTGGCAAGATTGGCTAAAATTAATCATAACCAATATGCTAAAAGTGGATCCCCTAACCTTAGCTATTTTACTTGAATTTCAATTTTTAATCAATACTTGTTCACACTTTGCACCAAATACTTTCTCTCTTAAAATCCTGTAATTTGTATTTTTAACTCACTTCCTTGTGGTTTGACACTCGGACTCCTAAGATTTTTTTACTTGCGACAACTTACACTTGGGTTACAATTGCTAGACTGCAGCACTCCACCAAGAGGGTGTCACTGGCTACCTACAATCTAGTAGGCATTGCGGAGTTATGGTGGGGGAGCACCAGAGATAGATATGCTGTTCAGAGGGCCAAAAGGCCAGGAGAAGATATGGAAATGACCTGGCCAGAGTTCACCCAGCTGTTCTAGAAGTAGTGCATCAGTGATGCCATCAAGGATATGAAGCAAGCTGAATTTGATGCTCTAAGGTAGGACAACCTCAGTGCCCTGAAGTATGAGCACAATTCAATCAGTTGGTGAGGTATGCTTCTTAGTATCATAGACTGGAGGAGTTGAAGGCCAAAAGATTTCTTAAAGGCCTAAGGTCAGACATCAAAAAGGCTGTAAGACCTTTTGGAGCAATCACATACTATGAAGCAGTGTAGAAACCTTTAGTAGTAGAGCAAGAGGAGTATGAGACTAGGTAGTTTCCTAGTGGACCAGGGGAAAGTAGCTAGGCAGGAGGCAAGCAGAAAAAGCCACCATATGGCAAGGGAATTGCCAAGAGTTCCCATCTTGGTGGTGAGGGCAAGGTAAAGGGGAAGTCCCCTGTCCTAAAGTGCCCTAAGTGCAAAAAGTTTCATGGGAAGAAACCTTGCTATTTTAACACCCAAGCGTGTCTAAGATGTGGATCCATGGATCATTGGATCAAAGACTAGGCCTATTAGGGTAGGACATAGAGAGGGAACACTTAAGGAAGGACAACAGAGGCTAGTTACTCCAGTGTAGAGAGCTGGCAGAGTCTTCCAAGTAGAGAGGCTGGAGACATCACAGTAAGGAAGAGCATTAAGAGGTAACATTTACCTTAATGGTATACCTGTTAGTGTTCTGTTTGACACTGGTGCATCTGTGTCTATAGTGGCTAAGAAATTTGTTGATGCCATGAAATTGCCTACTGAAATCATGCCTAGGATATCCTTAATGAAAACAGCAGGTGGTCAATGTCTTTTCACTAATGACCTAGCTAAGGATTGTGAGCTAGTAGTAGGAAAGACTAAGGTTATGACTAATCTGCTAGTGTTGGACATTCCTAAGTAAGATTTAGTGCTGGGTATGAATTGGCTTGCTATGCATAACATAAGAATTGATTGTGCTAAGAGAGAAATCACATTGCCCGATGGTGAAGTGCATGCATTAATGAATATTAAGGAATTAGTGTATGAAATGCATGGCGTGGAACTAGAGGTATTAGATGAGATACCTGTGATTTTTTAGCATGATTACTATTAGGCATTGAATGAATTGCACTGTGAAGAAAAAGTGGATAGAATACCTATAGTGAGAGACTTTCCACAAGTTTTTCCTAAATACCTACTAGGTATTCCCCTACTAAGAGAGATTGAGTTTGAGATCAAGTTGCAACTAGGAGCTACTCCAATATCCATTCCTCTTTACAGAATGCCTATCATAGAGATGAATGAGCTCAGGAAACAAATTGATGAACTTCTTGACAAAGGGTTCATAAGGCCAAGTGTTTCACCATGGGGAGTTCCTGTTCTCTTTGTGAAGAAGAAGGATGGATCATTGAGGCTATGCATTGACTATAGGAAGCTTCATGCAGTGACTATCAAGAATAAGTATCCATTCCTTAAGACTGCATTTAGGACCAAATATGGGTATTATGAGTACATAGTCATGCCATTTGGTTTGACTAATGCCCCAGTTGCTTTCATGGATCTGATGAACAGGGTGTTCAGACGACATTTGGACAAATTTTTGGTTGTGTTCATCGATGACATCCTAATGTATACCAAGGATGAAAATGAACATGAGCATCATCTGAAGATTGTCTTAAAGACTCTGTTGGAACATCAGCATTATGCCAAGTTATCCAAGTGTGAATTCTGGATAAGGGAAGTGTCTTTCCTAGGAGACATCATAGATGCACAAGGCCTTAAGGCAGACCTTGAAAAAGTCAAGGCTGTGCAAGAGTGAGAAAGACTAAAGACTATGAAGAAAATTAGAAGTTTTCTAGGATTAGCTGGCTACTATAGAAGATTTGTATTAGGCTTTTCCATGATTGCCTCAGTTCTTACTTATTTGACCAAGAAGGGTTAAAGATTTGAGTGGATTGAGAAAGGTGAAAAGAGTTTCCAGAGCTCAAGCAGAGGTTGATTGAGACTCTAGTATTGATTCTTCTTGATCTAAGCAAGCCCTACATCATCTATACGGACGCATCTAGATCTGGGTTAGGTTATGTACTTATGTAAGACAGAAATGTCATTGCTTATGGGTCAAGGCAGTTGAGACCCCATGAGCAAAATTATCCTACCCATAACCTAGAATTGGCAGCAATGGTTTTTTCTTTGAAGCAATGGAGACAGTACTTGATGGGTAGTTCCTTTGTGATCTACACTGACCATAAAAGCCTAAAGTACTTGTTCACTCAAAAAGAGTTGAACATGAGACAAAGGAGATGGTTAGAGTACATCAAGGACTATGACTGAAGTATAGAGTACATAGAGGCTAAAGGTAATCTAGTAGCAGATGCCCTGAGCAGGAAGTACACAGGTCTTTTGAGAGAAGGATCCATAGCTGATCATGATGAGCAAAATAGTCTACTATGCCTATGGCATAAATGGCATAAGTGGGAGGAAGCCTAAATCTACACATTGACAATCTAATCAGAATTGATTAAAGAGGTTAGAAAGGCACAGGAGACAGATCCTGAATTAAAAAGAATATCAAGAAAGGAAAAAGGTTCGTTGTATTAATCCTTTGCCTACAAGCAAGGATTACTAACTTTAAGGACCGAATCTATGTGACTAAAGGACCAAAACTCAGGGATGAAATACTTGAAAAAAGTGACGCAAGTAAGTTGAACATCCATCTAGGAAGTGAGAAAATGTATAAAGACTTGAAGACTCACTTCTGGTGGCCAAATATGAGGAGAGACATAGTTACTTATGTCTCCAAATGTGCCACATGCCAGAGGGTAAAGGTAGAGCACTAGAAGCCAGCTGGTACCCTACAGACTCTACCTATACCAGTGAGGAAGTGGGGTAACATAACCATGGACTTTTTGATTAAGTTGCCTATGGCCAGATTAAGGCATGATACAATTTGGGTCATTGTGGATAGGCTAACCAAATGTACCCACTTCTTACCTATAAAACTCATAGATTCTCTAGAGAAGTTGGCTCAGATGTATATCCAAAAGATAGTGAGGCTACATGGAATACCAGATTCCATTGTATCTGATAGAGATCTAAGATTTATAGCTCAGTTTTGGAGTGCTTTTCACAAAGCACTAGGTACCAAAATCCACCCGAGTACTGCTTATCACCCTCAGACTAATGACTAAACTGAAAGGGTGATACAGATCTTGGAAGACATGCTCACGAGCTGTGTGTTGGATTTCAAGCGTGAATGGGACCAACACTTGCCATTGGTGAAATTTTTATATAATAATAGTTATCAGAGCACCATTGGCATGGCACCTTATGAAGCATTATATGGAAGAAGGTGCATGACACCCTATTATTGGGTGGAAGCCTCAGATAGGCTAGAGTAGGGTCCCAAAATTATTGAGGAAACTATTACCAAGATCAAGAAGATTCAATAAAGATTAAAGGCAGCCAATGAAAGAAACACAACCTATGTGAATAAAAGAAGGCAAGACTTGGAGTTTGAGGTTGGTGACAATGTTTGGCTGAAAGTTGCACCAACCAAAGGCATTGTTAGATTTGGCAGAAGAACCAAGTTAGCTCCAAGACATATAGGTTCTTATGAGATTTGGGACAAAGTTGGCAAGGTAGCATACAGGTTAGCTCTATTGCCAAGCATGTCAAGTCTTCATAATGTTTTTTACATCAGCATGCTTAAGAAGTGTCTTTTGGACACAAAACATGCTATTGTAGTGGAAGACATATAGTTGTAACCTAACTTGACATATGAAGAGAAACCTATAGCTATATTAGCCAAGGATACTAAAAGGTTAAGAAACAATCTCATTCCCATGGTTAAAGTTCAGTGGTCACACCACTCTCAAAGGGAAGCAACCTGGGAAACTGAGAAAGACCTTATGAAAAGATATCCAACAAAATATCCAAACCTAAATGCCATTTTCGAGGACCAAAATGTTTAAAGGGGGGAGGATTGTTACCATATCAAAAAAATGGGAGAATTACAAGTATGGCATAATGGTAAAAAAACTATTATTTTATGTAATTCTCATCATAGTGAGTGAAGTGTGGGGGGGTAAAAGGCATGATCAACACCTTCTTAAAAGTGTTCTAAGTTGGTAACTTGGCCCCCTAAGAAAAGCCTTAAGGATTGCTTGTTTGTCGAGCAACCTATGGACTTTTTTGTAAGATTTTGGAAATTAGGGTACTCAATTGCAAAAATTTTACAAAAGAGATTTGGAGGGTTATGAGAAGGATATGAATGGTATGAAAGTGATATTGGAGGACCAAATTGCTTATGGAAGACAACTAAGGATAAAGCAAATACAAAAAGACATAAAAGACCTAAGTGTTCTAATGTAGGCCTTAAGATGTGTATGTCTTTGACTAAAGTCAAATGGTGAAATTGTGGGGTTATCCCACCTAGGGAGGGCTGCTAAAGTAAGATAAGCATGGTCAAATGTGGGCCAAGAGATTAAGACTAAGAAACCATAGTCTTATTGTAAGGAAAATGATATAAGACAACGTTAAGACTACTTAAGTGTGTTTATTGTGCTTTTGACCATTTAAGTAGTCAAGACCACCTTTTGTTCTCTCATATTCTGCCATACTAGCCGAGGGACACAGCCCACCCTCTTCCACACTTCCTTCATAGCCGCCATTCCTCCAAGCTTGCAATTAGTTGCAATTGAAGGCAAGAAAGGGCAATTGGAAGCTATTTGGTGCTAAGACTTGAGTGCACCTAGGATCAAGCTCCAATTTTAATGTACCCATCAAGGTAAGGGTTATATTTCTCCCATGGATTGTTTACAATATTTTCAAGCATCCATGGAGCTAGGGCTAAGCTTGGAAGAGAGCCATGAGCTTAATGAACCAAGCTTAGTGAGGGGAGTGCACTTATTGAAGGTTTTGTGACCTAGTGTGAAGTGCACAATGATGGCAGTGAAATGGGGATTTTTAGAGCCCAAAGTTAGTACTAACTAGTGTTAAAATCCTCCTAAGATCAAGCATTAGCTTGAGGAGGGCTGCCATACTAATTTGCTTAAGTTTATTGCATGTTTTATGGACTAACCTATGGTTTACGTTGCTGCCGCATTTCATGTGTTTGTTGGTTGTGAATGGCTGCTACATTTGGTTGCTATATCTTGTATATATGCATTATGGTTTTGTGTTTTAGTTTCTTTGGATGTAGGTTTTGATGATAGTTACATTGCCTATTGAATCCAAGTGTTACCCTTATTAAGTTTCTCAATGAAACTTACTCCCCTCAATTCTGTGGTTTCAGGTCTAGCTGAGAGATCACTTTCAAACTAACCTTTGTGGTTTGAGTTATCCCCTAAATTTTTAGGTACTTAAACTTCCATATGTCTAGTTATGATTTGGAAAGTTTGGTGATTTTAGGAGTACATTTTGTATTTTTATTGATGGTGCTTATTGTGTTATGCAGTAGCTATCTAGCATCATGTTCTAGAGTCCATTGTGTCTCAGGCACTCCCGTAACTTAGGATGGATATTTAGTTGAGTTAAGACCATTTTTTGGGGCATGTATGCATGTACATGTAGTGTATGTAAAATGAGACAAGTATGTGAACATTTGAGTAATGTTTTGGCTATGTATGTGATATGGTGCAAAGCTGCCTAAGTGTGAATGGTAGGCTGCTTACTTGTAAATTCTGTTTTGGCCACATAAAGTTGTAAGATTCAAGAGAATGTATTTCCCATGTGTATTGGACATATATGGGGTAGCCTGGAGGGCTTTCCCCTTGGGAATGAAGTGTTTGCACACTTATGAAATTTTATATGGGCAAAATGGTAATAAAGTGACCAGAATTTTGACTTTGCACTCAAAGTTCTATATCTCCCTATGTAGAAGGAATCTTGGTATGAAATTTTGACCACACCTAGAGCACTTCTAGAGGTTGAACTAGGATTAGGAATTTTGGGATTTAGAGTCTTGTAGCCAAAGGTATGATGTTGCAAAATTGGGAAAGTTACTGTTCAATTGGTTAGAATTTTGTAACCAACTTAAAAAATCCATAACTTGGTCCATAGGTGGGCTATTGATGTAGAAAAAAATTACTTGGTTTGCTCTAATTCTCTACTTGATAATGGAGTAAAGAAAATAGGGGTTACATGACTAGATTACTACAGTTTATTAGAGGAAGGTTGGGTGCAGTGACTAGAATTTTTGAACCTAGTAAGAATGCTTAATGTGTGGAAGCCAAAACTAAGAGTTGTTGTAGTGTTTTATTTCTTAGGTATCATCGTGTGTATAAATGTGAACATGTGTGCTATGATTAGACCAATATGCATGTATTTACATAGTGCTCAAGAGGGTCACTTGAGTATGTACACTAGGGGTGTTGTTTTGATGACCTACAGGATACACCAATCCTAGGAGTTTAAATGTATAGTTTTGGCACAATAATTGGATTACCCTGGAGTGGGTAACCCGAGGAGGGTTGTAGTTCCCTGGACAACCACTTAAGTTGTGCAATGTCAGAGATAGTAGAGAAGTGGCATGAGAAATTTTGCCTCCCATCGTATGTCAAGACCAGAGTTTCCGAACGTGGTGAGCCGAGCTACCGACCTCAGGAAAAGGAGGTAATGGTTTTTAGGTGCCAGCTAAGGGCAGGTCTCAGTATGCCCTACCAAAGATGGTTAATGACTTTTTCCAGTTTCATGGCATAGCCATTAACCAAAAGCCGCCAAACTCATACTCCTACTTCAATGCATTTTTGTGCATGTATGGAGTTTTTAAGATAGTTCCCCACTTCATCTTCTTCATGCAATACTATAAACTCCACCTTGTCCTGAAAGGGGGATTTTATTTCTTGCTTCATTAGGGATTTGGGAGTAAGAAATTTATTTTCACCTTTGGCACCAAGGACATATGGTGAGGGTGGTAGAAAATGTACTTTTTTATGGAGATAAATGAAAAGTGGAGGGATTTGCCAGAGAAGTGGGCTTTTGGGAGTTTAGCAATCGACGTGAAGGAACCATTGAAGTTGCTGACCTTCAAACTAGAGTCCAAGTTTGAGGATTTTGATAGCGAAATTCGGGGGGTGCCTGGCTTACAGGGTTACGCACTTTCGCGGCCTCTCTACCCATTTCCCATCAAATGGAACTTACACCCAGTTCATTTTAACTCAAGTCAATTGACTTCAAAATGACTTATTTTTATTCTTACATCTTTTTTATCCAAAACTAATTTTAATTAAAATTCAATATTATGTATTTATAATAATCCATTAAAAATATAATTTTTGTAATCTTACTAAATTTTTATGAATTTTTTTAGTTTAAGGCTTTGAAAAAGGAAATTCATAAAAATTTAACAACATTATGAAAATTTTCTTTCAAATGGATTATTGTGTCTACATAATATTGGCTTTCAAATAAAATTGGTTTAAAAAAAATGTAAAAGTAAAAATAAGTCAATTGACTTAAGTTAAAATAAATTGTCTCTTAATGACTGAAGAGATCCTTCGGGAACTAGACGTCATCAGGCAACACCTCACTGACGAAGATATCCCAAGCCAGTGATAGATGGGAAGAAGTCCTGGTTGGTTATTCTTTTTTAGGTTAAACTGTCTTATTCAGCCCTTGTAAAGAGTAAGTTACTTTTCAAGTATTACTTAGTTTATTTTTGTACCTACATTGATATTTTTTACTTTGTAGAAATAAGTGAAAAGTTTTCTTCCTTCAACAAGAGCCTGTTCGTCGGCTAAGCCGAGAAGGGGGAACAGAAGAAGAAAGCCCCAAAGAGAAAGAAGGGGCAGTTCGCGGTAAGACAATCTTTGGCGGCCCCAAGTCAGAAAAAAGCTAAGGGAGATCTCCTTCCTCCTCCCACCGAAGGTGCCACCAAGGTCATTGAGCCCTCGTCTGAGGTGGCCATACTTTCTGTCCCCGTCAGTCTTATTTCAGCAGTGGAGACCTTGGGCACTTCTTTGGCTTTGATTTCGGCCGAAGAGGCCGAGGAAAGAAGAAGGCAAAAGGGGAAAGGGGACTAACACAACCCCTCATATGCCTGCCTAGGAAACCTATAGGAACTTGTCCCACGTTAGTCACAATTGGCTAATTGATTACATGTGCACTAGTTAAAACCTTTATGCTTCTAATTATTTAATCCTACTATGTAATCATGCATGAGTTTATGCTTTGACTTAATCAACAAAATAAAGAAATGGTACTTGAAACATTGCCATGACATAATTTAATAAAAACAATATCAAAACTGTCAAAGCATTCAAAGCAATTAAGTGGAATTAACTACACATAATCAATTGTGTGCAAGTATCCAAACAAGAGTAGACTATGCTCGCACCCAAGAGCGACTCTAGAGTAAATTAGTCAACATGACCATTGGAGGCAAACTAGTATATTAGAACTATACATTGAATGACTATACTAAGATCCAAGACCAAGCTTCCACCTTAGAGCAAACTTCCAGTGACAAGCTTCGTAAGCCTACCCTTGTGCTTCATTAGCCTCCGTAGGCCAAAAAGAAAACTGTAGTTAGTATAATAACTTAACCAATGAGCAACCCATAAACTAGAATCATAAAGATTCAAATAAACTAAATACCTACTCATAAGCCTAGCTCAACAACCCTCAACGGTTGCTAGCTCAATGACGACCAAAACTGCACAACAAAAAGTAAGGGAGTAAGAATCAAAGATTCTCAGTAAGGGGTCATCAACCTGCAAGAGAAATCCTGAGGACTTCTCATATGAGAACATATGTAACCTGCTATAAGCTCACACGGCCTGAGGGTTTGATATATGTACATATAACTAGGTCTCTTGAGACCTCTCTTCATCCTAGTCCATTTCACGAGGCATCACTCTGTGCCCAGCAAGTTCTGGCCATTAACTCGCTCCTAGTAAGCCTTAGCTTACTGCCTGACGCAATAATGTAGCCTTCCCTTTGTTGTTGTGTAGGTGAACTTGGTGGATGCTCTTTGCTTGCGTTGTAAGAAATCCATTAGGTGTACTAGGCCTCCACATCAAGTCCTTAGACTTGACAAGGTCACTTATGTACTCTGCCTCCACCCATTTAACTTACCAAGGATGTACTAGGCTTCCACTTGTGCCTCAAGGCATAGCTTGCCTAGGCAACAAGTGCACTAAGCCTTCATCCATGATACTCCCCTATCCACCATTACTTGGTTCACACTAGTGGAGTGGTAATGATCATGGTTGGACTCATTTACTAGGTTCTTTGGAACCCCAACTAGGTGCACTAAGGTTTCCACATCAAAGCCTCAAATCCAAAGTCTTAACTAGGCTTCTAATGGTACTAAACCTTGCACCCACTTATGGTGCTCTATTGTGGCCATATTTTCCCTTAAGACTTGCCTTCACTTGGAGTTAAAATAACTTTAAAATTGAACCATTTTAAGTGTTTTGAATGCATGGAAGTGATAGTACTTCCTCTTAGCTTCGTGTGGAATCTAAAATCAGCTCAATCAGACACTCGAGTGAAAAGTTATGAAGAAAACAAAATCGGGTGTCAATGCTATCTAGGCGACGTGTCACCGAAGTTGTCGACGTTCTGCCAATTTATGAGGTATTGGTGACACCTCATGGGAACTCGTATTGATTAGTGACACATCACCAACCCTGCGAAGTGCTCAGAGAACTTCCATTTTTTCTATTATGAACTTTAAACACTTTCCAAACATATCAAACATGCATGGATAGCCTTGAAACTTCACATACGTGCAGTACACGTTGCAGAGACCACAATGCACCATTCAAACCAATCGTATGGTGTCCATAAACACCGCAAAAATCCTTAGAAACTCACTATCCAACATGTTCATTACCATCGACCAACTAATGCCATTCACGAAACTACTTGAATTTAACAAGCAACCAAGCTAGGAATGGCATCAAATACGCTTGAATCATAAATCCCTTCCCTCAATTACATAAGAACTAGCAAGAATCAAGCACCAAAAGCTTTGAGCTTCAAATGCAAAGTTCCACTAACATTTCTTATGGTTCCAAGCAAATTCAACTTATAAGGCACCAATTCAAGCTTATTCTAACTAGAACCAAGCTCATGGAAGCTCAAGAAACCAAGAACAATCAAAGAACAACAAGTCCCAACCAAATTTAGAGTTTACGTAGCTCAAAAACGTGATTTTGAGCTCAAACCAAGCAACCCATGCAAAAACAAGGTCTTTTCCACTTGGGTTCTTCATGAAACTTCGATTTCCACCAAGAATTGATGTTTTGGGTGAGATTTGGCTATGGAAATTGAGAGAAGGAGGAGAGTTATGGGTTTGGGAGGTTGGGGATGATGAATAGTAACTACCAAATGGTTGAAAAATGGCTTGAATAACCAACTTTTCACTTGAGCTCTTCAACTTCTTTAATTTTGCCAAAAAGACCCGCATGCTTAAATAGTGTCATAAAACTTGGTAATTTCAGCCAACTCTTTGGTTTCTTGTCACTTAGGTCCAAAAGATCAACTTCTGAGCTTAGATACCAAACTTATCACCTCGGGGTACAAAATGACCATTTTGCCCCTAGTGACACTTAGGTGCTAAATTAAACTAGGAACCATCTATCCTTTAGATAACTTGATCTTGCTAATTCACCTTTAATCAAGGAATTTAAACTATGGATTTATAAACTTACCATACTGACCGAGCGTTCCGTTAAGAGGGCTATAACATTCTCTCCACCTTGGAGAATTTGGTCCTCCAAATTCAATCTCCCTACCTTAAGTCACTATACTAGGTACGGTGCCAACGCATCTCAATCAAACCTACCAAGGGTTGTCAGTCACAGTACCCCCTTGGTGACAAACTACTCGACCCATTCAGCTAATGCCCTTACGGCACTTGAGTCGGGCGTTGTCTCGTATAGGTACTATGGTTAATGCAATCCTATGTGCTCACTCCCAACCGTAAACTGATTTTTGTTCTCTATCTGCTTCACCTTAGTCTGACCTTACTCAGTCTAAAAGACATTAATACAGCTTCGCTCTTGAAGACTATGGCATGGGCTTTCCAAACCTTTAGCACACAGTACTACTAATGGATAATAGACTACTTCGAGCTGTCCAAACAAATCCAGTGATGACAAATCCTCCATTGCAACCTTTATGCTGAGTCTTTTAGTGTAAGATAGGTTAAAAGCCTGTCCACTACCCTTACACTGTTAGGGTTGTACTAAAAGTTCAACACCAATAGACTTATTTCATCCACTCCTCTGTGCTAGAACCCACTAGTGTAAGCTAACTTAACAAGTTAAACTTGTCCGTTAACACTCAAACTAGGAAAAGTTCTACCCTAGGTTCAAAACCCAATGCTAGATACCAAATCCCTTAGTGTAAGCTTAGCTTAACAAGTATGTTACTTGTCCATTAACTTTTACACTGTTAATTCCTTGCTTTTGGTCCGGTACTCGACATCTCTTACCTTTTACTAGGCTAATTGTGTAACTAGTCTTTTATAGCCCTGGCATATATTCCACTAGCACCCTTAAGACATACTCCACTTGAAGCATTCTAAGTGTTCGAAGCTTACACACTCAGTTCTTTTTCTTTCCTGTACTCTGAGCACAATACTCCACACATGCCGGATTAGTTCCTTGGGTGTGTCCTTGGGTTGGTAGTCGATTCGACACCTCGGCCCATTCTTACTTGACTCCTTGATCACTTAATTATGGTTACAAAGAACCATCTCCACCTTCAAGGTTCAACTGCCATACCATGACTAAACTATGTCATCCATGTGTCAAAGCGATAAATTTGCTTAGCACACCTGCTAGCCCTTAACCAATCTCATAAAACATGAGGCCTTCCTTTTAAAGGCACTAGGGTCACATGAAATGCTCTAACTTTGGGCTTTAACTAGCTTAACTAATAACCTCATCGACTACGCTTCAAACTGCTGACTGCTCTGTACTTTGGTAGTCACAACAACTACCGAAGCCATAAAACAACTACTTGAGCACAACTGTACCTATATTATACTTGGCACTTTAATTATTAAGTATCATACTCAACTAGGTGGGAGATTACTTTATCTTACGGCTACTTGTGAGTCACCTCTTGACTAGAGATAGTGAACTCTTTCTCTCTCACGGGCACTTCTTGGACACTACCCCATAGGGTTAAGGCAAAGTATCCACTTTCTGGTATCACTTAGGCACCCCAAATTGATACTTCAATGTTCCACTAGCTTACTGGCACTAACATTGTTATTGCCCTACTAGTGGGAAGCATGCTTGAGGAAGGTAAAGTACTTTGAATTAAGTTTGGAACCTTAATTCAAGTTTACATAGCAAGAATAGAAAAGTTTAGCAAAGTTCACTAAGTTCCAAGAAAGTTAAGGCACTAAATGAGGTTCAAGGGCAAAATGGTAATTTTTGCATCCTGAATAGCCGGGTTAGGTCCCGAGTGGTTAAAATAAAGTTTTATAACTTAACTTTCAACTTTAACCCAAACTTGATGAAATAAACAAGGATTAATCAAGGATAGCTAAGGTTACCAAAAGATGGGGGCTTAAGTGTATCAAGTCTAATACTTTAGTGGCTTTTGTGTTAAGCAAGGGTTATAAGAGGGTAAAGTAAAGGGTGGCTGTCATAAACCCGAGTTCATTCTCTCCACCTTCATTTTTCCATCCAATTGAGCTTGAAATCAAAGTTTCTTGGTGAAAAGAGAAGTCATCATAAGTATATAGGCCATTGGGAGCTCATTTCAAGCATAAAACCATGATTTTGGAGCTTGGAAGCATGTTTTCTCCCATCCCCTATTTTTAGTACGAGGTAGCCAATGTGTTCTTGATTGAATTCATGTTTATTGACTAGTTAGGAGCTTGGGTTTTGGTTAGAAAGCAAGAATTTGATGTTGGGTGCCTATGTTTTGCTTGGAACTTAGGTGGTGCTTTGGTGAGCTTAGTGGATTGAAAGAGTGCTTGATTCTTGCTTGTTAGTTGTAGTTGAGGTAAGAGAGTTATGTTTTTAAGTTCAATTAATGCTATTAGAATGAGTTTTCTTGAAGAATTTGAGTAATTCTAGCAATAGCATTAGTTAGTGAACAAGGTTGAATCATGGTGGACTATAAGGTTTATGATGATTGGAATGATGTTATAATGCATCATAGATTGGCCTGTGATAGTTGTTTGTGATCTATGCAACATGTTTTACATGTATGTGAAGTTTGGAGGCTAACCAAGCATGTTTGATACGTTTGGTAAGTGTCCAAAGTTCATAGCAGCAAAATCTGTGAAAATTTTGCAGATTTGCAAATTGGCAATGCGTTGCCAATTTAGTACCATTGTCCACGATGCGTCACCAATACCAGAAAAGTTGGCAGAATGTTACCAACTATGGTGACGCGTTGCCACAGGTAGGTTGGCTGAATTTTCCAAGTTTTGCTAAGAAGGTCAAAGGGAGACCTAAGGGAGTTCTTAGGGTACGTTAGGGTCTAAATATTCCAAGGGTACTCTGAGACTTCCAAAATTCCTTCAAGACCTAGGAGTTTTCTTGAGTTTTATAAATTTTTATGGTGACTTGTACCATAAGCAAGAAAACTAGTTTACCAAGGATCACAACTAAATACCACTAGCTTGGGTGGAAGTTTAGAACCCTTGGTGACCTAGCTGTGCCATTAGCCATGAGGTTGCAAGGTGAAACCTTAGTGCACCTAGTCTACAAGGTCTTTATGGCCTAGTTTACAATAGTCCCACCATAATTCCCTTGTACAATGTAAACGGGAGAAGTTCAACTGGTGATTTATCACTAGTTAGGTTGGCAAGCTAAGCTTGGTAGAGGATAAGGCTATGCCTTGTGGTTCAATGACTAGGTGAGGAGAGGTCTCAAGGGACCTAGTTATATGTGTATATATATTAGACCCTTATGCTGTAAGAGCTCACAATAGGATACATATGTTATCATATGAGGAGTCCTTGGTAATTTTCCTGCAGGTACAATGAAGACCCTGACTGAGAATGTTTAAGTTCTCACTCCCTAGTTATGTTGTGCAGATTTTGAAGTTGTTGGGCCGGGTAACCGTTGAGGGTTATTGCGGTAGTTAGTTTTTGTTGTAGGTATTTCCCTTGAAAATCTTTATGATTCTAGCTTAGTAGGATTACTTGTTGGTCAAGTAACAGTACTAACTAGAGTCTTCCTTTGGCTGCAAAGCCTAGTAGCACTTGGACAAGGACTTTTGTGACTCGCCACTAGGACTTGCATCCAAGGTGGGAGTTAGTTTAAGAAGATCTCAGTTGAGGCTTGTATATATAGTACTTTTAGCTGCCTCCATTGTCTATGTTTTGAGGAGTCTGAGACTCTAAGGTTGCTCTTGGGTAAGGGCATTAGTCTACTTTATGTATGAATGTTCCCACATAGTTGTTATGCGTAGTAAACTCACACAAATTTTGATTTTGTATGCTTTGGCTATTTGAATTTATTTTCTATGGAAATCTCTTGGCCAAATCAATGTTTTATGGTTTTTGTTAATCAAAGTCAAAGCATGAAGAGCATGCATCCTGTATATTATAAGTTAATCAACTAGCATCATGAAGTCTTAATTCGTATGCATATACAACTAGCCAATTGTAATCCACTCTCACAGGTCTCCTGGGCAGGGGCCAAGGATGGCCGTGTCAAACATAAACATCAAGCAATCACCATAGTGTCCTTGGTTCCACTTAGGACTTAGTCCCTTACCTACTTAGCTAGTTTCACTAGTCAAGTCTTTCTTCTTTCATGAATCAACTGAATGTCCCGGTGTTGAGCTCAAGTCATCCGCTATCCCCTGTTCCATGGCAGTCCTTCCTATTGTTTGGGTCCTCTTATTGCCTTTAGGTAGTTAAGCCGAACCCTAGCAATGGTTCCATTCTTACTGGCTTAACCTTAAGGTATATAGCTAATGGACGAACAAGCCTATCCATCCATTTACCCCTAGATGAATTCTTTGCTCATTTCTTCTTTACATGGTCACCTCCTACCTTTACTAGTTAGAAACTAAACAAAAACTTACCTATTAACCTTTGTGGCATAGATTGAACTGCTCATTTAGTTGATGACTTTAAGGAACTCATCCATTCGACTAGCCAGTTGTTTGCTAACAACTAGGCCACTAAACAAACTCTTACAAGAAAATAACCTATGGGACTATAGAACATTTCCCAATATAAGGAATTTACACCTCCACTTTTGTGATTTCACGCACTAGCAAGTGGGTCTTAGGCTATCAGGTATTAACCCAATACTTGGTGCATCCATAGGTCTTAATGCACTTGGGTTAGCCCTTAACCCTGCCCAAAACAACCACCCAACATGCAAAACAAAAATATGCCAGTAAAATGATGCTAGAACTCCAATAGAGTAACTAGACTACTAGTTAGAGGTTAAAAATTTACCTTACACTAGCTATGCACTGCCTGCGAGTTCATTATGGCTACCTTTCACATATGGTTAATGGCTGCCTACTTCGACCACTTGACTGGCTAAGCAAAACTTAAATAATTGCTCTGGTGTACTAGGTTGACTCCTTGTGGCAACAGTTGTTGGGGATAAGCTTCCTAGGCTGGTCTTAACTTAATCAAGCCCAAAAATGAAACTAGTCCGATAACCACTCAAACTGTTGGCAACACTTCTTCAGTGTAAGCTAAGAGTGATAACTCTTTACACCTCTAGGCCTTGCCCTTCACCTTAGAATTCACTCTTATTCCTTAGTCTCAAGTCGACCTTTGCACTATACGTATGTTACCCTTGCTCCTACTAGGTCTAATAAGCCAACCTCTACCTCGTAGTCTCATATCTTCAACTCATCTAACTCTCTTCTAAGAGCTATTGCATCCTGCACCACTTACTGGTGCTCACCTCAAAGATTGCCCAACACCCTCATATACTAGCTCAAGGCCATGGGGAATTTATCCTCAAGCTCATACTCTCGATAGAAAAGTACAAGAGTGTTACCCTTTATTGCCTTGTAGCCTATATGACCAAATGCTTACCACTTAGGTCAGTGCATCCTAGTCTCTTCAGCGTGGCCTAACCCATTCAAGTTAGTGGGTTTAAGTTCTGGAACCTCTGGAGTAATCCACTTAGCCTGGTTGTACTCCCCACCTTGGGAGAATCCATATCCTTTTATACAGCCTACCTCATGAATGAGGTCCAAAACAACTTCCTAGGATGGTGGTCACATCCTAACTACTTTCACCAAGGTGTTGCCTTACCCTGTAGCAAGATAAACCAATTGACCCAACATTGCCACACTACTTTGCTAGGATCCATTCTTGGATCATAGCATTCAAAAGCAAACCTGACCTAGTTTAACCATCACAACCTGCAGCCAAAGCCAAATGACAACTCACAGATGTTGGTTAGTACTAACTACCTTAGCATAAAGAAAAACCACTAGATCTCAGTAACTAGCCTCCAACGACCATGACCAAAGCTCTGATACCAAAAACTGCCATGACCCCTCATAGGCCTTCCCAGGAAACCTATGGGAACTTGTCCCATGTTAGTTGCAATTGGCTAATTGATTACATGCGCACTAGTTAAAACCTTTATGCTTCTAGTTATTTAATCCTACTATGTAATCATGCATGAGTTTATGCTTTGACTTAATTAATAAAAGAAAGAAATGATACCTGAAACATTGCCATGGCATAATTTAATAAAAACAATGTCAAAACTGTCAGAGCATTCAAAGCAATTAAGTGGAGTTAACTACGCATAATCAATTATGTGCAAGCATCCAAACAAAAGTAGACTATGCTCGCACGCAAGAGCTACTTTTGAGTAAATTACTCAACATGACCATTGGAGGCAAACTAGTGTATTAGAACTATACACTGAATGACTGTACTGAGATCCAAGGCCATGCTTCCACCTTAGAGCAAACTCCCAGTGGCAAGCTTCGTACGCCTTCTCTTGTGCTTCACTAGCTTTGTAGGCCAAAAAGACAACTATAGTTAGTACAATAACTTAACCAACGAGCAACCCATAAACTAGAATCATAAAGATTCAAATAAACTAAATACCGGCTCATAAGCCTAGCACAACAACCCTCGACGGTTGCTGGCTCAACGATGCCCAAAATTGCACCAAAAAAAATAAGAGAGTGAGAATCAAATATTCTTAGTAAGGGGTCTTCAACCTGCAAGAAAAATCCTAAGGAATCCTCATATAAGAACATATGTAACCTGCTGTGAGCTCATACAGCCTGAGGGTTTGATATATGTACATATAACTGGGTCCCTTGAGACCTTTCTTCATCCTAGCATTCCTCATGGGGTGTCACTCCGTGCCTAGCGAGTTCTGGCCACTAACTTGCTCCTAGTAAGCCTTAGCTTACTGCCTGACATAATAATGCAGCCTTCCCTTTGTTGTTGTGCAAGTGAACATGGTGGATGCTCCTTGCTTGCGCTGTAAGAAATCCATTAGGTGTATTAGGTCTCCACATGGTGCTTCAAGTCCTTAGACTTGACTAGGTCACTTGTGCCTCCACCCATTTAACCTACCAAGGATGTACTAGGCTTCCACTTATTCCTCAGGGCATGGCTTGGCGGGGCAACAAGTGCACTAAGCCTTCATCCATGGTGCTCCCTTATCCACCATTACTTGGTTCACACTAGTGGAGTGGTAATGATCATGGTTGGACTCATTTACAAGGTTCTTTGGAACCCTAACTAGGTGCACTAAGGTTTCCACATCGAAGCCTCAAATCCAAAGTCTTAACTAGGCTTCTAATGGTACTAAACCTTGCACCCACTTATGGTGCTCTATTGTGGCCATATTTTCCTTTAAAACTTGCCTTCACTTTGAGTTAAAATAACTTCAAAAATGAACCATCTTAAGTGTTTTGAATGCATGGAAGTGATAGTACTTCCTCTTAGCTTCGTGTGGAATCTGAAATCAGCTCAATCGGACACCCGAGCTATGAAGAAAACAAAATCGGGTGTCAATGCTATCTAGGCAACGCGTCACCACAGTTGTTGACGTTCTGCCAATTTATGAGGTATTGGCGATGCGTCGTGGGAACGCGTATTGATTAGCGACACATCGCCAACCCTGTGAAATGCCCAGAAAACTTCTAGTTTTACTGTTATGAACTTTAAACACTTTCCAAACATATCAAACATGCATGGATGGCCTTCAAACTTCACATACGTGCAGTACACATTGCAGAGACCACAATGCACCATTTAAACCAATCCTATGGTGTCCATAAACAGCACAAAAATCCTTAGAAACTCACTAGTGCAACATGTTCATTACCATCCACCAACTAATGCCATTCATGAAACTACTTAAATCTAACAAGCAACCAAGCTAGGAATGGCATCAAATATGCTTGAATCATAAATCCCTTACCTCAGTTACATAAGAACTAGCAAGAATCAAGTACCAAAAGCTTCGAGCTTCAAATGCAAGGCTCCACTAACATTTCCTATGGTTCCAAGCAAATTCAACTTATAAGGCACCAATTCAAGCTTGTTCTAACAAGAACCAAGCTCATGAAAGCTCAAGAAACCAAGAACAATCAAAGAACAACAAGTCCCAGCCAAATTTAGAGCTTACCTAGCTCAAAAACATGATTTTCAGCTCAAACCAAGCAACCATGCAAAAACAAGGTCTTTTCCACTTGGTTACTTTATGAAACTTCGATTTCCAACAAGAATTGATGTTTTGGGTGAGATTTGGCTATGAAAATTGAGAGAAGGAGGAGAGTTACGGGTTTGGGAGGTTGGGGATGATGAATAGTAACTGCCAAATGGTTAAAAAATGGCTTAAAAAGCCAACTTCTCACTTGAGCCCTTCAACTTCTTTAATTTTGCCAAAAAGACCCGCATGCTTAAATAGTGTCATAAAACTTGGCAATTTCATCCTACTCTTTGGTCTCTTGTCACTTAGGTCTAAAACATCAACTTATGAGCTTAAATACCAAACTTATCACCTCGGGGTACAAAATGACCATTTTGCCCCTAGTGACACTTAGGTGCCAAAATTAGGAACCATCTATCCTTTAGATAACTTACTTGATCTTGCTAATTCACCTTTAATCAAGGAATTTAAACTATGGATTTATGACCTTACCTTACCCACCGAGCGTTCCACTAAGAGGGCTATAATAGGGACCTTGTTGAAATCCTTGACCTCAGTGATTCCAAGGTCGGGGATGTTGAAGTCCTTACACCACCAAGTTTGTTGTTTAACCTTTCATTTATAAATTTTGGGTTTTATAAGATTTTGAACATTATAGATGGATGGTTAAGAGACAATGTGGTAACAGAAATTCGGTGTGACTTTGCAGATGACCTGCCCGAGATCGAGTGGATGATGGATCACGCTCAGAAGCGGGCCATTCAGGATACGAAAATCCCTAATGACAAGGTCCCAAGGGAGCCCTTTTGGACTTTTACCGAAGATATAGACCTATTCTCAAAGGATTGTCAGAAGATGGTTCCCCAAATGGTGAGGGTGATAATGACCAATGCCACTTTCCAATCTTTGATGGAGTCCTATCCGAATGAGGAGATTTTGGCCGCTCGCATTTTTTAGCATGCTGTCAAGTATTCTTTTCATTCTGGGACATAGAAAAATTTATACCAATTTTCCCCACATTTTTATCCCATTTGAAATGCTCTGCCTCTTTATTTTGCAAATGCTTGCTTACGGATGGTACTTTAGGCCTTGGGCTGCAAAACAGGCAACCATCCGAACTAAATTTGAAGAGAACTTAGAGAAGGACAAAGAAATTTTCATGAGTTCTTGCCTTAAGTAGGGTGACCTCAACAAAATCGCTAAGGAAGAGCTGGCTAATCTTTTCCAAGAGGTGGTGGACAGTAAAAATGAATTCTTCAAAGAGTATTCTTTGAAGGTTTCAGGTCTCGAATCAAAGTTAATAGGGAGGATCTGAGGGCTAATTTGACCAAGGCCTTGAGGATTAATGCTGAACTTGTTGCCGAGGTCAATCAGTTGAAGAAATGGAAAAACAAGGAGAAGAAGAAGGATAAGGAGATGGAAGTGCTAAAGAAGGATGTGGATGAGTTGAAGGAGAAGAAAACAGAGGCAGCTAAGGCAACTAAGACTTCATTTTAAGATAGCTTCTACCTCACTCACCATTAGATACTTTTGTGCTTCCCAACCTTGATGTGTCCTTCCTTCAAGCCCTAGACATTCCCAAAGGTCCTACTTTAAAGTGGTCTAAGATGGAGCTTCTCAACCCTCCAGAGCAACCTTTGATGAATGAAGATGCCAAGGGCAATGATGGCGAAGAGCCTGAGGATGAAGATGATGATGAAGAGTAGCACTCTTTCTTTTTTGTTTTTTTAACTTCTACCTTTGTACTTTCCTTTAGGAATGGCTCTCATTTTAAAATTTTTGCTAAGTCCATGAAAAGTGTTAATGCTTCAAATTGTTTTAGCCTTCTTCGGCATTTTCACTACCTTTGGCTAACTGTGCTTGCTAAAAAAACTTATTCGATATCTTCAGACAAATTATGAATTGCTTGTTTATTCAACTTATTCACCATTTTTGGTGAATTTAACATCTTCGGCAATGTGTACCCCCTTGGACAATTTTGTTATTGGGAAAAAATGTCTTACTACCTTTGGTAGAGTCGAGGGTTGTCATTTCGTTAATGAATACCCTCTTCAATGAAGTTTTCATGAGGCACGTTAACCTACCATCTTGGGTAAGTTCCTCATATGGGTAACTCATTTAGCATCTATGGTGAAATTACGACCTTCGGTAAACTTGTTCACTCAGACATCTTATTTGCTATCTTATGTAAAACTACCACCATCGGTAAACATTTTTACTTATCCACCATCTTCGACATTTTCAACACCCTTGGCATTTTCAATGCCTTTGGCATATTTAACATTTTTGGTAATTTTAAGTAGTGAAATTTATTCTAAGTGTTATGAGGATTACTTTTGGCATTCATGCGATGTCTTCAAAGGGGCTGTGACTTCGGAAAACATCCTCGGAAAGTTTTCCTCTATGTTTATTGTTCTTTTGAAACTTCTAAGTTCATAGAAATTTTCTAAGTGTAAAATTTCCTCAAAGGGTCTGAATGCCAAGTAATTTTCAATTCTTTTCTTTCGGCATTTTTGAGTTTGTAGACTTCAGGTCAAACTTCAACTATGACCCAGTAAGGTCCTTCCCAATTTGCCCAAAGTACACCATAAGATGGTCTTTGAGCTTCCAGTTCGTCCTTTCAAAGGACATGATCTCCCACCTTGATTCCTTTAGGTTTGACCTTTAGTTTGTTGCAATGGCTACTCTTTTTTGGAGGGCCTTTCTTCTTAGTTTGGCCATCTCCCTAAGCTCATCGACTAGGTCGAGTTTGGTTCTCAAACCGAGGTTGCTCTCTTTTTTGTCGAATACCTGTATTCTTATGAAAGGCTTTATAACTTCAATGAGGATTAGAGCCTCCATTATTAACACAAGTGAGAAACGTGTTCCCCCAGTTGTTCCTCGAGGGATTGCTCGGTAACTCCATAGCACGCTTGGTAGTTCACCAAGCCACTTTCCCTTGGCTTCATTCAACCTTTTTTTCAGACCATCTTTTAATATCTTATTGGACACTTCAACTTGCCCGTTGCTTTGAGGATGGGCAACTGGGGCAAAGTGTAACATCACACCAAGGTTGCTGGAAAATTTCAGGAACCCTTTGTCAATAAATTAGGAACCATTATCAGCTACTATCACCCTTGGGCAACTGAATCTACATATAATATTTTCCCAAACGAACTTCTGGATGTCTTTTGCCTAGATTGTTGTCAAGGGCTCTGCCTCAATCCACTTTGTTAAGTAGTCTATAGCAACAACACAAAACTTGATTCGTTAGGAGAGGGCCAATAAGGTCAATCACCCATACTATGAAGGGGCAGGGGTAGTTTGCAGAAGTTATTCCTTATGAAGGTACTCTTTGGACGAGCACATGTCATTGACACTTGATGCATCGTTTGACAAACTATCGTGCAACCTTTCTTATAGTAGGCCAAAAGTATCCCTGCTGAAGTAGCACTACAGCAAGGGTGTCAGTCCCGATGTGGGAACCACATATTCCTTCATGAACTTCTTTTAAGACTGCTTAGACATCCTTTTTGCTGATGCACCTTTGCAGGGGATTTGAGCGCCCTTGTCGGTACAATTCCTCCCAGATAATGAAGTACCATCCTGAGTGCCTTCATACCTTTACAGCTTCCCGAGGGTCTTTGGGAAGAGAATAATTTGTAAATACTCTCTTATAGGATCCTTTCTCCCTTTTTTTGAGGTCATGGGTGCCATTACAATGATGCTTGATGAATAATGTACTCCGGTGAACTATTTTGACTTACCCAATATATCTGCTTCCATGTTTTCCTTCTGAGGTACCTTTTCTATTTGTACTTTATCGAATTCTTGAATTAACTCTTTGACGACATCATGGTATTTTTCCAAGTTAGGGTCCTTGGCCCCGTATTCTCCCGTCATTTGGCAAACCACTAGTTGTGAATCACTGTAGGCCTTCAGATTTTTCACACCAATTCTTTTTGCCAATCTTAAGCCTGCTATGAGAGCCTCGTATTTGGTAATATTATTGGTGATGTGGAATTTGAATTTGATAACCTTCGATGCTTCCATACCTTCAGGTTCTCAGAGTATTACTCCGGCACCCTAGTGTTTTGCTCGTGAAGTGCCATCTACGAAGAGCTCCCATTTAGGTTGCTCATAACCAAGGTTACTCGAAACTTCCTCGATCTCATGTAGTTCGGCAACGAAATCTGCCAAGGCCTGTGAATTAATTTTCTTCCTTGGTTCATATGTAATGTCATACTCACCAAGCTCAATGCATCACTTCGATTGTTGGGTTTCAGGAGCCAAACAAGCGCAGTGGAATTTAACTGAAACCCTCCAGGATCCAAGTGAAACGGGGTAAACCGAGTGTTTGAAAATTTTCATACCTAATTTTCGGTTGAGATCTCTCACCCAACTGTAGAGTTGAATCACAAAAACTTGAACAGTTGACATGTTAAAACTCTCTATGGTATCCACACGAGCCTCTCTGGATCACCACGCTTCCACCACATCCCGACAGATGCGTTTTTCTTGCACTCGCAGTGCTAGCTTGCGTCCTCCAAGGAATTGCAAGAGAAGAGTGCGGCTGTCCTTTTAGGAGGCTAGGGCAAGAAGCTAAGAATTTCTCACTAAAAGTTGTATTTATAGTGAGACTCAACTTCCAGGCCTAATGGGTTTCAAAGCCCTAATCCAATTAGGCTTTAAATTCGGGCTTAATAATGGCTCAACTTTTGGGCCCATTATTAATACGAAATTATTGTGAAACCATAACCCAAATAATTAGCCCATGCATTCTAATGATCCAAATAGCTCTATGTGTGTGACCCAATAGGCTCTTACCACGTTGGCAATGATCATAAATCACATTTATGATCATAAGTAATGATCGGTGTCTAGCAACACATCAATGCTACCCAAGTGACAAGATTGTCGGTGATTCGACTAAACCTTTATGATCATTACCGATATATGCCATTGTCCCTTTGTCCAAGATATCAAGACTAAGCACGAGACATGGAATGTGTCACTCTCGTATAGCTCAATCTTTGGTTTCTTGATTACCGAGTAGACCAACTTAAACTGATCACACTGATATCGTATATCAACTCATCCGAGCATGGCCATGCATTTTTCTAAGTCTTACTATATCAAGGTGCCCGAAGATATCTCTCCCGTTACATAGGAGGGACAAATCATCTCTTGATCATACAAATCCCTCCGCATGATATGTGACATACCTAATGACCTCCTTCAAGTTCACTCAGTTACAAGCAACAAAGGAAAGTATCAAAGTATGTAACTCACATGTAGGGAACCTTGATGATTTTAGGTTGAAGGACTACATGTACCATGATCACAATGAGAATCACTTATGACACTCATATAACGATCCATGTAGTGTTCTCATGGTGGGTCGGTCCAGTACACAAGTTCTCTAACTTGTACCCATATGTAGACTACATATCTCATATTAGTCTCCACATATGCTAGTCGTTATGTATTATTGCAACCCGCTCCACAATAATACTAGACTAGGGATGTTTAAGAATATCATTATTTTAGGGTTACAATTATGTTTATTACGTTGTACAAAAACAAAACAACAAACATAATTGCTGGATTAATGCCTTAATTAAATATCATGACTCAATGTGTAAAAAATACAATCATCTCATGATTGGCTTTTAGGCACAACACTAACATCGATAACCGACCTGAATGATCTACTTTCTTCATGATTTTTCGAAGAGGTAAGTTACTTCAGACTGTAATGTAGTGTCCTTTGAAGTAATGCTAAAGTCTTCTGCTTGCCATGACTAAGCCATAAATGGCTTTCTGCAATGTTGGGTACCTAACTTCGGCACCATGTACGGACATACTAACATAATACACCGGCCAATGTTTTCCTCTTCCTTTTTTTACCAAAATCGAACTTACTGTTTTTTCACTAACTGTGAGGTAGAGGATCAGAGGTTTTGCTTCCTTGGGTTGCCAAAGTGTTGGCAAGCGGGATAGGTAATCCTTGGGTTCATCCTAAGCCTTTTGACATTCTTCGTTCTAAGGGTATTCTCCGGCACCCAACTTATCTTCATTTTTGGTTGCTTTGGTGGGCACTTTAAAGAATGGTTGGCACCGATCTTCATATCTAGAGATGAATCTACTGAGTGTCATTATCCTCCTAGTGAGCCTTTGGATGTCCTTGGTGGTTGCAGGAGTTTGAAATCCGAGCAAGGTATTGACTTTTTCTAGATTGGCATCTATGCCCCTCTTAGACACCATAAAGCTAGGGAATCTGGCAGCTGTTACCCTGAATACACATTTCTTAGGGTTGAGACGGATTCTGAATGTCCAAAGTTGCAGGAAAGTTTTTGTCAAGTCCTTGATATGATTGTTGGGTATTTTTCTTTTAACTATCATATCATCGACGTATACTTCAATGTTTTTCCCAATCTGGGAGTCAAACACTTTGTTCATCAGCCTTTGATATGTTGTTCCTACATTCTTCAATCCAAAGGCCATTCTGACCTAACAATACATCCCGACCTCGGTGATGAATGCAGTTTTTCCCTCATCTTCGGGATTCATCCAAATTTGATGATACCCACTGAAGGCGTTGAGGAAACTGAGTATTCCGTATTCGGTAGTGAAGTGTACTAGTTGATCTATTGTGGGTAGAGGATATGAGTCCTTAGAACAAACATCATTGGCATTTTTGAAGTCGATACACATTTAGAGTTTGTCATTTCCTTCTTGGGTGGCAACCACGACATTGTGAAGCTAGTCATGGTTTTTGACTTCCCTTATTATTTCTGCTTCCAAATGTCATTGTATTTCATTTTTCATGAAATTGTTCTTATGCGATGACATACTGCACTTCATTCTTAGACGATGGCTGATTATGTCCAGGTTTATCTAGGCATATCCTTATGGGAGTAGGCAGTAGATCTTCATTCATTAATAAAAGGGATAAAAGTATCTCTTTTTCACCTTCGGCCAGCTGTTTCCCAATTCGAGTGCTTTGGCTAGGAATTAACTCTACTTCCTCAGTTGATATTTTCCCACTATCACTCTTTTCCCCTTCTAGCCTATCCTCGAAAAGTATGTCGCACTTTTCTGAAGTGTGGATGTGAACCTTAGGAAGGTTCCATTTCTCCTTGACAAACACCTTCCTGACCTCAGCTTGATCGATGTATATTTCGGCATCTCCTTCTTTTACCTCGAATGTTATAGTTACGTACTTTACGTCTGTTCGGAGGTGAATGTTGCCCTGTGTTTATCTGCTGAGGATGACATTGTAAGATGATGGAATGTCTATGACTATGAATCTCGTCACAGTGAAGGCAAATAGTTCCTCTCCCGTGTTTACCAAAGTACCCTTCAGCATAAGTGGGAGGTCAATCCATCCTAATACGGGGAGTTCGGCAAGTCCTACCCCGAAGGTTGGTGAAGTCATCGGTTTATGCTCGTTCTTAGTGATAGCCAAGCTTGGTAGCAAATGTGCAAAAAGAACGTATGTGTTTAAGCCATCGTCTAAGAGTACTTTCTTAACATCCCAATTTCCGATCCTAGCCATGATCAAGAGAGAATCATCATGTGGAAACTTTACCATAGACACATCCTTTCAGCTGAGTGTGCTCGAGGGACTGTTGAACTCCATCATTGCCATATCTCGTACCTTCCTTTTTCTCTCAGCTGAGGGTATTCTTGTGGTGATTGTCTGGATTGCCCTAATTAAAGGTGGTGCTTGTTTTCAAGGACTTCAATTTATCTGAAATTTGTCTGACACATACTCTTCATCTTTTCCCTTTCGGTCATCCTCTCTTTTACCTCTTTCCTTGGGCGAGGATATTCTCATATACTTTTGAAGTTGGCTTGTTTGATGAAGGACTCAATGTATTTTCTCAATTGAAAACAATCCTCTATGTCATGGCCCTGGTCCCAATGGAATTGGTAATACTTCTTCATGTTCTTCTTGTTTTTCAAAGTCATGGGCTTTGGCTATTGTATTGATGTTCCTTGTCTTTCCAAGGCCATCAAAATGTTTGCCTTTATGGTGTTCGAGTGGGTGAACATCATTGGTCTCTTGATTCTGGTTTTTTGAGGTCATCATTATGGATGCGAGGTTGGTGACCTTGACCTTCAGAGTATTGATGATCCGTCCTCTGCCCTCCCATCCTTAGCTCTTCAGCGGTCATGTGCTGTTTAGCTTTCCTGTAGAACTTTCCTAAGGTTTCTGGGGGGTCCTTGGAGAACTCGTAAAAGAGCTGGAAGTCCTTTCTGAGACCTTGGATAATGACGAAGATCCAGATCTTTGGGCAGAAGTTAGGAGCACTAATGGCCTCTCGGTTGAAATTTTAGACATAGCCCCTAATCATCTCTTTACTCTTTTGGGCTATGTCAAACATTTGAACGGGCATATTCACCATCAACCTGCATTTGATGAAATTTTTGGTGAAAGTAGTGGACAACTCTTGGAAACCCATAATAGTTCCGGGTGCCAGGGAGTTGTATCAGATAGTTGCCGGCCCGAAGATAGTCATTTTGAAACATTTGTAGTCGGTGGCATCATTGGCACTGTGGAGCACCATACTCCTCTTATACTTGGTTAGTTGAGCTTGAGGATCCCTATGCCCGTCGTAGGTCTCCAAGCGGAGTACCCAGAAGTTACTAGGCATTGGTGCTTCACTACCACCCGAACGAACGGTGACTTATCTTTGGTGAAGGTCTCAAATAACCTTACTAGACAGGCTTTTGGGAGATTTGTCTCTTAACCTTGTCCAACCTCTTCAGGATTTTTTCCATTAGGATAGTGGCACTATCCTATCCCCACTGCTAGGGAACTTGTGGTAAGGGAGAATAACGTCTTCTTCTTGGCGAGTAACTTTGATGGAAAGAACATGGAGTCTTATCTCGGAAAAAATGGCTTTGGCACCGGGAGGACCTTGGTTCTTTTGATCTGGTCCTCATCATGTGTCACCCACAAGATGGCGGGTTCTCCATTGAAGACTCCTCATGGAGGCTTCTATTAGGTGAACTCCAGCGGGATGACCGGTGCCTCCTATCTGGATGAACCTCTGGGGAGGTTGTCCTTGCATGAGAATGTGCATGTGACCATCTTTAGTCAAGTTGTTGTGTCATTTCGGCCACTATGGAGCGCTGGAAGTTATGTTGGATAGAGGATGCTCATCGTTTGGTAAGGAAAGCTCTGGGGGTGCTTGATCATTTGCCACCGGAGGCTCAGGCACAGATTAGGACTTTAGAATCCCCTTGTCCTTAGATTGCCAAGTCTCCACGATGGTGACCTAGCAGTGATTTCCCATAGATGGTGCCAAATGATGCCCAAGGACATGTTTAATGTAGGACCTGTTAGACCTCCGTGAGAACTTTACCTGAATGATGTCTACAATACTCGAAGAATGTGGGTTAGGAGCTCCCCGAAATGTTTTTTTGGCGGAGGGATCTCCTACCCGCAAGTCAATATGTGAGGGAGAGGTTGTTAAGATTAGAGAGTAGAAGGAGAGGGTGTCTTGTGTATATTACCTAAGATCCTTACAAGTATATATAAGGGGCTTAGAGAAGAAGGTCGTTATATGTAAGTCGAGTAGACTAGGACACATGGTCAGCCAGATTTAGTTCATACCTTCGGGGAGAAGTGCCTCAGCTATCCGTAGGAAGTTATGGTCAAAAGTTAGAGGCGTGTACAAGGTTCTTGTCAGTGGTTCCTCAAAACTGTGTGTTTGTTGTCTTCCTTTTGAACCCTTTGGGGGCTTATAAACCCCTTTGGGAGTTATGTTTTTAATCAAAGGTGGTGGTTCATCATTTCCAAGGTTGCTTGTGTTAACTTCCGAGGGTGGTGTCAAGCCACTTCCTAAGGTTGGTCGTATTTTCTTCCAAGGGAGGTGTTAGGTTCTCTTGTCCGGAACCCTGTAGTCAATAGCCCTTCGGCTATCATATGCCCCCTCCAGAAGAAGCGAAGTTGTATCTTCGGTTCTCCATAATGTCCTTCAGCCAAAAATTTTCATTTTTCTGAGATTGCATCCTCGACACAATGGTGCTACTTTTAGTCCAAGATTTACTCCTTTGGATGAAGTTATAACCTAGGCATGCCAGGGCTATTTTCAGCTAAAGAAATTCTCTTGTGAACTTGTGTTTTTTAGTGAAGTTACACCTTCGATGGTGGAGTTACACCTTCGGCAGAGATGTTTTACTTCAAGCCAAGACTTTTACCTAGCGAGTTTCACCTTTGGCAAAGATATGTTACTTCACGCCAAGACATTACTTGGGCAAAGTTATACCTTCAGCAGAGAGGAGATAGTTTTCCTTCTCAGGGTTCTTATCTTCTAACATTTGCAAGCTACATGATTTCCCAAGATCATTTCATCTTTGCTAATTAATAAGCCTGCCATCTCAGTATGCATTATATAGACTTGACAGATAAAGAGATGTGCCCTCATTTTACTCCCTAGGTGACACATGTCATTAGATCAATGGCTGTCTTTTTTGTTCGTTACATCGGTTACATCTCATCACTTGTAGATGGAAATTATAGTGTCTTTTCATCTGCTCTCTTCGGGCTATATAAACCTCATTTTGTCTCAGAAGTTCCTCACTTTTCACTTTGTTCTCTGTCCTCTTATACTCTTTTGCTAGTTTTCCTTCCTTCTTAGTGGTGGTTTCCTGCGGTAGAGTGATTTTTGGCAACCTTTCATAGCGGTTTCCAAGTTCTCTCTGGAGCCGAATAGGTGGGTGTTCTCTCCGGAGTTAACTTTCTCCTCTTTCTTCTCCTTTTCTTTTCGAGAGTAGATCCTTAGGATTTATGGCATCTTCAGGGGCCAAAGTGCGTGTAGCCGAGGAGGGTTGGAGTTTCATGGACAGCCACTTAATTTGTGAAACGTCAGAGAAGTTAGAGAATGAGAAACTTTTCCTCTCATCTACTTCAAGACTAGAGTTCCCGAACGTGGTGAGCTGAGCTATCAACATTGGGAAGAAAAGGTAATGGTTTTTAAGTGAGAGTTAAAGGGGGGTCTTTGATATCCCCCGTCGAAGATGGTTAGCGACTTCTGCCAGTTTCATGGCATAGCCGTTAACCAAATGCCGCCAAACTCATACTCCCATTTCAACACATTTTTGTGCATGTGTAGAGTTTTTAAGATAGTTCCCTACTTCATCTTCTTCATGCAATACTGTAAACTCCACCTTATCCCGAAAGGGGGATTCTATTTCTTGCTTCCTCAGGGATCTAGGAGCAAGAAATTTACATTCACCTTCGGCACCAAGGACAGCTGATGAGGGTGGCAGAAAAAGTATTTTTTTTATGGAGATAGATGAAAAGTGGAAGGATCTGCCAAAGAATTGGGCTTCCGGGACTTTGGCAATCGATGTGATGGACCCGTTGAAGTTGTTGACCCTCGAACTAGAGTCCAAGTTTAAGGATTTTGATAGCTGATTTCAGGAGGTGGCTGACTGGCAGGGTTAGGCACCTTTGCGGCCTCTCTACCCATTTCCCATCATATGGAGCTTAATGACCAAAGAGGTCCTTCTAGAACTGGATGTCATCAGGGAACACCTTGTTGATGTAGATATCCTAAGCCAGCGATAGATGGGAAGAAGTCCTAGCTGGTTCTACTTTTCGGGGTGAACTATCTTATTCGGCCCTTATAGAGAGTAAGTTATTAGTCAAGTATTACTTAGTGAATTTTTGTACCTACACTGATATTTTTTACTTTGCAGAAATGGGTGTCAAGTCTGCTACCTTCTATAAGAGCCTGTTCCTTGGCCAAGCTGAGAAGGGAGAATAGAAGAAGAAAGCCCTATAGAGAAATAAGGGACAGCCCATGGTGGGACAATCTTTGGTGGCCCTAAGGCAGCAAAAAGCTTAGGAAGATCTCATTCCTCCTCCCCCCAAAGGCACCACCAAGGTTGTGGAGCCTTCATCTGAGGTGGCCACACTTTCCATCCCTGTCAGTCCTACTTTGGCAGTGGAGACCTTGGGCGCTTTTTTGGTTATGATTTTAGCCAAAGAGGCCAAGGAGAGAAGAAGGCCAAAGGGGAAAGGGTTCCCTGTTGAAATCCTTAACCTTAGTGATTCTGAGGTCGAGGACGCCGAAGTCCTTACACCACCAGGTTTGTCCCTTAACCTTTCGTCTACAACTTTTGGGTTTTTTGGGATTTTGAACATTATAGATCAATGGTTAAGAGACAATGTGGTAACAGAACTTTGCCATGACTTTGTAGAGGACCTACCCTAGATCGAGTGGATGATGGATCACGCTCAAAAGTGGGACATTCGGGATACGAAAATCCCCAATCACAAGGTCCTAAGGGAGCCCTTCTAGATTTTTATCGAGGATATGGACCTATTCTTGAAGGATTGTCAGACGATGGTTCCCCAGATAGTGAAGGGAATCATGACCAATGCCACTTTCCAATCTTTGACGGAGTCCTGTCTAAATGAGGATATTTTGCCATTTGCACTTCCGAGCATGCTGCTCAGGTATTGTTTCCATTTTGGGACTTAGAAAAATTTATCCAAAATTTACCCACATTTTTAGCTTATTTCTAATGCTCCACCTCTTTATTTTCCAGATACTTACTTACGGAGGGTACTTTCAGGCTTGGGCTACGGAATAGGCAACCATCCAAATTCAATCTGAAGAAAACTTAACGAAAGCGAAAGAAATTTTTGTGAGTTCTTGCCTTAAGTATGGTGAACTCAACAAAATTGCTAAGGAAGAGCTGGCTAATCTTTGCCAAGAGGTGGTGGAGAGTAAAAAGGAATTCTTCGAAGAGTATTCTTCGAAGGTTTCAGATCTTAGGTCAAGGTTAATAGAGCAGGCTTCTTCAGTCGGGGCCCTTTAGAAGGAGAAGGAGGATCTGACGGCTGATTTGACCAAGGCCTTGGGGATTAATGCTGAACTTGTTGCCAAGGTCGATAAGTTGAAGAAATGGAAAAAGAAGAAGAAGAAGCATAAGGAGATGGAAGTGCTGAAGAATGAGGTGGACGAGTTGAAGGCGAAAAAAGCGAAGGCAGATGAGCCAACTAAGGCTTCATTTCAAGACAACTTCTACCTCACTCGCCATTAGATACTTTCATGCTTCCCTGACATCGACGTGTCCTTCCTTCAAGCCCTAGACATTTTCAAAGGTCCTACTTCGGAGTGGTGGAGTTTTTCAACCCTCTAGAAGAACCTTCAACAAACAAAGACCTGAGGGCAATGATGGCAAAGATCTTGAGGATGAAAACGATGCTAAGCAGTAGCTCTCTCCTCTTTTTTTTTTTTTTTTAACTTCTGCCTTTGTACTTTCCTTCATGAATGCTCTCATTATAAAATTTTGGCTAAGTCCACGAGAAATGTTAATGCTTCAAATTGTTTTAAGATTCTTCGTCATTTTCATCACCTTTGGCCAGCTATGCTTGCTCAGAAAACTTATTCGATATCTTTCGACAAATTATGAACTCCTTGTTTATTCAACTTATTCACCATTTTTGGTGAATTTAACGTCTTCAGAGATGTGTACCCCCTTGGACAATTTTTTTATTGTGCAAAAATGTCTTACTACCTTTGGTATAGTTAAATGTTGTCACTTCATCAGTGAATACCCTCTTAGATGAAGTTTTTATGAGGCATGTTAACCTACCATCTTTAGCAAGTTGCTTAGATATGTCACACCCCGCATAGGCCCCAGCCAGAGCGCATATATTGCTAGCCAAATGTGTCCTCTAAGGACACTAAAACCTATGCATCATATCTGCATCAACCATGATTTGTGAATGTGTATATCACTTAGCCAAAGGTATTATCCAATCATACATGTGCAATCCTTAGGGCTAGGACACTAGGAGGCACCTAGGAATCTAAACAAGTAGGCCCATAATAGTTACTTGCTTCACAAGGCAAGATTTCAAATTACTGTTCATGTGATTACTTGTGTGCCGATCAAGTGTGCAACCACAATGCATAATAACCAAGAAGCCCATTCCATTAGGATTTTGAAATCACATACTTTTATATCTCATGCACAAGAAAATTTGGAAGAGGTTTAATCATGCATGCACTAGAAACTGAGGGTTCCCATGGACTTCACACCATAAGGTTTAGCATCCAACATTATCATACACAAATATTTAGTAAGCCAACCAAGGCTATCTCTACAATGTACACACTAATCTAGTGCACATATCATTGGTACACAACCAAGAGCACTCAAAATACTTAGTTCAATATTGTTGTCCTTTACATGCCATTGTACTTAGAAATACCTGAAAGCCACCTTGAACATATAATATAGGATCATAACTTGTAGAAAGAGTCCAACAACTAGACTCATAATGAAGAAAGCAAGCCACATCACTAAAGCCCACGAGCACACATCCATGGTTCTAGACTTGTCCCACCATCTACTCACAAGGCCTGCAAGTACTTAAACATGTGAGATTGCATTTACATAAGACTTGTACTTTGTAATTAATGAGCTTTCTTTTGGTTTTTAGTACATACCTTAGTACAACTGACACAACCTTAACACAAAAGTTACTCAAGCTCAATTTCCTTTCTTGAACCACATAATTATGGGGCATGGGTTATATACACAACTTAGTAAGGATTAACATAGCTCTTATGAGCTTATTTAGTTAAGTTCGAATACTTAACCTCACATAAGCTAGCTCAACCTGTTACCACCTCACAAAATGGGAGAATTACAAGTGTGGCATAATGGTTAAAAAACCATTATATTGTGTAATTCTCACTATAGTGATTGAAGTGTGGGGGGTAAAAGGCATGATCAACACCTCCTTAAAAGTTTTCCAAGTTGGTAACTTGGTCCCCAAGAAAAGCCCTAAGGATTGCTTGTTTGTTAAGCAACCTATGGACTTTTTTGTAAGATTTTGGAAATTCGGGTACTCAATTGCAAAACTTTCACAAAAGAGATTTGGAGAGCTATGGGAAGGATATGAATGGTATGAAAGTGCTATTGGAGGACCAAATTTCTCATGGAAGACAAGTATGGACAAAGGAAACACTAAAGGCAATAAGGACCGAAATGTCCTAGTGTAAACCTTAAGGTGTTCAAGCTTTTGACTTAAGTCTAAGGGTGGAATTGTGGGGTTATCCCACCATGGGGGAGGCAGCCAAGACTTAATAATTAGTCAAAAATGTTGGGCACATGTGTACCAATGAGTTTAAGACAAAGAAACCATAATTAGTGAGAAGGAAAATGACTTAAAGCAAGGTTAAGCTTGTTGAAGTGTGTTTTGCACCCTTAAGCTCATTTAAGGCCATTAAAGTGGCCAAATCACTTATCCCTCTCTCATTTTCGTCCTCCCCATGCCCAAGAACACAGCCATACTTCCTCCATAGCCACCACACCTTCAAACTTGCAATTGATTGAAATTGAAGGCAAAAGGAAGCAATTGGAAGCAAACTAGAGCTATTTCTTGGATACTTCTAGGATCAAGCTTGATTTTTGGCCTACCCACTTTGGTAAGGGTTCTCTTGCTCTCATGGGTTGTTTATTGTATTTTCAAGCAACCATGGAGATAGGGCCAAGCTTGGAAAAGAGCCATGAGGTTGATGAACCAAGCTTAGTGAGGGGAGTGCACTTATTGAAGTTTTTGTGACCTAGTGTGAAGTGCACAATGATGGCAATAAAGTGAGGGTTTCTAGAGCCCAAAGTTAGTACTAACTAGTGTTAAAATCCTCCTAAGACCAAGCATTATCTTGAGGAGGGCTGCCATAGTGATTAGGTTATGTTTATTATGTGTTTTATGGACTAACCTATGGTATATGTTGCTGCTGCATTTCATATGTTTGTTGGTTGTGAATGGCTGCTGCATTTGGTTGCTATATCTTGTATATATGCATTGTTTTTTTTTGTATTTTAGTGTCTTTGGATTCAGGTCTTAATGATGGTTACGTTGCCTACTGAATCCAAGTGCTACCCTTACTAAGTTTCTCAATGAAACTTACTCCCCTCAATTCTGTCATTTCAGGTCCAGCAGAAAGATCACCTTCAAACTAACCTTTGTGGTTTGATTTTTGATCTGAAATTTCATTTACATGAACTTCCATATGTCTAGTTATGATCTGGAAAGTTTGGTGATTTTAGGAGCACATTTGGTATTTTTAATGGTGGTACTTATTGTCTTGTGCAGCAGCTTTCCAGCATCCTGTTTTGGAGTCCATTGTGTCTCAGGCACTCCTATAACTTAGGGTGTGTATTTAGATGAGTTAAGACCATTTTTTAGTGCATGTATGCATGTACATGTAGTGTATGTAAAATGATACAAGTATGTGAGCATTTGAGTAATGTTTTGGCTATGTAAGTGATGTGGTGCAAAGCTGCCTAAGTGTGAATGATGGGCTGCTTACTTGTAAATTCTGTTTTGGCCACATAAATTTGCTAGATGCAAGAGCATGTAATGCCTATATGTAATGGACATATATGAGGTATCCTTGGAGGGCTTTTCCCTTGTGAATGAAGTGTTTGCACACTTATGAAATTTTGTATGGGCAAAATGGTCATAAAGTGACCAGAATTTCGACTCTGGACTTAAAGTTCTATATCTCCTTGTGTAGAAGGAATCGTGGCATGAACTTTTGACTACACCTAGAGAACATCTAGAGGTTGAACTGGGATTTGGAATTTATGAATTTGGATCTCTGTAGCCAAAGATATGAGGTTGCAAAATTGGCTATGTTACTGTTCATTTGGTTAGAATTTTGTAACCAATTTAAAAAATACACAACTTGGTCCATAGGTGGGCTATTGATGTAAACCATAATTCCTTGGTTTGCTCTAAGTCTCTAATTGATAATGGAAGGAAGAAAACAGGGGGGTTTTTTTGGCTATATTGATACATTTTATTAGTGGAAGTTACAGGTGCAGTAGCTAGTCACTAGAACTTAACAAGATTGCCTAATGTGTGGAAGCCAAAACTAAGACTTGTTCTAGTGTTTTCCTTCTTTGCTGCCATAGTGTGCATGAAATGTGAATATGTGTGTGATGGTTTGACCAATATGCATGTGTTTACATAGTGCCCAAGAGGGCCACTTAGGTATGTACACTAAGGGTGTTGTTCTGATGGCCTACAGGACACACCAATCCTAGGAGTCTAAATGCATAGTTTTGGAACCATAATTGGACTACCCTGGAGTGGGTAACACAACCTGCATAAAAAGACATGAAGACACAAAAACACAAATATACACAAGTATATATATATATATATATATATATATATATATATACATGTATAAGAACTAACTAACTAATAAAGGTCAACAATCATAAACAAAGCACCCAACCACGCAACTCACACACCACACACAAGATTCTTGGTCTCGGCCAAACACAATACTAGCAAGTACACACCATATCACTTCGGATTCACACTTCCTCCATTCACCATTGCACATAGAGCTCTAGATTCACCCATAGGCCAGCCTACCTATGTTAAAACCTTAGTACTTGCCTTTACTTAGCAAGCTAGCAAACATATCATGCATATACCCGAAGGTAGACCAAAGCCCCTACGGCATTCTAATCTCATCTAGTTCAATATACCATCACTTAAAAGCCTAATACTCACTTGAACGTGGAACAATACCAAAATCAAGTAAAGTATAGTGAATCCTTACCAATTCCTATCCTTAGCTCTTGACCAACACTTGAATGCAAGAATTAAGCTTTCAATTCAAGTCTCCTTGGTCGCCTATGGTCGAACACAACAAGTGTGAGCTTAATTCTTCAAGCTTTGCTTAAATCATCAAGAATTCACCATGGATCATCAAGAACCCGACACTCTTCCACCAAGAACACTAGCTTTGACTTCAATTAGAAGTTTTGACCCGATTAGAAAACCAGCCAACTAGTGAAGGCGTGCAAAAACTAGTTAGTTGCCGTATGGTGTAAAAATGGGCATAATGCTTGGCTTTATCCAATGATTTTCTTGCATGGCACCATGTGATCTTCCAACAATTTTTAATGTTATTTGTAGTACCCGATTATATATGCAAATAAGCCTGTTAACTTTGTTTTCCCTCATTAGCCTCTTAAGCCGTTAAACGTGCTCAAGCATGGTCTCGAGCAAGCCTACTCTTGATAGTACTTCATGTGTCTCCAAAGCCCACTAAGTACATTGCTTTCCTTTGTGTTTGGACTTAATTTTTTTTTCAGTCCAAGTTAACTTTTGTCCATCATAAAATGAGGGTTATGACAAGACAGGTAATTCATTCACCATCTATGGTGAAATTACCACCTTTGGTAGACTTGTTCCCTCAGACATCTTATTAACTATTTTTGGTAAAACTACCACCTTCGGTAAACATATTTACTTATCCACCATCTTTGACATTTTCAACACCCTTGGCATTTTTCAACGCCTTTGTCATCTTCAACATTTTCGGTAATTTTAAGTAGTGAAAATCAGTCTAAGTGTTATGAGAATTACTTTTGGCTTTCATACGATGTCTTCAGAGAGACTGTGACTTCGGAAAACATCCTCGAAAAGTTTTCCTTAATGTACAATGTTGTTTTGAAACTTCTAAGTTCATAGAAAATTTCTAAGTGTAAAATGTCTTTAAAGAGTTTGAATGCCAATTATTTTTCAATTCTTCTCCATTGGCATTTTTGAGTTTGTAGACTCTGGGTTGAATTTTGTCTATGACCCAATAAGGTCCTTCCTAATTTGCCTAAAGTATACCATGAGATGGTCTTCGGGCTTCCAGTTTGACCTTTTGGAGGATGAGATCTCCCACCTTGATTCCTTTAGGCTTGACCTTCAAGTTTGCAGCAATGGCTACTCTTTGTTGGAAGGCCTTTCTTCTTAGTTCGGCCATCTCCCTACGCTCATCAACCATGTCGAGTTTGGATCTCAAACTGAGGTTGTTCCTTTTTTTGTGGAATACTTGTATTCTTGTGGGGGGCTTTATAACTTCGATGGGGATTAGAGCCTCCGTTCCGAGCATGAGTGAGAAAGGTGTTTCCCCAGTAGCTTTTCGAGGGGTTGTTCAGTAACTCCATAGCACGTTTGGCAGTTCACCAGGCCACTTCCCTTTAGCTTCATTCAGCCTACTTTTAATGTCCTATTGGACACTTCAACTTGCCCATTGCTTTGAGGATGGGCAACTGGGGCGAAGTGTAACTTCACACTGAGGTTGCTGGCGAATTCCTAGAACCCTTTGTCGATAAATTGAGAACCATTATCTGCTACTATCACCATTGGGCAACCAAATTTACATATAATATTTTTCCAAAAAAACTTCTGGATGTGTTTTGCCGAGATTATTGCTAAGGGCTCTGCCTCAATCCACTTTGTGAAGTAGGCTATAGCAACAACATAGAACTTGACTCCTCCAAGAATCGTTGGGAGAGGGCCAATAAGGTCAATTCCCCATACTACGAAGGGGTAAGGGTAGTTTGCCGAAGTTATTGCGTCCGAAGGTATGCTTTGGATAGGCGCATGTCATTGACACTAGAAGCATTATTTGACAAACTGTCATGCATCCTTTCTTATAGTGGGGCAAAAGTATCCTTGCCAAAGTAGTACTCCAGCAAGGACATCAGCCCTGATGTGGGAACAAATATTCCTTCATGAACTTCTTTTAGGACTACTTCGGCGTCCTTTTCACTAACACACCTTTGTAGGGGATTTGAGTACCATTGTCAGTACAATTCCTAGGCAATGATGAAGTACCTTCTTGAGAACTTTCGTACCTTTACAGCTTCCTGAGGATCTTCGAGAAGAGAAGAATTTTTCAAGTACTCTCTTATAGGATCCTTCTGTTAGAATAATTGAGTTGTAACAATCACGAACCACCAGGGACCCGAGGTGTGTATACACTATCCTCAAGGATTATAGCTCGCGACTCTCCAAAACATGCAGGAGAACAGGTCTGTGAAAATCCCCCATGATACAACGGGTCTTCCGGGAAGTGTACACTTACACCAGGGATACTCTAGGAATCAGCAGAAACACAAGAACCAGCGAGGATCAGAGTAGGAGGGGGAAAGAAGAGAGAGCTCGAAAGCGGGGTAATCTGAGAGTGGAGTGGGAGTGGATATTTATAGGTAGCAGTGGTTCAAATTTGAACATTGGGGTAGTAATGTTGGGAGTTACAAAATTAATATCGGTTATGATTTTGTACGTTGAGCCTGTTTTGATTTCCAACACGTGAAAAACAAGTTTTCTAGGTAAGGGTAAAAAAGTAAATTCAGGAAAATGTAAAACTGACTTGGACCGGGCCTCGTGATACTTTGCATGCAGGGGGGCAAATCGGGCTCTTTCCACTGCTTTGTCCCATCTTGTGCGCACGAGCCCATTACTACTTTCTTTCTTACCTAGCCTACTTGGGCATGGTAACTTATAAAGTCTAGAAGCTCTCCTTTTCCAAGCCATGTGGGATATGCCTTTTGGAATACTTGACAACAATCCCCCACATATTTCAAAAGGCATTACTTCAAGTTTTCTTACTGGCTTCAAGCTCAAGAATGCAATGCATCGTGGCTGGTGTCTATTAGACTATGAACCAGTCCTAGAGCCAATGATACTTAACTTACAGAGTACTTGGTGAAGCATTTAGTTTCTATGAACCAAATACCCTTTTGTAATTTAAGTGATTCATTGATCACATTACACCCCCACAATTTTTGCTGTTCATCGCGGTGTTGCGCTTATCGGCCATGCGCATGTCCTGGTTTTCATGAGTGCTTTAGTGATTCTGCCACAAATCTCATAGGAGTGGCTTCACTCCTACTACCCATCATGGCTTATGTAAATCATTAAGAGCTTTTTGCTCATCCTCTAGTAAATGCAATATTTGCATTATCTACACCATAGGAGGGACCTTTAAGGAAAAGTTTTGATAATGCTTCCAGGTCTAACAGTGACTTGTTATTACCTATATGAACCTAATTCATGGGATCTCCAATCACATAGGTTGGGTTACCATCACTATTGACTCAGGTTGGTATAGTCCCATTCCCCTCGATGTTTCATATATCATTTTCCTTCCCAGAAGTTTAGTCAAAGGATCGGCCAAATTCACTTCTAACTTTACATAATCAATCGATATAACACCATCATTAAGCAGTTGCGTTACAACATCATGTCTTAATCGAATGTGTCTATTTTTGCCATTGTAAGTTTTATTTTTTGCAATTGCTATTGCCGCTTGGTAATCACAATGCATAGACACAGAAGGCATTGGCTTTATACCCAACGGTATATCTGCTAAGAAGTTTTTCAACCACTCAGCTTCATTTCCAGCCATTTCTAAGGCTATAAATTATGACTCCATAGTGGATCTGGCAATGATGGTTTGCTTTGAAGATTTCCAAGACACAGCTCCACCACCAAGAGTGAAAATGTACCCACTAGTAGATTAGGTTTCATCAGAGTCAGAAATCCAATTAGCATCACTGTACCCTTCTAGTACAGCGGGAAAACCACTATACATGATACCACATTTCATGGTACCTTTTAGATATTTCATAATTCTTACCAGAGCATTCCAATGTTCTTCATTCGGATTTTGAGTATATCTACTCAATCTACACACAGCATAAGTTATGTCAGGTCGAGTGAAGTTCATTAGGTGCATCAGACTTGCAATAATTTGTGCATACTCTTGTTGAGCAACACTTTCACCTTTATTTTTCTTTAATTGTGTGTTTGCATCATAAGGAGTGCTCACAGGTGTCGTCTCAAAATAGTTAAACTTCATTAGAAGTTTTTCAACATAGTACTCTTGTGACAACATTAAGCAACTTTCTTTCCTTATGATTTTAACACACAAAATTACACTAGCTTCCCCTAGATCTTTCATGTCAAACTGTGAAGATAGGAAGCTTTTGGTGTGTTCAACTATTTCAAGAGTAGTTTTAAAAATGAGCATATCATCCACATAGGGACTAATTATTACACATTCACCACCTTCAAGTTTTGTGTAAACACATTTATCAACTTTAGTAGTTGAAAAGTTATTACCTAACAAGACTTAATCAAATTTCTCATGCCATTGTTTAGGTGCTTGCTTTAATCCATATAAGGATTTTCGCAACTTGCACACCTTTGTTTCTTGTCTAGAAACAACATAGCCTTCTGGCTGGACCATATATATTTCCTCTTATAGATCCCCATTTAAGAAAGCAGTTTTAACATCCATTTGATGTATAATAAGTTTATGTATAGAAGCCAAGGCAAATAAAACTCTTATTGAAGAAATCCTAGAAACTGATGCAAAAGTGTCAAAATAATCAACAATTTCTTTTTGAGTAAATCCTTTTGCTACCAATCTTGCTTTATATTTGTCAACCGAGCCATCAGGCTTAAGTTTTCTTTTGAAAATCCATTTACAACCAATGGGTTTAGCACCAGGTGGTAAATCTACCAAATCCCATGTTTGATTTTTTAAAATAGAATCTATTTCATTTTGAATGGCTTCTTTCCAGAAAACAGATTCTTTCAAAGAAATCACCTGGTTAAAAGTTATGGGATCATCTACAAGGTAGGTGTAAAAGTCATGTCCAAAGGAACTCTCTTTTCTTTTCCTTTTACTCCTTCTCAAATCTTCCACTTGATGTTCAAGTATATTTTCATCAGTGAGGGCACGAGAAATCTTTTCCTTCTTCAAAGGAAAGATATGCTAAAAAAACTCAGCATTTTTTGTTTCAATTATGGTGTTGCAGTCCAACACATCACTTCTCAACACTAAAAATCTATATGCAGCACTATGCTTTGCATATCCAATAAACATGCAATCGGATGTCTTTGATCCAATTTTATGCTTTTTTGGTTCAGGAAGCATAGCCTTTGCAAGACATCCCCAAACTTTTAAGTACTTTAAGTTTGGGGGATAACCTTTCCATATTTTATATAGAGTTATATTAGTCTTTTTATAAGGAATTCGATTTTGCAAATTACAAGCAGATAAGATAGCTTTTCCCCAAAGATTATCAAGAGCAGAAGAACTAATAAGCATGACATTCATCATTTCTTTCAAAGTTCTTTTTTTTCTTTTAGCTACATCATTTGACTCAGGAGAGTATGGTGGAGTTAACTCATGAATTATCCCTTCTTTTTCATAGAAATCATTAAACGATAAAAACTCACCTCCTCTATCTAATCTAACTCTTTTAATCCTTTTGTTCAATTGATTTTCCACTTCAGACTTGTACAACAAAAACATATCAAAAGCCTCATCTTTGTTTCTTAACAAATAAACTTTGGTGAATCTGGAGAAATCATCTATGAAGGTCACATAATACCTTTTTCCTCCTCTAGTCATAGTATGTTTCAAATCACCAAGATCAGTGTGAATTAAACTTAATAATTCTGATTCTCTTTCAATTGAAGCACAAGTTTTCTTTGTTGAGTTAGTTTAAACACATATTTCACATTTATCAAAACTTGTGTTACTAAGGGGTATGATTAAACCTAATGATTGCATATTTTTCAAATAAGATATACTCACATGTCCTAATCTAGCATAACATAAATCAAGAGACTCAACCAAGTAAGCAGAAGAAGATGCATCATTATTATTGATGATATTAGAAACACTCAGTACAAAGAGTGTTGGGTTTCGGGAGCCAAACAGCGCAGCGGAATTTAACCGAAACCCTCCAGGATCCAAGAGAAACGGGGTAAATTGGGTGTTCGAAAATTTCATACCTAATTTTCGATTGAGATTTCTTACTCAACTGTAGAGTCGAATCACAAAACCTGAATAGTTGACGTGTTCAGGCTCTCTATGGTATCCACACGAGCCTCTCGGGATCACCACGCTTCCACCACGTCCCGGCAGATGCGTTTCTCTTGCGCTCGCAGTGCTAGCTTGTGTCCTCCAATGAATTGCAAGAGAAGAGTGCGGCTGTCCTTTTGGGAGGCTAGGGCAAGGAGACCTGCGAATTTCTCACTTAAAAGTTGTATTTATAGTGAGACTCAACTTCCAGGCCTAATGGGTTTCAAAACCCTAATCCAATTAGGATTTAATTTCGGGCTTAATAATGGCTCAACTCCTTGGCCCATTATTAATACGAAATTAAAGTGAAAGCATAACCCAAATAATTAGCCCATGCACTCTAATGATCCAAATAGCTCTATGTGTGCGACCCAATAGGCTCTTGCCATGTTGGCAATGATCATAAATCACATTTATGATCATAAGCAATGAGCGGTGTCTAGCAACACATCATTGCTACCCAAGTGACAAAATTGTCGGTGAATCGACTAAACCTTTATGATCATCACCAATATATGCCATTGTCCATTTGTACAAGATATCAAGACTAAGCACGAGACATGGAATGCGTCACTCTCGTATAGCCCAATCTTTGGTTTCTTGATTACTGAGTAGACCAACTTAAATTGATGACTTTGATATCGTATATCAACTCATCGCAGCATGGCCATGCATTTTCTAGGTCTCACTCTATCAAGGGGCCCGAAGATATCACTCCCGTTACATAGGAGGGAAAAATCCCATCTTGATCATACAAATCCCTCCGCATGATATGTGACATACCCAATGACCTCCTTCAAGTTCACTCAGTTACGAGCAACAAAGGAAAGTATCAAACTATGTGACTCACATGTAGGGAACCTTGATGATCTTAGGTTGAAGGACTACATATACCATGATCACTATGAGAATCACTTATGACACTCATATAACGATCCATGAAGTGTTCTCATGGTGGGTCGGTCCAGTACACAAGTTCTCCAACTTGTACCCATATGTAGACTACATATCTCATACTAGTCTCCACATATGCTAGTCATTATTGATAGCCGAAGGGCTTTCACCTCTTCCAGTATATACTTCCCCGAAGGATTGTTCGGGGAGCCTGACGTAGCTCGGAAAGAAGCATTGCCATCGACCTCGGCAGAAGCAAAGTCGAGCATGGCGAAGCAAGTATTTTGGCTGAAACGCCAAGCTATCTTAATGAGTCGCTGACTCCCTCGGAGAGCCGAACATATCGCCTTTGGGAGAAAAGAACCAGCTACTGAAAGCAGGAGAGATTCTCCCCGAAGGCGGAACTCCCGAGCTAGAGAACTCCCCGAGCCACTAGCGTGATTCCCGAAGGAGGGCGTCCGTACCAGAGGGCGACCTCGCCCAAAGGACCTCGGGAGTACGGCAGGAGCATTTAATGAGCATTTAAGGAGCCTCTGACAGGTCGCCCACACGCTGCCTGAAACGGCGGCCTGACACCTGACGCATCATCCAAGTCCCGTCTCAGCCACAAAACCAGGAGCCTACAAACGGCTACCTGTTCCCTATGCCCAAAAAGCACAGAAAGAATCCGACCGAACACGTGTCAGGATCCAAACGGGCCAGGTACTTCTATAAATACTGGGAAACAGGACTTGGCAAGGGATCCATCAGGCACTCTCGCACAGCAGAAAACATATACAGGCCAGCTCCTATATCCATTTAAGTGTTCCTACTTTACTCACTATCAGGACACTAACTTGGGCGTCGGAGGCTCCTCCCCGGAAAATCATCCCGGGGACCTCCTAACCCCTTTTTTTTCGGAGTCTTTCAGGTACTTTCCCACCTGGGGAACCTCTCCGTCAGACGTTCTCCCTCCTCGGAAGCTCCCTCGGAATTCACCATGTCGCAAGACGAAGATGCTGAAGGGCATCATTTGGCGCCGTCTGTGGGAAACCACCCTCAGGTTGCCGTCGTTGAAACTCGGCGTTCTAAGGACAAGGGACTTCCGAGGTCCCCGTCCGCGCCTGAAGTCCAACCGGCTACTGAGCAAACTCTTCCAGGGACTTCCTTGCCTGAGGAAGAACGTCCTCTGGTCATCACTATGAGTTTTCTGCGCGACTTCTAGCGTTCTGTTGTGGCCGAAATGGCACAGCAGATAGACAAAAGGTGGCCACAACAAACTCAGGCCCAAAGGCCTCCTTCGCCAGCGCGCCTTCGAGAGAGAAGTTCTAAATCAGCTCATCGTACTTCGAGAAGTGGGGACCCTCGAGAGGAATCTTCAATAGAAAACACGCCCCTCGGGGCACGGCTTGCGGGACAGACAGAGTCCAAGCGACCCAAAACCCTGCACCGAAGGAGATCATCACCTGAGGCGAGGTCCCAATCCCCTCAGCGCCGAACTAACTCACTAAAGAGATGCCGACGATCCCCTTTCCCCAAAGAAGTGCCCAGCGCCACACTCCTTATGGAGAAAATATTGGCTAGGTTGGAAAGGATGGAAAAACAGGTAGCCCGCAGACCTGTCTGGGCCAGACTCTTTGAAACTTTCTGTGGCGATGAGTCACCGTTCACCCGAACAATAGTTGAGGCAGCCATGCCCAGTGATTTCCTGGTACCTCGGCTAGAAACGTACGATGGCCGAACAGATCCACAGGCCCATCTGACGAAGTATAAGCGGAGCATGATGTTGCACGGGGCTGACGATGCCACTCTATGCAAATGTTTCGAGGTCACCCTTGCCGGCCCTGCTACAGTATGGTATAACTCTCTGGCCCCAGGAACCATCAGAGAGTTCCAGGAGCTATCCACTGCCTTCACCCAGCAGTTTATTGGAAGTCGTCCTACGGCGAAGATGCCGGTGCAGATGTTCGACATAGCACAGAGGAACGGGGAAACCATCCGTGACTATGTCGAAAGATTTAACCGAGAGGCCCTAAGTGTTCCAGACTTTCGGCCAGAAATACGCATCCTCGCCATGATACGGGGCCTTCGGAGGGACTCACAGCTATTTTACGAGTTTTCCAAAGACCCCCCAGACACGCTCGGTGAATTTTTCTGAAGAGCCGAGCAGCATATGACAGCCGAAGAGCTAAGAATGGAGGGGCCAAAGAACGAACATTCCCGTCCCAAAGGATCAAGCCAGCAAGCCAAGTATACGACAGAGCAAACAGGACGACCTCGGAGGTTCAGGGGAAGGAAGCCTCCTCCGAACTTTACACCCCTGAACACCACAAGGACCAACATCCTCATGACAATGGAGAAACAGGGATCCCAGATTCAGCGACCGAAGGCAATGACCGCTGACAACAAAAAGAATATGAAGAAGTTTTGTCAGTTTCATCGCGACCACGGTCACGACACCGAAGACTGCTTCCAGTTGAAGAAGTACATCGAGTCGCTGATTAAGCAAGGTCAACTGCGGCGCTATCTGCGAATGCCTTCGCCGAAGGCAAGGAGAGAGGAGGAAGGAAAGGCTGATGAAGATGAGTATGACTCCGACAGAAGGAGGAACCGAAGTCCAAAAAGGCGCCTCCCACCTTCGGCGGGGGTAATACAAACCATCACCACTGGACTGCCATCCTCGGGGAGAAAGAGGAAAGCTAGGGAAATAGCAACAATGGAGTACCAAAGCCCATCGAAAAAACTCACCCGAAGAGATGGTTCCTCCGTCATCTTCCCTCATGACGACCCATTGTTGGTCATGGCAAGAATAGGGAATTGGGACGTCAAAAGGGTATTGCTTGACGATGGATCAAACGCCGACGTCCTATTCTCGCATCTGCTCCCAAGCTTGGGAATATCCAGCATCGACCTCAAGCCTGTTACTTCACCAACCTTTGGAATAGGACCCTCAGAGCTGCCCGTCCTCGGCTGGATCGACCTTCCCCTGATGATGAGAGGGAGTTCGATCAACGGAAAAGGAGAAATTTTTGCCTCCACAATGACGAGGTTCATTGTCATGGATGTCCCTTCGTCGTACAACGCCATCCTTGGAAGGCAAACACAAGGGAATTTGCACATTCGCCCAGATGTGAAGTACTTAACAGTCACCTTCGCCACCAAGGACGGAGACGCCGAAATTTTCATCAACCAAGCCGAGGTCAGAAAGGTGTTTGTCAAAGCCCGAAAGGCCCCAGCAGCCAACTTCGCACAAACCTTAGCAGGAGGGACACTACCCACCGAAGAACCAAAAATGGGCGGGGCGGAAAAGCTTGCAGAAGTAGAAACGGAAGAAGTAGAACTTGTCCCCGGCCAAAATACCCGAATAGGGAAAAACTTGGCCGAAGGTGACAAGAAAAACCTTGTATCCTTTCTACTGATGAATAAAGGACTGTTCGCCTACTCGCCAAAGGATATGCCAGGGGTAGACCCTCGCATAATACAACATAGCCTTAAAGTAAGCCCGGAAGCAAAACCTGTCCGGCAAAAGAAGCGAGGCATCTCGGTCCACAAAAGTAAATTCGTCAAAACCGAAGTACAGCGCTTGATGGACGCAAATGTAATTAGGGAGGTCAAGTACCCCGAATGGCTAAGCAATGTGGTTATTGCTACAAAAGAAGGGAGTAGTAAGCTCCGGATGTGCATCGACTTCAGAAACTTGAACGATGCCTGCCCGAAAGATTCCTATCCTCTCCCACCGATAGACCAGTTGGTCGACTCAACTGCCGAATATGGGCTCCTAAGCTTCCTCGACGCCTTCAGTGGGTATCATCAAATAAGGATGGATCCCGAAGATGAAGAAAAAACTGCGTTCATCACCGAAGGTGGAACATATTGTTACACTAGGATGCCCTTCGGGCTCAAAAATGCAGGAGCCACCTACCAAAGGCTGATGAGCAAAGTCTTTCATAACCAAATAGGGAGGAACATGGAAGTCTACGTTGATGACATGATAGTCAAAAGTAAGATGCCTAAAGACCATGTCACAGACCTAGAGGAAACCTTCCAGCAACTCAGAATATTCGGAATTCGACTTAACCCCGAAAAATGCGTCTTCGGCGTGACCTCGGGAAAATTTCTGGGCTACATGGTATCAGAAAGGGGCATTGATGCTAACCCAGAAAAAATTAAGGCTCTGCTCGAATTCTGAACTCCTGTCACAGTGAAAGACGTGCAGAGACTCACTGGAAGGATAACCTCTCTTAGCAGGTTCATCTCCAGGTACGGAGATCGGTGTCGGGCATTCTTCAAAGTCCTTACTAAGGCAGCAAAAAGAGAAAATGACCTCGGGGATGGTGACCATCCTTGGAATGAGGATTGCCAAAAAGCCTGGGAAGAACTTAAAATCTATTTGTCTCGACTGCCTACTCTGCGACAACCTCGCGAAGGAGAGCCCCTCATCCTGTACCTCGCTGTTTCAGAAAAAGCAGTGAGCTCGGTCCTTGTGAAAGAGGAAGGGCCGAGACAATGGCCAGTTTATTACGTAAGCAAATCCCTGCACGGCACCGAGGTCAGGTACCCATTGCTCCAAAAAGCCATATATGCCTTGGTGCTGGCAGGAAGAAGATTGCGGCCATACTTTCAGGCTCACCCCATCATCGTCCGAAGTAGTCTGCCTCTACGGGATGTTATGAAAAGAGTTGATCATTCGGGAAGGCTTTCCAAATGGTGTATAGAGCTCGGCGAACACGACATTGTTTATGAACCTCGGAAAGCCATAAAAGCTCAAGCACTAGCTGACTTCATCGCCGAAGTACCTACCACCAAAGATAGCCACCCGGATCTTGGCAAAGGTGAGCCAGAATGGACGCTGCATGTGGATGGAGCCTCAGGTTCCGAACACCAAGGAGCCGGAGTAATCATCAGAGGACCCGAAGGTCTAGAGGTGATAAAGGCCATCAAGTTCAACTTCAGTACCACCAATAATGTGGCTGAGTATGAAGCTCTGATAGCAGGGTTGCGCCTGGCCAGAAAAATTGGAATAAGAAACTTGAAGGCTCACAGTGACTCCCAGCTGGTAGTTCGGCAAACGGCAGGGGACTACGGCGCGAAAGACCCAATTTTGGCAAAATACCACGAACTGGTGACGAAGCTCATTCGAGAGTTCGACACCATACGCATCGAAAATGTACCTCATCGGGAAAACACCGAAGCAGATTGCTTGGCAAAGGCAAAAACATACACCGAGGTACTAAACCACCCGAGCATTGAAGTACTGAGCATAGTAACTTCGGAAAAGGGCTGGAAAGACCCAATAAAGAGGTATCTTGCGGACAACGCGCTCCCCGAAGACCCCGTCGAAGCCGCAAAAGTGCGAAGACGCTCTGGGCGATTCTTCCTAATAGGCGAAGAACTGTATCGGCAGGGATATGCAAATCCTTTACAGAGGTGTGTTGGCGAAGAGGATACTGAAATGATCCTCGAAGAAGTCCACGAAGGCGCTTGTGGTTCACATATTGGAACTGACGCCCTCGCCGCAGTGGTACTTCGCCAAGGATATTTTTGGCCTACCCTAAGAAAGGATGCCCGACAGTTCGTCCGAAAATGTGACAGCTGCCAAAAACACGCAAAAATCCAGAGGACACCCTCGGAAATGGTGACTTCGGCTGACTATCCCTGGCCCTTCGCAGTTTGGGGCATAGACCTCATTGGGCCGCTCCCAACAGCCCCCGGAGGCGTGAAATTCTGCGTAGTCGCAGTAGACTACTTCTCTAAATGGGTCGAGGCAGAACCATTAGCAACTATCTCAGCTAAAGAAGTGCAGAAGTTCGTATGGAAGAACATTGTATGCAGATTTGGCATACCGAGGATACTGGTAGCCGACAATGGATCCCAGTTTATTGACAAAGGGTTCCAGGACTTTGTCAACGACCTCGGAATAAAGATGCACTTCGCCCCAGTAGCCCATCCTCAAAGCAATGGCCAAGTAGAGGTATCTAATAGGACCATAAAAGATGGTCTGAAAAAGAGGCTGGGGGAAGCAAAAGGGAAATGGCCAGGCGAACTCCAGAGTGTACTGTGGAGCTACCGAACAACACCCCGAAGAGCCACAGGGGAAACGCCTTTTTCACTCATCTTCGGTACAGAAGCCATCATCCCAATCGAGGTAGTGCAACCATCAATTCGAGTACAAGTTTTTGATGAAAATGGAAATGACCTCGGCCTAAGAACCAAGCTCGACCTCGTCGGCGAGCACAGAGAAATAGCCGAACTAAGAAGAAAAGCTTTTCAGCAAAGAGTGGCCGCGGCCATAAACTTGCGCGCAAGGCCAAAAGGAATAAAGAGAGGAGACCTCGTTCTCTGAAAGAACGAATTCGCACCTCGAAAGCCATCCCACGAAGTATTTCGCGCCAACTGGGAAGGCCCTTACCTGGTTCTTGCCGAAGTACGAAAAGGGGTCTACAAGCTCGGCGATTCCGAAGGCGTAGAATTAAAAAATACGTGGCATTCGGACGCCTTGAGGAAATTTTACGCTTAGAATCTCGGCAAGGAAGACCGTGCTGTACAAAGAAAGGAAAATTTTCTCTAAAAGTATAAAAAGTTTCTTAGCCAAAAAGTTTCTTAGCATGAGTGGTGCGAGTTCCGCAAAGGTGGCCGGCTAAAATAAGCGAAGGTATTATTTTCCGAAGTCTCTAGAGCAAACTTGTTCGGGACAACAGAGAAAATCTGGCGAAAGACTTAGCCAAAATTTTGGGCATAAGTTGAACAAAGTCAGGATTTCGCGAAAGAGGTCACCATGATAAGCGCAGACAAAATCTTCCGAAGTCTCTTGAACGAATAAAGTTTGGGACAAAGGAAAACAAAAAATCTCAGGAAAAGACTTAGCCAAATTTTCAAGGTCTTTATTGAGATAAATGTGCTTACAAAAAAGATAGCCAAAAGAAGAAGTACAAAAAAGAAGAGAAAAAAGGACAATGACCCTAGAACAAACTAAGGCTTCTCGGCGTCCCGGGAGTCTTCGGCTCCTACGTCCTTTTGCACCACCTTCGGCGCCGGAATACGAGGAGGCAGGTTCAGATGGTCAATCTTAGACCAGGTCCACCGAGGTCCCTCGGGAATGTCCAGGGCCGCCAGAAAAGAGAGATCCAGATCTGGAAACCTCTGAAGGACTTGGTGCCGAACAAGACAGAATCCGTCCTGAAAACCAACCTTGGTCATCTGGTCAGACTTGTCTTTCTCAACCTCAAGCTCCTCGAAGTCCTTCTTCAAATCTGAGACCTTCTTCTTCAGCTCCTTCACTTTCTTCTTTTCCGGCTCCTTCTTCATAGCATCGACCTCGGCTTGGAGCGCAGCCTTCTCAGCAAGCGCCTTCGCCAGAAGACCTTCGACTTCTGACTTTTCTTTCTGATGCGCCTCATTTGCCGAGATCAGCTCCGCCACTTGGGAGCCGAGGTCAGAAATTTTCTGGGAGGAGTCCCTCAAAAGTTCATCTTTTTCTTTCTGGAACTCCTCCCGAAGGGCGGCAACTTCCTTCTCCGCAGCTTGGGCCAGCTGCAGGTTCTTGACAGCCAGTTCCGAGCACATGGCCTTTGTTTTTTCTATGGCTTCTAAGGCCTTGGCTCGGAACTCAGTCTGCCTCGCCACCCGAACTCGGAGAAAGCCAGCGTACCCCAGAAGCTGCAAAAGGATAAAGGCGAGGTCATTAAGACAAAGAGAAAACCAAACACTTAGAAAAAAATTCAAGGGAGGAAGATAGACGCAAAGTATACCTGGGCGGCGTGTTCGGAAAGCTTGGCGGCAAGGGAATCGTCGCCCGGGTGAGCCGAGGCAATGGCCTTGAAGGAGGCATCGGTGAGGACCCCTTTCGAGATCTCTGTAGCCATTTGCTGGCAGTCTCCGGAGTACAGGTTCATGTCCTCCGTAAACGTCCAGAAAGGCTCCTTCGGGACTTTGCCCTTCGGGATGCGGGCGTCCCGAAGGGCTCTCCTCTTTGCATGCTCAGCTACCCAACCCGGAGTGAGCGACTCTTCTGCACGACAAAACAGAAAATTGGTCAGCGCAAGAAAGCCTCAAAGATCATCAAAAAGGGAAGCCCCACAGTTTGTTAGAAACACAAACCTGCTTGCACCTCGACGACGTCGTCGTCGGAAGCTCGAGCCTCTTCGGCAGAAACCCCCTTGCCTTTTCTTTGGCGCCGCTCTTCGGCAGAAGGAGCCTCTACCACGGCGCCAAGAGGAGCCTGCGACAGGGTAGGACTTTGAGGAGGGACCTCAGCAGCAACCTCGGGATGAGGCACATTGACAGCCTCAGGCTCCTCGGCCACCTTTACCGAAGTTTCCGGAAGAGGGGGGGCACATCCTTCTTCGCCCGTTTGGAAACAGACGGCCCAGCCCCGGACGTCTTCCGTCTTCGGGAGGCAGCTTTCTTCGTCTGCTCACCCTTCGCGGGCTGACCGGCGAAAAGGGCTTTGTAGAAGGCAGCAGTGTCCTCGCCCATTTCTGAAAAGGAAGAAAGACATCAGTGTGAGTCCGGAACGAAGTTATAACAAAGAGATTAGAAAGTAACTTACTCTCATAAAAAGTTTCGAAAGAAATTTCCTCCCGAAGGAGTTGTACTAGCCAGGAGTCCTTCCCGGCGATGGCAGGAGCCGGCATCCCAATGTCCGTCTTGTGCTCCTTTACCACCCCGAGCTCCCGAAGGACCTGCTCGGTCATCAACCTCCAATTGATGGGGAAGGGGTAAAGATTACGCGAAAGAACCTCGGGAACCCAGTCGGCGACGGCTCGGATACGTCCGTCAAAATCCTCAAATACGGAAACCAACTCGGGAGTCAACAGTATCCTCGGATCTATGACGTCGTCTTCCAACCGTCCCTGAGCCTACTTGGCCGGAACATGCGACCAGGCCTCCTCCATCTTCAGAAAGAAAAACTTTTTTTGCCACCCTCGCCACCTGTCCTTAGTGGCGAAGGTGAACATATACTTTTTGCTCCCGGATCCCCGAGGTAGCATGAAGTAAAAGCCACCCTTCGGGACCACGTAGAGCTTGTAGTACTGCATAAAAATGACGAAGTGGGGTTCCATTTTGAAAACACCACACATATAGAGGAAGGCGTTGAAATAGCAGTACGAGTTCGGAGGAAGTTGATTCACGGCAATGCCATGAAATTGGCAAAAGTCGCAAATCAACTTCGGAGGGGGGAACCGAAGTCCGGCTTTCAGTTGAGCTCGGAAAACGGTGATCTCGTTACTATGGTTTGAAAAACTGTAGTGGTCAGGACGTGGCAACCTCGTAACAGCGTACGAAAGAAGGAAAATTTTTTTCTTCCACTTCGCTAATTTTGCAGAAGTGGTGCAACAAGGGTGAGAAAGAAGAGGCTGCCAACTTTCAGGAATCGGCATTTTTGGCTGAAAAACGAGTTCGGAAAAGGCAAAAACGAACTTCGGGCAAACTTTGAAAAAAGAGTCCTGGAAATAAAAACCCACCAAATCTTTTGCCGTAATCTGAGTGTGAAGACGCCGTCGTGAAAGATGACCGGAAAAAAGCTCAGGTGAAAAAAACCGCCGCAAAAAGCAGAAGAGAGCAGAAGGAAAACCAGAGCAAAAGCAAAAGCAAAAGAGACAAGTGACAAAATGAGCATATATATAGGCCGAGGGAGGTAGGCGAACCGGCGTCATAAGTGCTCTGCGAAGGCGAAACGTCGCCATAACTGCTCTTCTGCACCTAAAAAGGCGCGCCCGCCGTTACAGCACAATCCCCACCAATAACAAGCTGCCACGTGTCAACCATCGCGCCAAAAGAGGGGGATGCGTGTCCCGATACCCCTCATCCTTAGGCACGTCGTTCAAGACTGACACACCTATTCCTAACACATGACGTGGCGCAGACCTAAAAAGCTGGAAAGCAGGTTACTTCGAAGACACCAACAGACAGGCTATGGTAGAAGGGCCTAACGTCTTCGGACGAAAGGTCCGTCTTCGGAATAAGTACTGCACTCTAGGCCCGAAGAGGGGCCCTCAGGAAGCGAACAAACCGAAGTCTCCATTTCGGGACTTCAGCTTTTTCGAGGGGGGCCTGTGATAGCCGAAGGGCTCTCGCCTCCTCCAGTATATACTTCCCCAAAGGATTGTTTGGGGAGCCTGACGTAGCTTAGAAAGAAGCATTGCCATCAACCTCGGTAGAAGCAAAGTCGAGCATGGCGAAACAAGTATTTCGGCTGAAACGCCAAGCTATCTTAATGAGTCGCTGACTCCCTCGGAGAACCGAACATATCGCCTTTGGGAGAAAAGAACCAGCTACTGAAAGCAGGGGAGATTCTCCCCGAAGGTGGAACTCCCGAGCTAGAGGACTCCCCGAGCCACTAGCGTGATTCCCGAAGGAGGGCGTCCGCAGCAGAGGGCGACCTCGCCCAAAGGACCTCGGGAGTACGGCAGGAGAATTTAATGAGCATTTAAGGAGCCTCTGACAGGTCGCCCACACGTTGCCTGAAACGGCGGCCTGACACCCTGGCATCATCCAAGTCCCATCTCAGCCACAAAACTAGGAGCCTACAAACTGCTACCTGTTCCCTATGCTCAAAAAGCACAGAAAGAAGCCGACCGAACACGTGTCAGGATCCAAACGGGCCAGGTACTTCTATAAATACTGGGAAACAGGACTTGGCAAGAGGGCTCTCTCGCCATCGGCATTCTCGCTCAGCAGAAAACATATACAGGCCAGACCCCATATCCATTTAAGTGTTACTACTTCACCCACTATCAGGACACTAACTTGGGCGTCGAAGGCTCCTCCCCGGAAAGTCATCCCGGGGACCTCCTAACCCTTTTTTCGGAGTCTTTCAGGTACTTGCCCACCTGAGGAACCTCTCTGTCAGACGTTCTCCCTCCTCGGAAGCTCCATCGGAATTCACCATGTCGTAAGACGAAGATGCTGAAGGGCATCAATTATGTATTATTGCAATAATACTAGACTAGGGACGTTTAAGAATATCATTATTCTAGGGTTACAATTATGTTTATTACGTTACGCATAAACAAAACAACAAACAAAATTGTTGGATTAATGCCTAAATAAAATACCATGACTCAATGTGGAAAAATACAATCATCTCATGATTGGCTTTTTGGGCACAACACTAACAATCTCCCACTTGCACTAAAAGCCAATCATCCATGTATCTAATACCGATGGACCTAGAATGGCTATCATGCTTCTGCTGCGTAAGGGGCTTTGTCAGTGGATCAGCAATGTTGCTGTCTGTCGAAGTCCTTCATATCCTTACATCACCCTTCTCGATGATCTCCCTGATGAGATGGTAGCGTCGGAGTATGTGTTTGGATCGCTGGTGAGATCGAGGTTCCTTAGCCTGTGCGATTGCTCCATTGTTGTCACAATAGAGCTCTATCGGGTCGACAATGCTTGGAACCACTCCAAGTTCAGTGATGAACTTCTTGATCCAAACTGCCTCCTTCGCAGTATCAGAGGCGGCAATGTACTCATATTCTATTGTAGAGTCAGCTACTGTCTCTTGCTTTGAACTCTTCCAGCTCACAGCACCACCACCAATACAAAACACATATCCAAATTGTGATCTAAAATCATCCTTATCGGATTGGAAGCTTGCATTGGTGTAACCCCTTACAACGAGCTGATCTTCACCTCCAAAGACCAAGAATGCATCCTTAGTCCTTCGTAAGTACTTAAGGATGTTCTTAACAGCTGTCCAGTGACTTTCACCAGGGTTCGATTGGTACCTACTCGTCATGCTCAAAGCATATGAGACATCGGGACGAGTACATATCATGGCATACATGATAGATCCAATTGCTGAGGCATATGGAATCTTACTCATACGCTCTCTCTCCTCGGTTGTACTCGGACACTGAGATCTAGAAAGAGTGATACCATGTGACATGGGCAAGAATCCTTTCTTGGAATCTTGCATGCTAAACCTCTTTAGCACATTGTCAATATATGTACTTTGACTTAGGCCAAGGAGCTTTCTAGATCTATCTCTATAGATCTTGATGCCTAACACATAGGCTGCCTCACCCAAGTCGTTCATAGAGAAACATTTCCCTAGCCAAGTCTTCACAGACTGTAGCTCAGGAATGTCATTCCCGATGAGTAGTATGTCTTCTACATACAACACCAAGAAGACAATAGCGCTCCCACTAACCTTCTTGTAGACACAAGGTTCATCTTCATTTTTGAGGAAACCAAACTCTTTGATTGCATCATCAAAACGAAGATTCCAACTTCGAGAAGCTTGCTTTAATCCATAAATGGACCTTTGCAATTTGCACACTTTATTGGCATTCTCAGGAGTGACAAAACCCTCAGGTTGTGTCATGTACACATCCTCAAGTAGCTTTCCATTTAGGAATGCAATTTTGACATCCATTTGCCATATCTCATAATCATAGTGTGCAGCAATAGCAAACAAAATTCGGATGGATTTAAGCATAGCAACTGGTGAAAAAGTTTCATCATAGTCAATACCATGAATTTGCTTGAAACCTTTTGCGACCAATCGTCCCTTAAAGGTAATCACATTACCATCCATGTCAGTTTTCTTCTTGAAAACCCATTTGCACCCTATGTGTTTTACCCCTTCAGGTGGGTCAACCAAAGTCCATACTTGGTTTTCATACATGGATTCCATCTCGGATTTCATGGCCACTAGCCACTTCTCAGAGTCAGGCCCCGACATAGCTTGTTGGTAGGTTGTGGGCTCATCCTGATCCATGAGCATCACATCACCGGTGTGATTTACGAGAAATCCATATCTCTCGGGCTCACGCCGAATCCTACCAGTCCTACGTGGGCTCTGTGCTATAGGAACAGACTCTTGAACCACAACAACTTGTTGTGTCTATTCAGGTTCGATGTCTCCTTGTTGTTCTTGAATTTCTTCAAGTTCTACTTTCCTCCCACTAGTTCCTTTAGAGATAAACTCTTTCTCCAAAAAGACACCGGTTCGAGCAACAAACACTTTTTGCTCAGAATGATTGTAGAAATAGTAACCCTTTGTTTCTTTGGGATACCCAACAAAAAGGCATTTTTGAGATTTGGGCCCTAGTTTGTCAGAGGATTGACGTTTCACATAAGCGTCACAGCCCCAAATCTTCATAAAAGACAAATTGGGACGCCTCCCACTCCATATCTCATATGGTGTCTTTTGAACCGATTTAGATGGAACTCGGTTTAGTGTAAAAGCTGCTGTCTCTAGAGCATGTCCCCGAAAGGAGTTTGGAAGGTCAGCTTGACTCATCATGGAGCGAACCATGTCTAACAGAGTTCAATTTCTCCTGTCAGAAACACCATTCCATTGAGGTGTACTTGGTGGAGTGAGTTGTGATACTATACCACACTCCTTCAGATAGTCAAGGCATTCTCGATCCAAGTACTCTCCACCTCGATCTGATCGAAGCACTTTAATACTCTTCCTGAGTTTATTCTCTACTTCATTCTTGAATTCTTTGAACTTTTCAAAGGATTCTGACTTGTGTCTCATAAGATACACATAGCCATATCTGCTGAAGTCATCAGTGAAAGTAATGAAGTATTGGAAACCTCCTCTAGCTTGTATAGACATAGGGCCACATACATCACTATGTATGAGTCCTAGTAAGTCATTAGCCCTTTCACTTTGCCCTGTGAATGGGGCTTTGCTCATCTTGCCCAACAAACATGACTCACATGTCTCATATGATTCAAAATCAAATGAGTCCAAAAGTCCATCCTTATGGAGCTTGGATATGCGGGTCTCATTTATATGGCCCAAGTGACAGTGCCAGAGATAGGTCGAGTCGAGTTTGAATCATTTAATCTGACCTTCTTGGTATTCACACTATAGATTAGATCTTCGAGGTCTAGAACATACAACCCATTGCTAAGTTGAGCACTACCATAAAAGATTTCATTCAAATAAATAGAACAACATTTGTCCTTTATTATAAATGAAAAACCTTTCTTGTCCAAACAAGAAACAGAAATCAAATTTCTACTAATAGTAGGCACAAAGTAGCAGTTGTCTAATTCTAAAACTAATCCACTAGGTAAAGTGAGAACATAAGTCCCTACGGCTAAGGCAGCAACCCTTGCTCCATTTCCAACACGTAGGTCCACTTCACCTCAGGCCAATTTCTACTTCTACTTAGATCCTGCACATTTGCACAAATGTGAGATCCACATCCAGTATCCAATACCCAAGATGAGAAAGTAGAAAAATTAGCCTCTATAACAAGAATACCTGAAGTGGAAGTCTTACTTCCCTTTTCCTTAGCAAGTTCTTCAAGATAGAGCTTGCAGTTACGCTTCCAGTGTCCAGGTTGCTTACAATGGAAGCACTCCCCTTCCTTTGCCACACCACCCTTTGGTTTCAGTGCAACTGAAGAAGAACTAGCATTGGACTTTCCATTAGCTTTATCCTTCTTCTTGTTGGCTTTTCCTTTTTTCCCTTGCCCTTTTGAACCATAAAAAATGGGCTTAGCCTTCTTAAGGTTTTGCTCAGCAGTTCTCAACATGTTGAGCAATTCAAGGGAGGGACTTGTCAAGGTCATTCATGTTATAGTTCATGACGAAACTGACTGTAGCTTTCAGGCAACAAATTGCAAGACTACATCAATAGCTAACTCTTTCTGAAGAGCAAATCCCCAATTCTCAAGATTCTCAATGTCCCAAATCATCATGAGCACATGAGGAACCACAGGACATCCTTCAAACATTTTGCACTGAAACAATACCTAAGAGGTCTTAAACCTCTCAATCAAACCTTTCATGCCTAGTTTACTCTTGGAAAAGCATTTTCAGATTTTTGCTCATATCGAACGCGCCCATTTTCTCATTGTTGCTTCTGAAGCTCAAATTCCATGGTAATAAGCATGAGGCATGCAACATCCAAAGCATCATCAGAATGCCTCTTGTGAGCATCCTTTCAGCTCTTG